>JAVSCE010013356.1:0-68226 GCA_032199065.1 Smutsia gigantea
AAATAAATGGTTTCATCTTCTTTAGGTAGACTCCCAGCAGTGGAATTGCTGGGTCAGATGGTATTTCTATTTCTTGTTTTTTTCAGAGACCTCCATAGGTACTGTTCCAAGTTGGCTGGAACAACTTGCAATCTCACCAGCAACGTTCAGGAGGAAATTTTGGAGTTTTAGAGTCACACAGACTTGAATCCCAGTTATGCCACTTACTGGCACTCACACAAGAGCCCTGACCTCTCTGTACCTGCAGCAAGGAGCAGTAACGCCTCTCTTCATATGGCAGTTAATGAATGTAAGGCACTGGGCATAGCCCCAGCGCACATAAATGCTCAATAAAAGTAGTCATTAAGCGTTATTATTATGGTCCCTGTAGCATCACCGCCTGCTGCTGGGCTGGGGAGGAGCAACTGAGCCTCAGGAAAGGGAGATTAGGGGGCTTCCTTACACCGGAGTCACCCTGAGGCAGGTAGACTCTCCACTGTCAGGAGAGGTGGCTGAAAGTCATCGTACATCTGCTTGAGGCTCACAACCTAGGACGGAATAGCTGGCGTAGATGCTTATATTTAGAACAAAGGTGCTCACAGGAAAAAGGGAAAGGCATTGCCTCCTTTCTTCCCTTCCAGTTGGATGGAAGAACTGGTTATAGTGTGTGATCAACCACCTCTCCCCTTATAAATAAAAGCTGGTTTCTCCTTGTTCTGGCACCTCTTCAAAGCACCCCCCAGAAATTTGATTAGTCTGTGGCTGGCGTCATTGAGACCACAGGCTTGATTCCTGGAAGTTAGAGCTGGAATGAGCCAACCGATATATGAGATCACCCCATCGGTCTGGGTCAACCTGAAGTCCAATTTTCTGAGAAGACCGTGTAGTGTCTACTTTCCTGGCTGGCTGGGTCAGGGTCTCACCAACATTCCTGGTAAGAATGGGTCAGAGAGGTCCCTTGCCCTCCACTCCATCAACATGCTCAGGAAAGGCTTGGTACTCAACCTAGCAATCTGGACCTTTCCGGAGTGTCAGCCACCTGTGGGACTTTGTGCCAGGCACTCTGGGGAGCTGTTTTGTGCTAAGACACAGACTCGGCATGCCCCTAAGGGCATCTACTGCTAGTGACAATCATGACTGGTGACAACTTAAGGCAGCGCAGGCTTTGCACTGGGACAGACTTGGGTTTGAATGTTCTCTTCCCCATTCACCAGCTGTGTCCTTGGAGAAGCCTCTCCACCTCCCGAAGCCTCCATTTCTTCATCTGTACAGTGACGGGTAATGATATCTGCCACCCAGGACTATTGTGAAGATTAACTATTGCTCTACTTATATTATTTTTTTAAAGACGTGGAATGTTAGAATAAAGGTAAACATACTGCATCGAGTGTGGAGAAAGAGAGTAATTCCCATGGAGTCAATCTAGAAATTTACCCTGGAGGAGGTAACACTGCACTGAAAGGTAGGTAGGAATCTCTTGGGGAGAAAAGGTGGAGAAGGGAGCATATCCAGCAAAGAAAACAGCAGGGCAAAAAGCACAGAACAGAGACGAGACGGAGCTCCAAGTGGCAGGAATTGGGACACGAGCCTCCCAGACTGCCCTCAATCCTCATCCACTCATGATTTCTGGGTTGTTCACTTGTTTCTGACCATCCGTCCTCGCAGACCCTGATGAGAAACTAAAGGAAAAGCTCCTAATAATGGCCTCTCAAACCAGCCTAATCTCCTATGCCCTGTGCTTCCATTTTACCTTCCCAAACACCCAACACAACCCTCTTCAGCAGCTCCATGCCTTCGCCCATGCTGTTCCTTCTGCCAGGAGCACCTGCTTTGCCTGCACACCTGGATTCATTTCTCGATTCTCTCCTCCTTCAGGAAACTTCTCTGGCCACTGCCCTCCCCCTGCCCCCTGCCTCCTTTCCATGGCTCCATGGAGAAGCATGGGTTTTAGCATCAGATGGACCTGGATTCCACTCTCTGTCCCATCATCTTGGCAAGTCTGCCCTTCATCTGTAAACTACTGACCTGCAGGTGAGTTGGAAGCATGACACTAGATAATAATATCTACGAAAGCCCTTAGCTCAACATAGCTGGCTCCTCAATACCTTCCAGCCATTCTTCTTTTCTCTGCACAGAACAGGCTAGATTTTCCTATGCTCTTTACACCCCCACCTCTTTAAGGGAGGAGATTGTGACTGACTTTCTTTCAGGTCTCCGTCCCTCTCCCTGGCACATTTGCTGAACTACAGAGAAAAGCAGAAGGGATTGAAGCAAGCAGGGGAGCCCTGACATCTGAACCCCACTCGATAGTTCTATCACCATCCAGGGCTGGTCCCTCTGTATCAAGGTGGGGCTGGGCAAATCACAAAGATCAGGCTAGAGCAACCCAGGGTGGCCCTCAGTGCCGTCACTGGGGCTTTTATGACTCTCATTGCTCAGTTACAAAAGCCAACCTGGTCCTGCCCCATGGAAAGAAAACACCTATCAAAGGCTCTGAGTCGGCCACAACTGGATTAAGTGTGTTTGCGGCTTCCAATGTGAACTGTTTGCAAATGGCCTGAGAATAATGAATGTCTCAGAAGACTCAGCAGGTCACTCAGGGAAGGCATGTGAGACCCTCCGGACACTCCCAGGCACAGATTCCCTCTGCCTCGGGGATTCCCAGGGTCTGGAGGGATAAAGGGGCCATTTTTTCTCATCATTAAAGGGCAGCCGATTGCCTCTGGGGTGGAATGCAGTATCTGTTTAACTGGGTAGCGGGTGACAGATTACAGCCACTTAGAAAGAAGCATCCCATATCTAATTGAAAATCCTAGGGGAACTGTAGGTGGGTCCTACATAATTACCCAAATTGGAGCCAGGCCAACAGGACTTGATTCTTCAGCTCTGGTTGTGACAGGACAGCGTGTCTGTGCAAAACCAGAGGCTTAAAAACTCCAGGAAGTAGATGAAGGGTTAGAAAGATGTCACTGGGTGTTTCACCTTGCCAGAGAGCGTGAGTTGGAAGGCAGCGCCTAGGAGGGACTATTTTGATCTTCAAAGCCCTATCCTGACTCAGCTGATTCATTGAGTCATTCCTATGATGGATATTGAAGACCTGGAGCAGTGAAACTGTGGCTGACACTTCATTTCTCTTCTCAAGAACCCCCACTGCCTCGGAAGTCAACAAGTCCTCTTAGCTTTTGAGTCAGCAAGGTGGCCCTCGCAAAGAACCTATGACGTGTTCTTCAGCCAAGGAGCCCGGAAATGGGCTGGAATACAGCATCTGCCCTGTGGGGCCACTCAAGAAGCATAAGGGGAGAGAAGAGGATCCATTCACACATGTCAATAAGAATACAAGTGATGTGCAGTGAAAGCTTACTGTGCGCCAGACCTGGAAACTTATGTGGGTTATTTTACTTTGTATTTAGAAAACACATTATGAAGTGTTCTTTTCACAATCCACAATGTTAAATTTGGATTCCTGGGAATTAAGTGACACCCTCCCCTGTCACCAGGCTCCCAGGGCTGCTGAGAGGGGAAGGCAGGAGGTTCAGCAAGGCACGACTTCGAACCTGTGCTTCTCCCCACTAAACACAGCCCCGCAGCCCTTTCCCGGCCCCCTGCCGGCCTCCTGAGCCTTCCCAGCACGTCACCCAGTCTCTCACCAGTCTGGGCTCCACTTTTGTTGGTAGGTAACCTGGGACTAACAACTCCGGGGGGAATTAACATCTCCTCCATTCTTCCTGCATCCTGAAGAAAGCCGAGCCAAAGAGGGTTTTGCAAGCTGGGAGCCTGCTCAGGGGTTCCCTACTCAAGAATGGGGAGGCAGCACATCCAGACCAGGACAATAAGGGCAGGCCTCCCATCATGTGACATGTGTGTGAAACCTGGCTGCATGTGCTTCTGAGAAAGAAACCCAGAGGCCATTCTCGGATTCTCCACCACTGCCCCAAGCAACCCCGGATATCTAAATATGATTAGACTTGATGTGGACAAGTCTCAAGGGAAGTTACATATAACTGCAGAGGAAACAATGCAGACCTTCTCAGGGCCTCACAATCCCAGCACATGGGCAACTAGGCCCTTGTCCCTCTCTTCCCTCCAGAGACACAGAAGAGGAAATATAATTAGAAATTGAGAGCCCAGAGTGTGGATACACCCTCAGTACTATAATATTCAGCTGTATCTTTTCTTTATATCACACCATTTCTTCATCATTCAACAGAAAGAGATAGATGCTTTTTTAGATGAACCCAAAACACACTTCAGTTTTATTTCCTTTTCTGTAAATGAAATTACAGATCCCTCAGTTTCATCCTTTTTGTGTCAATTTATAAATATGTACTTTGGCCCTCCACTGTGGGCCCCAGCTGGCTGCGTGTTCCCTGCCCACTGCACGCTCCCTGAACCACACCGTGAGCAAGCCAGTGTCAGAGTGTCAGGAGCGAGAAGGCCTCCCTCTGTCACACAGAGAGAAAGGAAGGCCCAGAGCACAGAGCCAGGAAACACAAATGTCCAGCCTGGGGCGCCAGCCACCCCCCAGGGTGAACCAAATGGGGGTCTATCCATTCACCAGGCTGAGCCCAAGTTTAAGAGACCCTGGGTTTAATAGGTTTTTTTCCTTCAGACTCCTCAGAGCCTTTAATAAGCCCGTTACAGGGCAGTGCTGCCCAAGGCAGAGCATTTGTCCGCAGTGCCTACTAGGCTTCCTTCCCAGGGATCCGTCATTCGTGGAGCATCACAGAGAGGCCCACACTCCCCAGACACGCCAGCACCACGGCACTGCCCAGCAGAAAGACTGTCCTTGGGGACGTGTGTGGCACACGACCTCGGGGCCCCGTGAGCCAGCCTTTTGTTACCCACTCATCTGCCTTGCTCTAGAGTTGTTCCCAATGAGCCTGGCGGCAGGTGTGTGTGGTGGTCGGTTCACCTGCGTACCCCGAGAGCTTCCAGCACAGAACTAGAGCCTGTTGATTGCCGATGTAAATGCCATCAGTCAGAATATTTCAAACCACTCGTCTGAACTTAAGCAAAAGCCAAATGACTCTTCTCTGGGGAAAACAGCTAAACCCTGAGTGTTCTCTGCTCTCCTTTCACCATTTCCTTGAAGAAATTTCTGGATTTGGGCTGGGGGCTTGAGCAGCCATACCAAATAACAGCTGCACCCTCTATCCTCATATGCTTAAGGGAGAGCAAATGATAGCAGCTATAATAATAATAGCTATTTTCAAGCATTTTCTCAACTGATCCTCACAGAACCCCTGTGAAATAAGATTAGCTCTACTTAATACAATGAAAGCTGAGGCTCAGAGAGAAGTCTCTGCAAGGGATGAGACCACGATTCACACCCAGGTCTGCTGACTGGGTGTGCTCATGTCTTTCGCCTCTCCCCAACCCCCAACCTCCTGCTTCGGGTTCGTGCTCAATGCTGATCCCTTCTGGCCGGCCCCCACCCCAACAGCCTGGAGAGGAACATTCAGGGGTGAGGTCTCAGAGGGTGGCAGGAGGACTGACCTCAACAGCAGTTATTTCTAGAAGTTCTAGAATCATTTGAGGAACAAATAAGCCTTCTAAGTTTGGAGCCTCCTAGGTGAAAGTAACATTAAACGTACAGGATATTAAAAATGGTAACACAAATCACCATCTTCACTTTTTAAATTTGCATTAAGTTACCGTTTGCACCTACTATATGCCAAGTATATATTTTTAAATACAAAGGCAACCCTATGAGGCATGAATTATCCTCACTCTACTTTACAGATGGGAATGTGGAGGCTCAGAGGGGTAAGTACAGTGCCCAAGGTCACACAGCATGAAAACAGCAGAGCTGAAGTTCATATCCAGCAGGTCTGAAGAACTCCAAGGTCTAGGCTTTTAACCTATCAGTGCAACACTATGAGAGCTTCACTGTTTCTAGATGTCCTGCCACCCCTGTGGAGATTTGATTATAAAAAACAGGACAAGGTCAGCACCAGGAGAGTGCAGCCTATGGGAAATGTGCAAAGACCCAGACAGTCCGGAGCCTCACTCCCAGCGGCACCTCGGAGAGCTATGTGGACTTGGGCAAATCGATCAGCCTCACTGAAGCCTACCTTCCTCCTCAATCAAGGAAGAATAATAATTCTTACAACAGGGTTATTATGATAATTGAAAAAGACATTAAGTTCCTGGAACATAGTAATTGCTCAATAAATATTATGCATTCAACAAGCATTTGTTGAGCACCTACTATGTCAGTGAGGGGCCCTGGGAAGCAAACTGGTACTGTGTCCCGACGAGCAGAGACACCCCATGAACACGTCTGCAGCCTTCCCCAAAACCACCTTTCAGAAGAAAAATCAGAATAACCAGGACTCACGGGAAAAGAGTCTTTTTTGGAATTTTGGTTTGATCATTTGGGTTGTAATAACCAGGTCCTGGCCCTGTTGATGTCAGTTTTAATCCACGGCTGGTGTTCGATTTAAAACAAGACATTAATGTCTTTGGCGACGGCTTCACAAGGGATTCGTTGACATTATAATGCCCTAAACAGAAAGAAATTTTAAAATAGAATAAAGAACCCTGCTCAAATAAATAAAAAGCAGTACCTTACACCCAAGAATACATTTAAGGACTCTAAGGCAATATCACTCCAAGGTGGTCAAATGGAAGGGCTGCAGGAAATAACCAAAAAGAAATTCTCCATCGAGAAAACACGCTCCACAGGCGTCACACACTTACCTCATTTCCTCCTCACAGCGGCCTGATGAGGTGGGTATTATCACCTCCATTTAAACACAGGGAAACTGAGACTCTGACATATTAAACAATTTGCCAAAAGACAAATTAATTTATCTAGCCAGGGTCTAAGCCCAGCTTCCACCTCTGTAAAGTAAGAATAATAATTTTTCCCCCAACTGAGAGGTTATGATAGTTGAATAACATTTTAGGATCCTGGCACATAGCAGTTTAGTTAACTATTATGCAATCAACAAATATTTACTGAGCACCTAGTCTGTGGACCCAGGGCTGCCTGTCTCCAAAGCCCACGCTTTCCCACCATGCCCTGTCTCAAGAAACTGTGACAAAATAAAATCAATGTGTGCACAAAGCTTCAAAGAAGAAGAGAATGATCTAGGCTTGGGGGAAGAGGAACAGGTCTTGTCCCTGGACTGTCGGTGGCCGTGGCAATGGAGCAGGCGTTTAAAGGGCTGAGCAGCTGTATTTGGCAAAACCATGCAGATGTCTGCATGCTTTGACCCGGGCTTCCATGACTTGGAAATTAAGGAAATTATTTGACATCATGGAAAATCTGTAAGCATAAAGATGCACACGGCAGCAGCTGCAATGTGAGGAAGGGTACACAACCTACATGTCCAGGAACAGGGGCACAGTTATGGGGACTGGAACCCAATCTGGTGGAACCTCAGCCCTGATGATGACAAGCAAAATGACCCTAAAGCCAAATGACAACGTTTTTGAAAATAAAGTAAAATAAAGCCCAAATGGCTATACAGACTATGAGGACACTACGTACAAATGGATCTATCTGAATAAAAATAGGTGGGGACCCGGAAAAGTGGAAACAACTCTGTTAGAGGTAGTGGTGTGGGTGGGAAAGATATTTCCAATTTTCTAAACATTGCAAAGTTCCTTTTGTTTTAATAAAATTTCCTTTTCCATTGCAAAAGTAATGAAAATAGCAGTATGGTACATATTAACAAGACTTTATTTAAATGCTAATATCCAGTGGTGACAAAGTGAGAGAAAACAGGCACCTCAGGGAGCAGGAAGATAAATTATACCTGTGCTGGAGGGCAGTGTGGCCCCAGATATGAAAAACCCTAAACACTTTATATATCTTTGCTTGTCAATTTCACCTTAAGAACCAATATAACAAAATAATCTTGACTGTACACAAGTTGTGAGCTATAAAGATGTTTGCCGCCACTCTGTGTATATTAGTGATCAGTTTAAAACAACCTAAATTTCCAACAGAGGCCATCTGATCCTTAACTTATGGTACTGCCATATAATGGAACTATACATCTGTTTTAAAAATGATGTCCTAGGAGAATTTTTAATAACATGAAATGTTCCCAATATATGCTTAAGTTAAAAAAAAGCAAGTGTCCAGCTAGCAGCATTTATCATATCAGTATGTATCTCTCATATTATCTGTTTCTTTTTCTCTCATATATATGTGGATATAAATATATAGAATATATATTTTTTTCCTACCAAAAAAAAGGTTAAAGCAATGCTTGATTATAAAAATGCATAAGAGCAGAAGCAAGGGGGAAAAGGCATTCATGCTCCCGTGGCCTAGAGAGAAGCAAGGGTAAATTGGTATATATATTTCCTTTTTTTTCCTGAGTGTAGTTGGACTGTCTCATGGTGTAGAGCTCAGTGAGGATTCAATTCTATAACCCACGTTTTTCAAGTAACGTAAGTGTTTCCCCATATTCTAATAATTTTTTGTTTAAGGAAAATAGAGTGGAGGACATGGGTGATGTGCTTTAGGAAATTCAACCAGCAAATGTGTAAAGGCAAGCATTTTGCTCAGAATTGAAGGTAAGCCAGAGCAGGGCCTCAGCCCCTGACGTAGGGGCACTCAGAGCAGTGGAGGTACAACAGGGATGCCAGTTATGGCTCCACATCTGTTTTTTCCCACAGTAGGGAAGCAAAAACCACAGCGTTATTTCTGAGAAATCAAAACAGACTGTTTCAAAGACGGGCAGATTCCCCTGGCCAGTTGTGCGGGTGGGGGTAGGAGCAGTATCTGAGGCACTAGCAGATCTGGATGGGCCTGGATTCAAATCTAGCTGTTGGACCCAAGGTTCATCACTTGCTTTTTATATATAATTTTCACCATTAACTGGGGATAAAATCATGATAGTAGCTCACACTTTCTGGGCACATGCTTATGTGCCAGGCAAATGCTCCAGGGGATTTTAAGAGCATTTGATGAGATAATGTAAAGCCTCTGGCACACAGTAGGGCCTCCACAGATACTGCTGCCCACCTCTCTCCCTCTGGTTCTGTGAGACAGGAGGGGGCTAAGGCCCCCTGAGGACCCTCCTGGAGGGAGCAGAGGCATGTGGCTGGTTGCGAGGGTGCCCACATCCCGGGGCTCACTGGCAGGGCCCCTGGCCAAACCCCAGGGATGCTGGCTTTGTTCTGCTGTATAAACAAACAAGGTGGAGCTTTGCCCACGGATGATGCAAGGCAGGGGAGCTTTAGTGGGGGCTTAGCCTCCTAATTAGGGCTGGTTTTGTTATTCAGCTTCAGACTGATCTTCTCAACTTTAATCTGGATTTGGTGAAATCTGACATGTGCTGCAATTTTATCCACACACCCCCTCCGAGAGGCGTGACTGCAGAGGAAGCCCTCCCTGCCCCTCCTCTCAGCTCGGGGCCCCAAGGCTCCCTCGGGGGTCTTCAGGACCCACTTGGGGAGGTCTAATTCAATGAGCGCTCCTGGAGTGTAGACGTCACCAGATCTCTCTGGAGACCTTTCGCTAAGGCTAGAAGGGGGGGGGGGGGCGCAGGAGGTCGGAGAGCCCAGGAAGGTGCAGCACCGAGCCCCAGCCCAGCTGGGAAAACCCTAGCAGGCAAGCTCCATGTATTCCTGAGTCCTGTCAGTTTCAGAAGTCTTGATGGAATGACAGGGGAACAGCCTCCTCAGTCAGACACCTCTGACCTTAGGTCTGCCATTTAGCAGCCATGTGATGGTGCGCAAGTCCCTTCAGCTCCCTCATCTGTGACATGGGACTGAGCTATGGACCCATGAGGGCAGACGTGTGAGGACCGCACGGGAAGCACAGTGCGGAGGAGGAACTGGAGCCATTTTCCCTCATTTGATGACTGGGTGACCAAGGTGCCTCTGGGCATAGCGGAAAAGGGGTATTGCCCCTGAGTGTCAAGGTTCAGGACACTCCGCGTGTTGTGTGCTCCCCGGGGGCACCAAGGGCACGTGAATGTGCGCGCTCCTGGGGTGAGGAACCACCTCCCCACCTGGCTGCCCTGTCATGGAAGGGGAGGCCAACGAGGCCGCGCTGGGGCCGATTCCAGGGCCAGCTTTTCTCACCTGGACGGGGAGGGCCGGTCTCCTCTTTGTTCCACGCCTACCTCCAGCTCCTCTTCCCCCAAAGGCTTCCTCCACCCAAGGAGACCCCCTGAGCAGGAACAGGTGCCTCGCAGAGCAGATCTGGCACATTAACTTCCGGGTCAAGGAGGCCGGCGGCTTACCTGGGGCAGGTACCGTGTCAGTCGTAGTGAAAAACCCCCTCTGGGTTTTGGACATAAACCCGGCTCGGGCACAGACATTGTTCTTCTGCTTGCAGCAGGAGACGGAGGCCTGGGGAGAGGAAAGGAGCGTGCTGGGCCCAGTGCCTTCCCTTTCTTTTCTTTGTCGTCCTTCCTGAACGAGCAGCACCTTTGGCTGAAAAATCTGGTTTAAATCCGTCCTTCTCAGAATATGAACTGACGTGAATGGTAGAGCCACACGGACTCTGTCTTCCCCAACACCCCAGCTGGAGTGCTTGGTGAGTTTGTGATCCCCAGCAAACATCCGGTGACCCAAAGTGGCACAGTGGACGGTGCCCCCAGGAGACAGCCAGAGGACCTGGCTTCCGCCGCACACAGGGCATGTGATCCTGCACAAATTGTTTAATTTCTCTGAACTTGAGTTTTTCCATCTGTAAAAACAGGTTGGGTAAACTCTGCTCTACTTGGGGTAGTGTTGTGGCAGTGGGGGGCAGGCAACAGAAATCATTTATAGGAAAGTATTCTGTTGAAAGTATTTAACACCACGCATGCAGATTGTTTTCATTATTTTGTTCTACAATTTTTATTCTTTTTGGGACACCTAGTCCTATATATCCCCACCCTGATTGCTCACTATTTCAAACAGTCTTTCTATAAATGCAGGATGTGGGGCATAGAAAGGAATTATGTAATTTAAGATTAGGATCAGATTTGTCAGCACTCTCTTGTCTTGACTTTTCTGGACAGAGCAGAAATTAAGAATTTTGGTTGATCCACGCAATATACAGTGTGTTCAGAACTCCAAAAATAATAGGAAAAAAACCCTGAGATCATTCTTCTGTTTTACATGAATCATAAATATTTTAAATGCCAATTTGCAGTTAGTCTCCTGTGTTCATTAGATAAAAGATACAATAAAAATCATACCTGCAATGGCTGGGAATATTTACCAAATGAGTGAAACTATTTGCTGGGGCCAGGATGGTTTGATTTTCCGTGATACTCCTTTGTTAAAAAAAAAAATGTTTCTCAAGAAATGCAGATGGCATTTTGATTTTGTGTTTACAAAGGCAGAGGAATTTAGCTTTTCCCAGGGTCCTAATGGCTAGACTGCATGCAGAGAGGGCAAACAAAAAGATCAGATGGAGCAGGCTAATTACTGGACAGAGGGAGAGGAGCCAGGCTGCCGGAGAGGAAGTAATAACACGGTACCAAGGAAAAGGATTCAAAATAGAGAAGAGGGGAATCATGGTAAGCAAAGCAAAGAAAGGCCCTGGCAGACCTCAGTGCACGCTGTGGCTAACAGGATTATCGCGTTTCTACTCCTCACCAGTTGACTCAACCATTGTTCTCCAGGTTTGAAAAAAGCCTCCTGTAGACAAAACACTGCTTCAGCTTTATTCCTCACCCAGACAGAAAAGCAACTGAAAAAGGGAGCATTTTTGTATACACTGAGTGTGTGTCACTGTAAGAGTTCACCATTAGACTAGAAACATAACCAGCTTCCCTGGCAGGCTTTAAAAAAAAATGAAGCAGATATATTGTATTGCCATGGGGGAAAAAAAAATCCAAGATGTAGTTAAATAGAAAATGCTCGTGTACTGTGGACAGCATAATCCTCATATTGGAGGGAGGAACCAGAGGAGGAAGAGAATAGGAAAGAAATTGCACCTGGTTTTTTGATGGTGGTTTGCTTTGGAGAGCAGAATTATAAGGAAATACCACCTTTTAGTTCATGGATTTCTATAATGCTTGAATATATTTTATGATGAGCATGTATTATTTTCAGAGCCACATTAGAACAATAATGAACAAACACATATACCTAAAGTTGATCTGTTGGCAGGAGGACTGAGCTCTGACTTGGGAAGTGTGCTTTTCTAGATTAATACCTGTATACTATGGGGGACTTATTCTTTTGATGTCATAAACACTTGTTGCATGATTACTGAATACCAGGACCAGTGCTGGCCATTGGAGACATGAAGTGGGATGAAGGAGCACACAGTGGGCCGGGCGCAGATGTGTGAAACACTACCTCTCTCAGGAATGGCAGAGGAGAAATGGCCAAGAACCCTCATCATCGCTTTCCTGGACCAGAACTTGACTTCTCTCCTGTTACCATAGCATCCTTCTAACAAGTTTTCCAAAATCCAGCCTCAACCCACACTGCAGTCCATTCTCCATACAGCTGCTCAAAGGAGCTTTCTAAAAAGTAAATCAGATGATGTCACCTCACACCTTCCATTTCCCCAACAGCTTCCCAATGTACAGAGAACAAAATCTGAACTCCCTCCTGGAGTCTTTAGAGCCCTGAATGAACTGGGCCAGGCCTATCTGCCTGGCCTCCCCTCATTCCCTCTCTTCCTAGCCAACGCTATTCTAGCCACCTGTCTGTAAGTCCCCACAGACTGAGCTGCTCACTGTCCCAGGACCTTTGTGCGTAGTGTCCCCCCACTGCAGCTTTTCCTTCACACCTCGGGTCTTGGTCTCAGAGCCTTCTCTGACCACCCAGTCTAAATACATGTTACTGTCAGCTCCTTATTCCCATGCAAGACATTCTCTCTCTTAGGCTCTGTTTGTCTCCCTCCATTTGTAATTATTTTGTTGGTCTATTTACTAGTTCTTATCTTGAGTTCCCCACTGGCATATAAGCTGTTAACACTGGTCTGGCACAGAGGAGCCACAGAACCCATAAAGGGAAGGCCAGCAGGGCTGGAACATTGTGACTCGATCGCTCTCCAGCTTTATACCTCAGCCGTCCACCTGTGCTCACTGATGTGCAAATGGTCCCTTGGAGCTGGGTGACTTCAGGCAAGTCCTGTCACCTCTCTGAGCACCTGCTTCCTCTTCTGTAAATTGAGAATAAGATAAACCACTTCGTGGATTCTTGTGAATATTAAATAAGACGAATACCTAACTCTCAGAACAGTTCATAGGCCATGAAAAGTGCTTCTTCGTCATCATCAACATCATCCTTTTCAGGCTCTGATAACCCCATGGGAAGACTCTCTAGAGCTGTGCTGTCCAGTACAGTATCCACTGGCCACAGTGGCTATCAAGCTCTAGAAACATGGCTGGTCCAAATTAAGATGTGGTACAAGAATAAAATATACACTGAATTTTAAACACTTAGTATGATGAAAGACACTAAAACATCTAATTAATAATTTTTATTTTGATTAGATGTTGAAATATTATGTTGAATTTACTGGGTTATATAATAGACTATATTATCAAAATTAATTTCACTTGTTCCTCTTTACTTTTAAATGTGGCTACTAGGAAAATTTAAATGATATGAGTGGCTCCCATTATGTTTCTCTTGGACAGTGCTGGCCAACCAGGTGCATATATATTGCTCTGAGCACGTTATAGTTGATTGGAACCATCATAAAATGTAGGCAGGATCTCTGCTGTCAGAAAATTAAAAGCTATTTAAAAATAGTGTAAGACAAAAGGGAAGTTAAAAATGAAATATTCTAAGACCAAATTTGACATTTTGAAATATGTCATAATACCATTGATACCTTATGTACAATTTGTGGCTTATGTAGAGGGCTTTCACACTTGTTGTCTCATTTGCTCCTTACAATAGTCCTGTAAGGAAAGTATAATTAATTCCATTTTACAGTTGAGGCTCAACGAGACTTCCCTGACAGCTCTCCCAACCTCGTTTACCATGGAGTCCTCGTGGGCCAGGTGTGGTGCTGGGTACTCAGCATGGATTACCTCACTTAATATCTGCATTAACACTATGACTAGACACATATCCCCATTTTTCAGATCAATACACTGAGTCCGGAAAGGTTAAGGGACTTGCCCAAAGCCACACAGTTAGAAGGTGGTAGAGTGGAGATTTGAACCCGACTCCATCTCTTCATTAATCATATGTTCCACCTCAGTGAATACAATCATAATTGACAGAGCGCTGCTGTTTAAAAGCCAGTTTTCTGACAGGGAAAGATAGAAGTTTATTTTCCCTATAAGAAAAAGTAAATGAATAGTGTCTGCAGATACAGTGGTCATATATTCATTGTTACAGAGGAGAAAATTGTCCCAGGAAGGTTATATGATAGGAGAGATTACAATAAGCATTTCCTAGGTCAGTGGTCTTCCCACTGCTCTGTCCTGACCTCCATGTTGCTCACAGTTCCCTCCGGGTTCTGCAAGTTTCCCGTAAGAGTCTTGCAAAGTTCATGTACCCACTGAGTAGTCAGCAAATGCTAATTGGTTTACCAGTGTGTTAACATGAGCTATTTCCCAAAGCTCCCTTTTCCTTTCTTCCACTTTAGCAAGCCAATCGTCAGTATATAGGTAGCAAACATAAGCAGTGGTCTTACGTTGTAGTGGTTTGGTGCAGGAGTTTCAAACTTGAGGACTTTTGCAAAGCTTGGCAACTGGAACATGCTGGAACAGGAATTACTGAAGTCTTTCTTCGAAACAAAATGTGATGGGATGGTGTATGCGTTAGCTGCGGGATACTTTGAAATGATGGTGGCCAAGCGGGCACGCTGTGAGGAGAAAGCCACAGGAATCAGCATTGTCACATAATCTTGTGGCTCTGAAGGACAGATGTCAAAAAGATGGTGTGGAGCGCCAAGTTAAAGCATTTTATAAAAGGTGAAACCCTGAGCACCGAGTTAAAGCATTTTATAAAAGGTGAAACCCTGAGCACCGAGTTATAGCATTTTATAAAAGGTGAAACTCTAGCAGGTGACAATAATAAACTGACCTTGGGCTTTGAGGGTTTGTTCTTGGAAAATGCAAGTTCAAACCTGCTTTAACTTCTGTAAACTAACTCAAATTATTCATCTTAAATTTGGGACTTGGCAAAAATAATTTTGCCGTAAATGCATTTGCACCCAATCCCGTTTCAGGCCACTTACACTTGACTCATTAGCTGTTGGGTAATTTATATCATGGGAAGCTTTGGAGCTTCTTCCTCCAACCAAGGCTTTCCTTTTGAGTAAAACCTCGCATCCTGTTTCTAAGCCTCAATATTCTGAATTGCCTGAATAACAAGTTATTTCTTCTAATGTCTTAAAGGTACAAGGCCCCATGGGGCTTGCTGTCCACCCATGCCTCCTAACCCCCACCTAATTACCGATTTCATAAAACCCTACAATATTTTTGCTGTCTCAATAGAACTGATCCTACTCCTTCCAGGAAGCCATGGTAAACTATTTTCATTTAAAAAAGCAAACAGAATCAATGTTTGCTAAATGAAAAGGGACAAAAGCCATAGAAAGTGGGCGATAACATCACTTTATCTTAGATAGTATGGCAAGTATTGGAATCTGATAAAACAAAAAAATTCTCATTATTTTACTGTTAAATGCTTGACAACATTGCCCTTGGTCTCCCCAGCTTGACAGGGGTCAAGAACTCTACTAGCATGGAAAGTAGGAGAGGCTATGGGAAGGCATTAGGACCACCCCTGACTCCTCACTCTATGCTTGGTGGCAATGGTTCTCGACACCTGGTATATGGACCATCGGTGGTATGTGGTGGATGGGCCACCAGAAGCAGGAGCGTTCTTGTCCAGAGTCTCAGCTGTTCGGAGTCTAACCTGGGTTTGAGTCCCAGCTCTGCCTCCTCCTGATTGTAAGAATTCAATGATGTTCCCAGAAGTAAAGTCACCCCAGGTCAGTGGTCTTCCCACCACTCTGTCCTGACCTCCATGTTGCTCACAGTTTTCTCTGGGTTCTGCAAATTCCCTTGTACTCACTTTGCCTTTGCATTTGGGGCAATAGTTAACCAAGTGCTTTTTGCATTTACTCTTCATGACAACCCTGGGTAGTGGATATAATGATTATCCCCACCTTACAGGTGAGGAAACTGAACTTCCTCAGCTAATTGAGTGGTGGAACCAACATTCTCACCCAGGCAGTCTGCCTCCACTCGACGATATGGATTAGATGTCCCATTCTGAAGAGGAATGGGTTGAAGGAGTAATAGCAGTAGCTGTTTTCACTTGCAAGCTGAACAGTTGATAAATGACTGTGGGAAGTTTTAGTTCAAGAAGCGTCACTACCATGTATCTCCTCTGCCCAAAGGTATAGACACACCTTTGCTCTTTCCTCTTCCCTTCCACAGAAGAAACGTGGCAAGGTCAAGCCCTCTTTGGTAGGATTACTTGTATCGTGTCTATCCTGAGTCACCCAAGTGTGGGCAAAGCATGTTTTTCTAAAGCACTATTTCCCAAAGTGTGTTCCTTGGCATACCAGCTCTATAAGGTAAGGCTGTGCTGGTGGCAGCAGCAGCTGAGAGAGGGTTCCAGAGTTGAATGAACTGGAGAATGTTCCCATTTTGAAGATTCATAATGCACACTGGCACTTTAAATGCTCTGAGGAGTTCTATAATGAAGAAACCTATCTAACTTTCTTTGACCAGCCTTTCCCAAACTTACTCAATCATAGAATCTTTTTGGCCTAGAATACCCATTAACATTCTTTTGGGGAAAAATTCTTCTAAAAAATTCCCATTAGAGGCAAACTTTCATAAAACATTGGAATAGAATTCATCTCAGAGTATAGCTGAAGTAACACTCCCTCCCCACCCCTCCCCATCCCTTGGTGCTAATTGCCAGGCCTGTGGTCTCCAAAATGCCACTTGCTGGCATTTATGAACCTCTCTCCAACACACAATAACTTTTCAAGAACCTCTTCTGCCACCATGCAAATAGAGAAAGGCCAGGAAAGTCTCCTCCCACCTGCCTCATTTTCATTCCCAGTTCCATGAATGATTCTAGAGCAAAGATTTGGAATATATCAGTGAAGTTCTTTGTATTACTTGGACTTAAAGAGATGACGGGTCCTCTCAAAAGGTTGGGTGTAGTTGTCCCAAAAGTCATCAGGAGGTCTCTGAAACAGAGACCTATTGAGCTTTTTGGTCAGCCTCGCCTACAGTCACACTCCTCCTGGCTTTACCAGGGTCAGCGAGGAGGGCTTCAGGCCCAGGAATGGAGAAGGTGCTGAATGTGAAAGTTACTAAAACACGAGGTATAAGGTTTGCATCCAGTTTAGAAAGGATCTAGGTAGGATGTGGAGATCTCCTGACAGATCTCCACTTAAGAATAGGAACCTTAAGTGTTTGTAAACATAAATTCCCATATCCATCAAAGCAGGGAGAGGAAGACTGAATGACTCAATGTCTGTCTTCTTTGGGGCTTGATCTCTTTTAAAGACCTGAAGGCCTGCCAAGAGTGTGTGACCCTCAGATCTTCCCTTGGGCCCCTCCTCCTCCACACAGTCCAGCCTGGTTGTTCGGAAATGGAGTGCACAAAAAACCTCCTAGGGGATCGATCGCTGTGCTCTGGTTCAGCCCCTTCTTTGGCACAGCAGGCATGGGCAGTGTCACTCTTTGGCAAAGTTCTCAGAGAGAAAACCTAGGTGTTGCAGGAAGTATTGTGACTCAGGTGGTAACAATCATAATATTTAACATGTTTATAATGCTCTGTAGTTTCAAAGAGTATTTCACTCATTGTGACTTTAATTCGCCCGGGGCCCCAGGGAGTCTCCACTTTTAAGAGGCAAATAGGACACAGGAGGGTGACGTGCTTGAGGTCACATGGAGAATCCACAGCTGAGTCAGGGTTATGTCTTAAGTCTTGTTTCCTGTGCCAAGACGTGGTGAGATGGCACTTCTTTTTGCCCGTTGCTTTTGGGTCTCTTTACTCACAGGGCTTGGGGCCCGAAAAGAGGCAGAGGCCTGGTTGCTCTGTGAACTCCCCTGGGGGCGTGTGCAGCCTTGATGTCTTTGCTGACAGGTCAGAGCTCCAAAGTCCCCTTGCTCCTGAGCCTTCGAGTCAGCCAAACTCGAATTCCAGTCAGTGGCCGCATTCAGTGTGTCTTAAATGGTCTCTTTGTGCGGTTCAAGAAAATTAATTCCAATGTCAGGCATCATAATACATCTTTGCAAGAGAGTATTATAATTCTTAAAGGGACAGGCACACATGTGTCTGTTGATGCTCGAGTCTGGGTTTCCTTTCTTGTTCACTTTCCTACCCTGCTTGTCTTACCTTAGTTTGACTTTTTCCCCTTGTTACAGCCACTTATCTTGGCAGTTTATAATTACTCAAATAACACATCCTCACCCAGGTCCGGTCAGGGACATTGGCACCTCCTGTAACGACTTGATTATTAGAGCCCTCCACAATGATAAAGACCCGCATCTAACAAAGAAGAGGTATGGGTAGGGGAGGGACGTCAGTACATCTCAAGCCTGCTGCCTGCTTTCTTTCTGGTCCCATCAGATTTCCCAGTAATTTAAATGACCCAATATTAAGGTGTAATTTCCCCCTCACCCCCCGGTATGCCTAAAAATCTCAGGAAAACATTTGTTTAGTCCACTCCATGCTGGCAAAACTGGTTTTGGATGGGCAGGCCCTGAGTACTCCTTAGCTTGTCTTTGCACTCTGGCGATGTGTAGCAGTAGGGAAAAAATGACTTAAGACACAGTCTCCACTTTACACGCCTGAAATCTGAGGAGGCAGTTACTCTCCTAATTAGAATCACAGGCCTGTGGAGAGAAGGGACAGGATGTCCGATATATGATTATGCAATGAAGGAAGGAAATTACTGATCAGGTAATGGCCTTACTCAAAGAAGGGGTTCTCACCATAGAGGGAAAAGTGCACGTCACTTTCTTAGACAACGAGACACTGTTGGACACTGGAGATTGGTGAATGACATTGTAAAACCCAGGACCTGGGACGTCATCCTGAAAGGGAAGAGGAGGTGGCATATCATCAGAACACATTCAGTCCCACTGCACCTTCCCACAAGCCTTACATCCGTCACCACCAAGCCTCCCCATAATCCCTCAGGACAGGCACCACTGCCACATCCCAGCTGACAGCCTGGTCCACCATCTCCTAACCTGCGCAGTCGCCATCTCAGTTACTAAGTGCTGAGGCTGGAATTCCATCCCGGGTCTGGAACCCCCTGATCTCTTCCCACTATGCTGTACTGCCTTCCAGAGGAAAGCTGTTGTTTTTCATGCCAATAGAGAAATGAGCGCTGAAAGGGCTGTGTGGCTGATGTGCACGTCAGCGTGTATTGATGGGATAAGCCAAACCCACGGAGAGGGAAGGGTGCCCGATGTCACGTTAACCACACCCCACCTGACTCAGCTTCCTCCTCAGCCTTCCAGAGAGAAGTCAGGGAGTGTTTCTGTTTATAAAGCAAAATGAAACAAAAACAACCTTCATCCAAAACAAGACTATTTCTAATTCTCAGACAAAAGAAGATGGGCTCATAGGCTCAAGAGCTAAATGATACAGGTATGTTGGAGAGGAATAAACAAAAGCTTGATCTAGGTAGGATGTCTCATTTCTGCTGTCGCAGTTAACTGGACTTTTGGCTCAGTTCCCATGCTAGTTACTTAGGGAAAATAAATGTTGACAGAAGTTGGCCAAGCAAGTGGCATGAAATGATAAGGATGCCCTGCTGTCGCAAGAGTTTACTGGGTGCCTAGTTGGTGCTAGGAGCTTTTCAAAGCTCGTTTCATTTAATCCTGCAATGAAGAAGGGATTGTGCCCATTTTATACATGGACACACTGAGGCACATGAAGATGGATTTGCCCTAAATCCCGCTGCTGTTAAGTGTAGGTATCGGAATTCAGTGCTAAGTGCACAGTGCGCAAAGCCCTTTGCAGTGGGGATATTATCAGGTGCATGTTAAGGAAAGTGAGGCCCAGAGACGTTGGGTCCACTGTAAATGGTGAAGCCCAGATTGAGATCCAGGCAGCCTGACTCCAGAGCTTGCTAGCTCCAACCTCTGCCGCCTCGACCCATCCTGTCTCCACCATCCCCACTGCCTTCCCGGGGGCAGAAAGCAAGCACAGGGTGCCATCAGGGACTTCAAGGACTTTCCAGTTTGGCCTGAGTGGTGTGTATTATGTTTAGTGTAAACCATAGGGTGATCAGTGTGGTTCACAGGTTCTTCTGTGCTGACTTTAAAGTGCCATGAATCCTTTGACCCTTGCTCTGCGGTGGTCGGAGGCAGGGGTACTGATTCCTGCTTTGTGGATGATGATATCTGGCAGACAGGGCTGGGGCTGACTGCCTGGGAGAGTGAGGCAGGTCGCAAGAGGTCAGCAGACCCAGTTGCACGCACACCCCAGGCCAAGTTCAAAAGAAGCCAGGAAGGTGGGTGCAGACTCAAGGGCCTGGAGGGCAACAAGGAAGAGGTTTTTGTAGGGAACTATTTGTGATCCAGCATTTGACTGAGTGGTCACTGTGTCCCAGGCACTGCTCTGAGTACTTTACATGCACGCACTCATTTAATCTCCATTTTAAAGATGAGAATACAAGGCCAAAGGATAAGGCCTCAGGGTCACATAGCTAGTAACTGTCAGAGTCAGAATTTGATCCCAGGCAGTTTTAGTACTGCCTGCTTTTTTTTTCTTGAGGTATAATTGACATATAACATTGTATTAGTTTCAGGTGTACAACCTGATTTGCTATTTGTATACACATTTTGAAATGATCACCAAGATAAGTCTAGTTACCATCAGTCACTATCATACATAGTTCCAAAATATTTTTTTCTTGTAATGAGGACTTTAAAGATCTACTCAGAGCCACTTTCAATATTCAATACAGTGTTATTACTATAGTCACCATGCCATACATTACATCCCCATGATTTATTTATTTTATAACTGGAAGTTTGTAGCTTTTGACTCCCTCTACCCACTTTGCCCATCACCACCCCTCCCTGCCTCTGGCACTGCCAGTCGTTCCATCCACTCTTAACCACTAAGCCAAACTCAAATGTCAGATGAGAGGAAAACATCCCACTGAATTTTGAATCAGAACTTCTAGTCTCTGCTCCTACCAGCTAAGCGACATTGAGCAAGTCACTTGTCTGGGCCTTAGTGTCTTCATTTGTAAATCAAAAGTGTTGGGCTAAATGCCTGTAGGCATCTTTTAACTTCCAGAGCCCCTAAACTGAGGAAAAGCCAAAGCAGGAAATGTAACCGAGACTCCTCTAGGTTGAACAGCGGAGTATGAAGATGTGCACCTCTAGCAGTCAGTCACCACACTTGGCACCACCAGTTCACAAGGGATTTCTGGGCTCCTGTATCTGTCTGAGAAGTTAGGGTTGCCAGATAAAATGCAAGACCTGCAAGGCTGCTCTATCCCACGCTGCCCAGTTAAATTTGAATTGCAGATTAACACCAAAAAGTTATTTTAGTGTAAGTATGTCCCATGCAACATTTGGGATATACTTAAACTAAAATAATTTGCTATTTACCTGAAATTCTAAATTAACTAGAATTCTACATTTTTTTTATGTGCTTAATTTGGCAACCCCCACTGGGCCTTAACTAGGTTTTAGGACTGCCACATTGCAAATGGGTTTGAGTCCAAGCCAAATAAGAAAAGGACTGTCACCTGTTAGCCTGGAGGGACAGAGTTCTGCTGTTTGCTCTTAATGAATGTCCAAGGAAAGTCCTCCAGACGGCAGGATGCTGGAGCTGGCCAGCAGCAGTTTGTGACAGAGAACATTAAAAATTCAGAAATTTTGCTGGTGGTAGCTTGAAACTGGCCAGGGCGGGAGTATGAATGCCACAGAGAGTGGCGAATGCTATAATCAGTACTTTTCTTTGTAGAGGGGAAAGCTTTAGCTCAGTGTGTGAGGTTTACTGGCACATCGGTACCTTCACATGACACCCGAGTAGGCGTATGAGCTACCTGGAGGGAAAGGGCCAACCAGAGAATTCAGGCCTTCTCCTGCCACTGCTGGAGATGTGAATGGCTCTCTAGAAGGGCAATAAACATCCAGAACTTTCATCTTTGGGATAAAAGTTGCGTGACTTTGATGAGTTTAGTCCTTTTGGAGCATATCCCAGAGAACAAGGATCCAAGATGCAGTGGTGTGAAGTTAGTTGGTTTCTTGGCCAAGAGCACCCCAGAAGGCAAAAACTGACCAATGAAATGGGTGTGGGCAGGGAGAAGGGAAGAGGGGTACGTATCTGAGCTCTGCCGCCTGCCTGCTGAGGCCTCTACTGGAAGCGCTAGTGCCAGCTGCTGTGTGTGTTGTCCCCTGCGCCCGCCTCACAGCGTGAGGACTGAGTGAGTCAGCACGTGCACAGGGGTTCGAGCAGTGCCTGCCTTTGTGCTCTGTGGCCAACGTCACTATCACTCTTTGCATTACCCATAACAGCCTCAGTGGAGCCAGAACCTTCCCTTGGGGGTAGACACCTTCCAGGTAGGACTGAGCAAGGGATGATGGGGCTCATGTGCTCCCATCCCCCACCCAACGCTCATCTGGGTAGCATTTGGTTTAAACGCACCTCGAGAGCTCTTCTGGAGGATTTAAAGTGCCAAATGACAGCCTCTGCGTGTGCCAAAGCTGGGTCATAGATCTACATTCACTTGAGCTTGGGATAGGTTTAGAGAGGTAATGAGGAGGAGGAGGGATGGGGGGAAGAGAGGGAGCAGGGCATTTAGCTCCTCACCCCAGGTATCTCCATAGGTTATGGAAGAGCTTAACATCCCACAGCCTGGGGCTAGGTATATCTGCACACAGCCTGAACTTTCTAGTCCTGATTGCATAAATTCTGTCTAATTAATACTGTCATGTTTGTCAAATCAATGGCTTCTCAAGCCATTTCTGCCTTGGAAGATGCAGCTTCTGTTGCATCACTGGCTAGAGACCACATTGGAGTGGCTTTCTGACTCCTCAGAAATGCTCTCCCTTGCCCTGGTCTCCTCTTGGGGTGGCTCACTGGTGTTTCTCAGGAGTACACAAGATCAATGAAAACTAGGACTGCAAAAGGGCTGGAGGTACATAGGAGGAGGATGACATGCCTGAGGTGGAAACAGAGCCCTGTCCTGTGGTTCATTCATTGGTGAAACCACACAAGAATTTGGGCTCCTGAGGGAATTATTTCCTTTTCCAAATGCCTCTAGTCTTAGGGTCTTGGGACAATGCATCCATCAACCCTGCTGACCTCATCAAAGGCTAGAAAGCCTTTATTCAGGTTGATGTGGCTGAGTGTGAGGAGGGCATGGATCAGAAGGCAGGAGCTGGCACCTGCCCACTCACTGGGCCTCAGTTCTGTGAACCTGCAAAGAAGCCTGTGGGGATATCAAGATCTGTGGTTTTCCAAACTGCACTCCAGGCTTCCCTGGCGAGGGGGCCAGTGTTGACAGGGACTTCCAGCAGCAGCTCCCTCTTACCTGATTCAGCATGAGTGCTGTCCTAGAAAGGAGCCCCCAGCTGAGCTCAGGGATTCGGGGTCACTGAAGCCCTCCCTCCTGGCTCAAACTGTCTATAGCTCTGAGATTTGTCCCTTGTAAACTGCCCTTCCTCCTTCTACACTAAAGTCTGGCATCAAAGTTCCCAAGCCTCTGATCATGGCTGAAAAGGGAGAGGCATGGAGCATACTTCAAATAAGAAAAGAGCACTTTTTTTGTTCAGAGTGGGGGAAGATGTCAGAAATGAAAGGTCCCGGGAGCCCTAAGGGATCAACCAGGAAAACTAGGGTGAGTTCTCTTCAGGAGATTATCTTAGTTGCCCAAGGGAAGAGTAAGTGTGGGGGAGACAAGGGCAGCTGGACCCTGGCCACCTGGGAAGGTGAGAGTGGGGACGAGGCCTCTGCCCACCGCCAGCCTGACAAGATTGGAAACACAGACAACGTTTGACAGGAGGTCAAACTCGCATTTTCAAGGCATCGTTTACCGTGCACCTTGTCTGAAAGCACCCATGCTCCTCTTTTTCAGAGCCCTCTTCTTGCTTCAATCTGGTATCGGCTTCCTAGAAGCCCCTTAGGGCCCCTAAGTGGAAGAGTGGGCACCAACTCAATTCAACAAACATACTGAAACCTAATCACAGGGTTACTATGAGGATTAAATGAGTTAGTAAGTGCAAAAGTCTTCAAGGTCCTGTGGCCCAAGGCTTGTGCTGAGGCATGAAGTTTATAGGCACAACATGTTAGCAGCTCACAAATTCTAGGAATGGGATGGAGACATGGCAGAACAGTGCAAAATGGATGGATGTGTTCAGGTGACTCATGAGAAATGCATAGACTTGAGTTAGAGTCATTTATTCAGTTCACTTTTGAGGGACCTTGGGGTCTGCAAAGGATAGCAATGAAGGCTGGCAAGGAGTTCCTGGGCAGGAGGAGGTAAGAGGTGCACACCTGTGACCATCACACCAAGCAGAGCGTGGGCAGGAGAATGAGACTGAGGGACTGAGAAAGAGGGTGTGCTTGTTTCCACCCAGCTAGGTGCCGGGAAACAAAGTCTTGGAACCGAAAGCTGCTGCCTGGGTTCTTCCTGGTTCTGCCTGACCTTGACTGTGCAAGTTACTTAACCCTCTTTGCATCCCAGGGTCATTATCTGAAAAGTGGGGATAATGATGGGGCTCGGCTCATGGGGTTATTATGGGAATTAAATGCATTAATAAATGCAAAAGCCTTCAAGGGGTGCCTGGCACCCAGTGCCAGCCAAGTGTTTGCTATTTCCAGGAATGTGTCCTGCAGACCCCTGAGGAAGGAGGTGCTGGTGACTGATAGGGCTTTTGGAGTAGGAAGGTTGGGCAGACCCCACTGTGGCCCAAACACGCAGCAGAAGCACACTTTCGGTAATGATCCCCTTGAACATGGTAGTCTCTGCAAACCGAACTTCCTTCCATTTAAATATCCCTGACAGAAAATATTGCTGGTCCAGCGCCTTATCAAGTTAATAAGTGAGTAGTACTGCCTTTGTACAATTTCACCACAAATTAAATACTGGCCTGCTTGCCATTTGGGACTGCCAATTTACTGTCAGGCTATGTATGAAATTGACGTGTATTTTTAAATTGCGTCCATCTAAAGGAAAGGGTGCCCATATTTTACCAGTATTCATTCATTTGAGTCTGGAAGGGATCAACAAGGGTTAGAATCAAGGAACAGTAATCCCTGGCAAGGGCCTACCTATGGTAACATCCTTTTTTTAAGATGAGGAAACAGATGCAAAGACATTCAGTGGGAATCCTTAGTGTGACATAACTTAGAAAACAGTGATCACCATCCAGGGTGAGATGGGGACAGAAACAGGAAGGTGAGGGAAGAAAATGTCCACCAGGGTACTGGGCTATGCTCTCTCCCAGATTCGGCATGTCTCTTCATGTGCACAGTCACCAGCACATCTGTAAATAATTGTAAAATGTTCAGGGAAGCCGACTCCATTCCTAGCAGCCAAAATTGCCAGTCTGGACACTGAGCTCCGTGAAGGATTCCTTGTACCCAGCAGTCAGATCCTCTTGGGGAATGTGAGCTGGGCAACTGAGGCCCTGATGTTTCCCTACAGAGTTAGACTGATAAGGTAAGTGCGCATTTCAAGAGGCACCGAGTCTCTGCATTAAAGGTGTGCTAAGTGGGTCACAGAGAATGTGAAGACACAACCAAGTCATGAGATCAGGCACAGGGTGTGGGCGATTGTTTTAAGAAGGGTGGTTTTAAAATCTGGAGACACTGGAGTTTTAAAATCTGTTTTTAATTTGTATTACCTCACAAAATTATTGGGTGATGTTGAATGAGATCCTTAACTTCTCAATGCCAATTTCCCTCAAGAAAAATGAGAGTAGTGAGCATGGAATAAGACTTTTCTTTCTGTTTTATAGCTGCAAGAATGTAAAAAATTATATAATCTAAATTTTACGTTTCAGAGGAGAAAGTGCAACCCAGAGAAGCCATGACTAGTCTAAAGGCACACAGCCAACTACCAGAGCAGAATGCCAGGAACCTTATCTATGGACCCCCTGCCCTTTCCACAAAATTCCATACTTACTTACCAAATGCTTTCAAATACTTAAACGAAAGCTTTTCCCACTGTTAAACCAATGCGACCACATTTGAAAAGTACAAATTGAATTTCTGAGCTATTTCTGATTTGGCTTTGGCCGGCTGCCACCTTAGGTCTTGAAGCAGAAAGTTTTTGGAAAAGCAATAGTAGTTTAAAATGCTGACTTTTAAAAAGCAGCCCATTTGGTTTCTGGCTTTGAGTCTTCAGAACTACATCATGTAGAGCAGGGCCCACACATATTACTTGACGTCTTCGCCTATCTTGAGCTCCGTCTATTTGGCTAAGGCCTTTTCAGAAACATACGCACTGGCTTTCATAGATCAAATTTATGGCTTTGTAGGCCACAAAAGGAGGTGTGGCGCGGTGTGTGGAAAGAGCATGAGGCTTTGGAGTGAACTAGACCTGGGTTTGAGGTCTAATTCTTTCAATGTTGAGTCAGCAAATATTTAGGTAGGGCCTCTTATGTGCCAAACCCTGTGTTGTGTGACCTCGGTTGGGTCCTTTAACTTCCTTAAGCCTCGGTTTCCTCTTCTGTTCAATTAAGATAATAAACCTTTTCTTTTAGCAATATTTTAAGGATTAGTGATACGGTCTAAAAGTGATTTCACACACAGTAGGGATCAGTAAATGGTGGCTGCTTTTATATTGGAGGCTGGGTAGCAAATACCCTGGAGATGGTCAATATGTTACCATTAAATTGACAATGGGACACCAGAGAAGAGACAGACAGACAGATAAAACAGAGCGAAACTAGAGGGAGAAGAGAAAAATCCTGAGCAAATAGCTTATTTACCATCTTTGGGGAAAACCTACAAGTAATTAAAAATACGTATTTCTGTGCGTATACACACACACTATATTTTTTATTATTTGTTTTCTTGGAATCCTAAAATATCAGAAGGGAAAAGAGCTTAAATGTTCTCTAGTTCTGCGTTCTTACGAAGAAGGAGCAGGCTGAGGGGCACACGGGGGCTAGCCAAGACCCCTGGACTCCAGCTTGACTCTCCTGCATTCAGAACCTAGATCCCCACTTTCACTCCCGCCATCATGGCAAGGTGGTAGGATTAAAAGCATTTTTAGAATGAAGCAAAAGTAACTGAGATGATGACTCCTCCAAAAGAATGTTATTCGAAAGGTCTTGGTTAAATGAACAAAAGAATCAAGATTTTAAAGATGACTCTAAGAACGTCTGCGAGCCGCTTCAGCCCCCTGCTGGTGAAAGGGGGGAAGGTCAGGCCTTTCGCCAGGTGAAATCCCGTAAGTAGGTGAGGACCCCCTCAGGAGCCAAGCAGAACTTTCCAGATCAAACAGGAAAAGAGACACAGAGGTCTTTGGGGAGGAGAGGGAGGATGGGGGAAATACAGGAACAGTAATACATTGTCCAAGGAATATTAAAAGAGGGACACCCTCATCACAAAGGGAGTTTTAAATTTATTAGACTTTCATTTTTCCTCATGATATTTGAAGAAAGTCTTGTTATCACCTCTCATTTTATAAGGAGTGAAACTGGGGGAGGCAGAGGAAGTAATTTTTACTTTTTACTTTATACACCTGGGATTTAAAATTTTTTATAATAGTTTTTAAAATACATTCCTTTAAAAACTTTTTTTTTTTTTTTTTGGTTCAACGTGGCACTATAAGTCTGGCCATGGTTGTTTTTCCTTGAATTTAATCTTTCTCCAGCTCATTCTTACAATACAGTCAGAGCCCACAGCTGGAGACGGTGCTGTGGCTCCTTGTTTGACACTGTCCTCTGCTGGCCAGAGGGACAGCTGCACGAGCCAGATCAGCATGTCTGTGAGGCTAAAATCCAGACAGGTACAGAATCCCGAAGACAATGTCATTACCTTCTTATGACAAAATCTCTTGGCTTGACTATTAAATCCTTTTTTTTCTGATTCTGGAATTACTGATGTCTGGTGTTTAAAAGGAATAGAAGATTGTGTTGGATATGCAGCAGTAAAACCTAAACAACAAAAGTAAAATAAAAATTAGCACAAAGAAATGACAAATGCAGAAAACAACGCTGTATTTCAAAGTTTTATTTTAAATGGATGAGGAGAGAAACTTTCCTTTTGACAGGAGGCAAACATGGAACCGGATTTTTTAAAAAGTATTCCCCACTTAACTTTCTTTCCCTCTTAGCAATTTATTGGGTTTTCCCCCACTCCTCTTCATAAACTTGTGAGACTTGGTCACATTGCTGAAGCATATTGTCCCAGAGAAGGAAGGATCTAACAGGGAAGATGTTCTTGCCAATCAGGAAGGGGACACAAAAACCATTCTGGAGCAGCCTGGAAGAAGAGATGGGCACTCATCCTTGACCCAGGGTCACACCTCAGCAAAGCCCCCTAGAGATCCAGAGAGGTAGGGAAATCCCAGAGGGGGACTTGCTCTCACTTTTCAGGGTACTGTGCAAGACAAGTATAAACTTAGGTTTCCGCTTTGAGCAGACATGGGGTTAAAAAGCAGAAGAGGATTATTGAAGTTAATGAAGATAAATGAAGTTAAAATGTTACATGTCTGGGTTGTGATGTAGAAATGATACTTAAAGTGCCCTCTCCCTCCTCCCATTCCCCACATGCAGGAGGATGTCCACACTTCTTAAGACCCCTCAGAAAGCATCTATCTGCTACAGCATTGTGATTACAAACCTGAACCTGCAAGTGTAATAGACTCTGGCTCCATTTTTCAATGTTTGCCTGCTGACAACTTTTAACCTTCACCCCTCCCTCTTTCCCTTCTAACCATGTCTGGGTAAGCTGATGAGAAGACCTGCATGCTCCCTCCTTTGGTAGTGACTAGAAAGAAGTTCAAACCATGCAAACCCCTGCCCTCACTCCAGCGCCACCTCCTAACCACAATAAAACCCCAAGCCAGTCTCTCTTCCCTGCTCTCTCAAGCCATTTTTGGACCGGATTAGTAAGCCTGTTCTGCTCTCCCCAGAAAGCCTCATTATGTGAGTAATAAAGCTTTTCATATCCTCTTGATCTGTGTGTGTCATCATCAGTCTTGACATCCAAGATGAATTTTGGGTGGGAGTCTATCCCGACTTTGTGGATATGCACAAAAGTGAGCCAGATCATCTCAACACCAGAGCCTGACCTTCAGGGAGAAAATGTGTGCAGAAACTGGAAAAAGACAGCCAAGAAAAAGAAGGGATTTGTTAGGGTGGGGGTGAGGTTACACAGAAAAGTATCTTTAAGGCCCATTTCTTAGTCTCTGCATTTTTGAAAAAACAAAATTGCCTTTCAGAGAGGGAAGCCCAGTGCCAACACAGGCACCCTCAGGAAGTACTATTAGGAACTACAGTTTTACAGGTGAGGAACCTGAAGCTTAGAGGGATTAAGCTACTTGTCCAAATCACACAGTTATTAAGTGGAATAGCTGGGTTTGAACAGTGTGTCTAATGCACCCAGGCTCTTAACTTTAAACTGTGCTTCTTCTTCTTGGGACTGGCCCATAGTAAGGATTCTATAAACAAATGAATGAAATAATGGGGAGGGGACAATCTAGCCTAATTTGCCTGGCTGCAGGAAGCAGCGAGTAAGAGAAGCAGAATGTATGTTTGGTTAGAAAAATTTGGAAGTATCCACATAAGGTATATTTATTCTTTTCTTCCCTTCCTCCATGTAAGTAGGCAGATGGCTATATACTTTTCTTTAAGGGAGCTAGAGAGCAGATCAGAAATCAGAAAACACAAGGCTTCCTTGCTGTGGTTTCCAAAAGCCTAAGTTCCTGGAACATCTGAGACAGTGTACAAAGGAGGCAGTAAAGAAAGGGGGGTTATTTTTGAAAAAGGCAAAAGGAAAGACATTCCCCTGGGGAAAAGAAAGATTTCTCCTTGACTAAAAAGAAGATCAGACACTTTGGCTTCTAGCTGTAGTAGAATGGCATATATTGAAGCAACCCTCTTGATGACAACAACCAGAAAAATAAGGTTTTTAAAAAACACTCTGGATGATTGAACTTCCATTTCCAACCAAAATAGGACTAATTTGCCCTCCTAGCTGAATAACAATGTTTAAAAATGCACAAAATATATGTAACAATGGTTTTCAAGACACCGGACATCAAGCAACAAAGGACAGGGATCCCTGAGAAATGGGAAACAAATAGGTTAGTAGTGAGATTGCCCCCGGCTTGCTGCCTGAAGAAACTTCCAGGCCACAGCAGAGGCAGAAGGAAGCCAGGGCAAGCCTGGGGGATCTCCTTGACCTGAGGAAATGGATCTGGGAGAGTAGGAAGGCCAGACAGCTAGAGTGCACAGGTCAAAGGGAGAGGTACACAGAGAAGGAGCTCTGGAGCTCTGCCCTGGACTCTCCACAAGTCGTTTCCTGAGTACTGACCAGCACATGTGAGAAAACTACCCTGGGCTGGGGAAAAACAAGCTGAAGGAATTAGGTGAACAACACCTCAACACCAGGTACAGGAAGAGCTTAGAGCCAGCTAGGAATAGCTCCTATTCCCCTGTGTCAGGGTATAAACCCTCATAATTCATGGAGCATAACATAGAATACACAGAAGGGTTTTACCTCAGAAATACATTAAAATTAACCCTGGGCTAAATGTTGCTCTGGCTCTAGCAAACAAAGCTAAACAGCAAGACTTGAAGAGATCAAAGTGTTTCCAAATCTTTTAGCGGCATCCCAGAACAAATCACATGAATTTACAAGACTACAAAAGTATATAGCTCCCAGCAGATAAAACTTAAAATATCTGGCATTCAATAAAAAAAAGTAATGGCCAAGCAAAGAAGGAAAAAATGCAATTCAGAATGAGGAGAACATTGAAAATCAGTGAAAACAACTTAGAAATGATACAGAAGAGGGAATTACAAGAACAATTTAACTGCTACAGTAACTGTATTTGCTGTGTCCAGGAAGCTAGAGAAGAGATTAACATATTAAGTACAGATGTGGAAGATATAAAAGATCCAAATCAAACTTTAGAAGATGAAAATTAAGATGCCTGAGATTAAATGCACTAAATGAGATTAATAGTAGACACTGCAGACAAAAAGACTGGTGAACTTGAAGACACTGAAATAGAAACTATACCCCCCCACAAAAAAACAACCACAGAGAGAAAAAGGACTTAAAAATACAGGGAACAGATATATGACAACAATGTGAGCTATGTGACAATTTCAAGGAGCCTAATATACATGTAATTGGACTCTCCACAGAAGAGATGTGGACAGAGAGGAAACAGAAAAAATATTGCAAGAAATAAGGGCTGAAATTTTTCCAAGTTTAATAACAACTTTGACCCACAGATCCAAGAAAGTCAAAAAACTGTGAGCACATAAAATATGAATAAAACTATATACCAAGGCACATAATAATAAATCGCTTTTTCAAAGTGATAAAGAGAAAATCTTAAAATCAGACAGAAAGAAAAGACACATTATATACAAAGAATCAAAAATAAGAATGACAGCTGGAAACAATGTCTTTAAGGACTGAAAGGAAAAAACTATCAGCCTTGAATCTGTTCTCCATAAAAATAATTTTCAAAAACTAAAGCAAAATAAAGACTTACAGATACACCACAAACTGCAAGTACAAGTAATGTTAAAGGAAGTCCTTCAGGCAGAAGAAAATGAATACTAGTTGGAAATCTGGATCTATGTAAAGGAGTAAGAGCTCTGGAAATAGTAAATACATGGATAAATATAAAATTATGCATACCAATGGATAATTTAGATTTAAGTATAAAATTTAAATCACTTTTAACATAATTGACTAAAGCAAAATAATAACACTGTATTGTGGGATTTACAATGTATGTAGGAGTAAAATGTTTGACAGCAGTAGCACAAGGGCAAGAAAGGGAAAAATAAAAATATGGTATTACAAGGTTCTTGTGCTACATTTGAAATATTATAGAATGTGGTATTCATGTTAGAATTATATCATGGTAGAATGTGATAAGTTAAAGATGTATATTATAAACTCTATAGTCAGGTTCAGCAAACTGTTTCTATAAAAGGCTAGAAAGTAACTATTTTAGGCTTTGCAAGCTACATAGTCTCTGTTGCAACTACTCAACTGCATTATGGGTGAAAGCAGTCATGGGCAATACATCAACAAATAGGGGTGACTGTATTCCAGTAAAATTTAATCCATAAAAATAGGTAGCAAGTCAGATTTGGCCAAAGGCCAAAGTTTGTCAGTCTGCTCTAAAACAGCTATTAAGAAACCACTGCAAAGAGTTATTCCTAAAAAGCCAACAAAGGAGATAAAAATAGAAACAAACAAACAAACAAAATGCTCACTACAAAAGAAGACAGAAAAGGGAAGTAAAGAACAGATGGGACAAATAGAAGGCAAGTCTCAGGATGGTAGACTTAAACTCCACCAATATTCACCAATATTCAATTAAATTTAAATAGTCTAAATATCCCAATTCAAAGACAAAGATGGTCAGATTGGATAAGAAAGATCTAACTCTATGCTGCCTACAAGAAATATACTTCAAATATAATCACAGAAATAGGGTAAAAGTAAAAGAATGGAAACAGATACACTATACTAGCACTAATGAAAAGAAAGCTAGATATTAATATCAGACAAAACAGATTTCAACACAAAAAATATTATCTGCAATAAAGAGGGTATGTCATAAATGGGTCAATCTCCCAAGAGACCATACAATCCTAAATGCTGGTACACCCAAAAACAAGAAACTCAAAATGCAGGAAGTAAAAATTGGTAGAACTGTAAAAATAAATAGAAAATTCCATAATTACAGCCAGAGATTTCAAAATTCTTCCCTCAATAATTTAAACAAGTAGATACAAGATCAGTAAAAATACACAAGACTGGAACAATACTATTATCTAATTTGACCTAAATGACATTTCTGGAACTTTACACCTGTCATTTCTATATAATCTATCCCAGAAAATTGAAGAGGATAAGACATTTCCCAACTCATTCTATAAGGCCAGCATTACCCTAACACCAAAAACCAGAAGGGGCAAGGGGAACCACTACAGATCAATAACCCTCATAAAAACATATGCATAAATTCCTAGAAAAATTTTAGTAAATTAAATCCAACAATACGGAAAAGAAGACAAATACATCATGACCAAGTGGGGTTTATCTCAACAATGCAAAGAAAGATTAACATTTGGAAATCAATGAAATTCAACATATTGACAAACTCAGAAAGAAAAATTGTATGATCATCTCATAGATGCAGAATGGAATCTTATAGTTTGTATTCTTTTTTGTCTGGCTTCTTTTACTATGCATAATTATTTTGAGATTCATCCATATCGTTGAGGTATCAATACACCATTGCTTTTTACTGCTGAGTGGTATTCCACTGAACAGAAATGTAACAATTGTTTATCCATTGCTGGTGGAACTTTGAGTTGTTGCCTGTTTGGGGGTATTATAAATAATCGTTATCATTCTACTGCAAGTCTTTGAATGGACATGTTTTCATTTCTCTTGCATAAATACTTAGGAGTAGAATGGCCAGATCATATGTTTAACTTTTTAAGAAACTGCCAAAGTCTTTTCCAAAGTTGTACCTTTGTTTATCTCCACTATTATTGTATAAAAGTTATAGTTAGTTCACATCCTCATCAGCAATGGGCAGTCTTTTTAACTTCAGCCATCCAATTAGGTATGTAATAGTATCTCATTGTGGTTTTAACTTGCATATCTCTAGAGAAATTTCAAAGATAATTTTTCTAGGAATTTCTGTATGTATGTTTGTGAAGGTTATTGCATGTGAAGATATGCAAGATGTAAATTGTTTTTGATGAAGTCTGTTTAGAAGATATAGAAAACACTTCAAAAAATCCAGTATCCTTGTAGGATTAAAATAAAAAACAAACAAAAATAGACTCTAGCCAACTAGGAGAAAATTTCTTTAATCTGATAAAAGATGTCTAGGTCAAAATTCCCTGGCAAACATGATACTGAATAGTGAAATATTAAAAGCTTTCTCTTGAGCTAGAGAATGAAACTAGGATGCCTGCTATCATAGTTCTGTTCAGCATTGCACTGAAGGACTCCTACCAGTACAAAAGCCAAGAAAAGTAAATAAAAATATATGGATCATAAAGGAAGAAATAAAGCTGCCATTATTCACAGGTGACAAGATTTTATATGGAAATTATAAAAGATTCAATATATAACCTATTAAATATAATAACTGAATTTAGCAAGACCATCAAATTCAATATATAAAATCAATTTGTTGATTTCTATACCAAGAGCAAACAACTAGAAAGTGAAATTAAAATATTACCATTTGTAACAGTATAAAAACCAAATGCCTAGAATAAAGAAGATAGGAAAGATCTCTACATAGAAAACTATAAACCATTATTGAGAAAATTTTAAGAAAACAAATAAAAGAAAGGATACACATAGGTGGGAAAACTCAATATTGTCGATATAAATTATCCCTACATTGGTTTCTAGAATCAATGCAAACCAAATCAAAATGACAGTAGGGATTTTTATTTTTAGAACATTAATGAGCTGATTTTAAAATTTACATGGAAATGCACTGGGGCCAAGAATCACCAAGATAAAGTACCAAGTTGAAGGATTTATACGACTAGATAAGAGACTTGTTACAAAGTTGTAGTAATTAAGACAGTGTAGTATTTGAACAGAATAAAGAATCTGGAAGCAGACCTGCATATATGTAGACACTTGATTTATAACAAAAACAGCACTCCAGAGTAACAGGAAAAAATGGCCTTTCAATAAGGTGCTGGGTCAATTGGATATGCATATGGAAAACACCAAACATGCAATCTACCTCATACCACATACTAATATTCCAAATGAATTATAGGTCTAGACATGAAAGGTAAAATGATGCAGTTTCTAGAAGTAATTATTCGGGGGTAGGCAAAGATATCTTAAATAGGACAGACATATACACTAACAATAAAAGAAAAGATTAATAAAATGGGTTATATTATTCTGTTTATTTGCACACTATTAAGAGCATACAGAAAAGTCACAGACTGAGGGAAGATATTTGTTTTACTTATAGCCAACAAATGGATTCATTTCTAGGATGGTTTAAAGAATGCTTAAAAATAAGAAAAACCCAACAGAAAAAAAAAATGGGCAAAAACTTCAACAATCACTTCTCCAAAGAGAATATTCTAAAGGTCAAATAACATGCTCAATCTCATTGACCAAAGTGCAATGCAAATTAAAACCATTACAAGCTACCAATGTTGGGGAGGATGTGGAAGAACCAGTAGTCTCATATATTGCTTGTAAGGAATTAAACTTGGCAAAACTACTTTGGAAAACTGTTTGGCAGTATCAACTAAGCTGATCATAAATGTAACCAGCAAGTCTACTCCCAGCTATAGACCCATAAAATACATTCATGTATATCCCAAAAGACATGTTAAAAAATAGTTATGAAAACTTTATTAATAGTATCCCCAAACTGGAAACAACTCAAAGGCCCTCCAATAGCAGAATGGATAAATAAATTGTGGCATATTCAAAGAAATAAAAACTTTATAGCAGTGAAAATGAACTAATTACTAATACATGACAAATGGAGTTAAATCTCTCAAACATGAGCAAAAAGCTTAAGAGAAAGGAGTTCATATCATATGATTCCAATGTATACAAAGTGAAAAAACAGACTGAAGTAATGATATCAGAGTCAGGATAACAGTATTGTTTGCCTTTGCAGAGAAGCTGGGAAGGGACAGGAACAGGGCTTCTGGAATGCTGTTGATAGGCTATGTCTTTTTTTTTTTACTTTTTTTTTTCCATTTTGGTATCATTAATGTACAATTAGATGAGCAACATTATGGTTACTAGACTTCCCCAATTATCAAGTTCCCACCACTTACCCCATTACAGTCACTGTCCATCAGCAGAGTGAGATGCTATAGAGTCACTACTTGTCTTCTCTGTGCTGTATAGCCTTCCCGTGCCCCCCCTCCACATTATGTGTGCTAATCGTAATGCCCCTTTTCCCCCTTATCCCTCCCTTCCGATAGGCTATGTCTTGGTCTGAGAAGTGATTCTGTTGGTGGTGTTTTCTTTGTGAATATTCATGAAGCTATACAACTATGATTTGGGCACTTTTTCTGAATATATATTATGCTTCAATAAGAAGGAATTAAGGAAAGAAAAGGAGTACAAAATCAAAGGATGGGTGGAAGGAAGAGGGGTCTGGCTCTGGGTTTGATAGCAGCAGGGACTCTAAAGCCCGCCGGGGTGGTGGCAAATACCTCTTCAAGGAAACGCAGTGGAGTCAGTGAGGCTCTTGGAATGAGGTTTTCCACCCCAGCAATGATGCCTGTACCCCGGAGGTAGCCCCGAATCAGCACATACTAACAAAACCAAAGGGAGTTTGAGGGGCTGGGACAATGGAGGCTGCCCTGTGTGGATGGAAGACCAATGATCCAAGCGCTCCTCCCTTCCCCACCCAGCCTCCTGCATCACATCACATCTTTCCAAAGGGAAGTATCCAAAATTACAAACAGGGAGGAGATAGAATTTGTGCCAATAATGGCTGGAGGTAAACTTTCCAACAACCCAGTAGAACGGGAGCTTGTGTCAAGTTTAAGGGAATCAAATAAGATCTCTTTACACATCTAAACTTGAGGACTGAGATTCTTACCAGACACATGGAAATAACAAACCATTTTTTTTTCCCTGTTGAATAGACTTCCTCCTCCTTCCCCACTCACCCTTTCTTCTAATAGTTTCTCACCAACCATCACACTAGGAGCAGTGAAGAACAACCAATCTGTGATACATCTTCAGGATGCCCTTATGGGTATATCCAGGATTTACTATATTGCCCCAAAATTTGTTCTGATATACTAAAATGAACATATCCCTGCCGCTCTCTCCTCCCCTCAAAGACATCTGTTATTAAATTCACTACACCTCTCTGTATTTTGTTGGCTTTTCTGGAATATTTTTTGCCAAGTTCTTTTTCTGTGGAGTTATCCATCTCAGCAAAGTTTGGTGATACATTCCATTTGTTTGATGAAAAACTCTACTATGTGTTCTTCTAAGCACCTGAAACAGCAAAATACAGCATTTGTAGGGATCATTTCACACTCTGGTCAAGGTGATTGGGTTCTGTTCTACCTGGAGGATAGGCTGAGAAATCTTGTGGGTAGGGGCTGAATCTCCCAAGTTGCATGACCCCAACTCCCAAGCACATTGCACTGCCTGCAGTAGAAACTCTAAGTAGTCACTGCTGATGTGGCTTACAGAGCTACTGAAGGCTTGGATTTTATAAATTTGCCTTTATTAAGATCATTTACATAAATATAATTCATCAGTTCAAAGTGAACAATTCTAAGTTTTGGCAAATGCTACAATTGTGTTAAATATCACAATTAAGATATAAATACATTCATCATCCCAAAAAGTTCCCTCTGTTTCTTTACAGTCAATACCTTTCCAATCATGGCATCTGGCAACCATGGCTTTGCTTTCTGTCACAGTAGATGCCTTTTTTAGACTGTCATATATTTGCAATCACACAGTATATACTGTTCTGTGAGTGTCTTTTTCACTTACCACAATGCTTTTGAGACTCTTCCATGTTGTTGCATGTTAACAGTAGCTTGTTCCAATTGCTACACATCCTCACCAACATTGTTTGGTAAGTCTTACTAATTTTAGGCATTCTAGTGGTTGTATAGTGGTGTCTCGTCATTTTAATTTGCATATTTTCACCTGATAAATTAAATGGCTTATTTGCCATTTGTTTACTTTTGGTGAGGTGTCTGTTCAAATCTTCTGCCCTTTTTTTAACAATTGGGTTATTTTACTATTGAGTTATAAAATTTCTTAATATATTATAGATACAAGCCCATATCATACATACATGCTTTGTAAATATTTGCTTCCAATCTGAGGCCTGCCTTTTTATTATCTTAATGGTATCTTTTGAAAAGCAAAAGTTTTAATTTTGATCAGGCCTTGTTTATCTACTACTTTTTTTTATGGTTTGTGATTTTTTTTTGTCTTAAGAAATCTTTGCCTAACTCAAAGTTATAAATATTTTCTCCTATGTTGTCTTCTAGAAGTTTTATCATTTTAGCTATTACACTTAGGTCTAAGATCCACTCTGAATTAAATTTTGTATATGGCATGAGGTAATGGTCAGGTTTGTTTTACTGCATTTGGATATTTAATTGTTCCAGCACTATTTGTTGAAAAGAACATCCCTCTCTCCATTGAAATATCTTGGCACACTCATCAAAAATCTATTACAATTTTATATATGTAATCTATTCTTTTGATCTATATATGTATCCTTATATCAACAGCACAATAATTTGCTTTATATCAAGTTTTGAAATCGAGTAGTTCCAACTTTTTTGTTCTTTTTCAAAATTATTTTGACTGTACTAGCTCTTGTATTAGCTCTTTCAAATTACCACACAGTTTATAGAAACAGTAAGTCAATTTCTACCAAAAAATCCTCCATGTATTTTGATTGGGATTGCACTGAATCTATAAAACATTATCTTAACTTTGTTGAGGGTTATGATCCATTAATATGGTATACCTCCATTCATTTAGTTCTTCTTTTTCAGCAATATTCTATGGTTATTAGAAAACAGATATTGCATATATTTTCTTAAACTGATTCCTAGGTATTTCATACTTTTATGTCATGATATTGGTTTTTTTTCTAAGATTTCAATTTCCAATTGTTTGTTGCTAGTTTACAGAAATACAATTGATTTGGATATATTGATCTTGTATCTTCAAATCCTTGATAAACTCAGTTTTTAGTTCCATTAACTTTTTTGTAGATTAGGAATTTCTACATATATAATCATGTCATATATAAATAAAAGTTTTATTTCTTCCTTTCCACTTTGTACACCTGTTGCTTCTATTTCTTACTATATTGCAATGGCTAGGGCATCCAATACATGTTGAACAGAAGTGGTAATAGTAGGATATCCTTGTCTCACTACTGACAAATGGGAAAGCATTCAGCCTTTCAACATTAAGTATGATGATGTTAGTTGCAGTTTTTTTTTTATTGAAGGTTTTTACTACTTTCATGCCTAGTTTCTTGAGAGTTTTAACAGGAATAGTAGTTAAATTTTACCAAATACTTTTTCTGTAACTATGGAGATGACCATATAATTGTTTTTTGTTAGTATATTAATTGAATTACACTGATTGATTTTCAAATGTTAAAACAACCTAGTATTCCTGGAACAAATGCTACTTTGTCGTGATATATTATCAATTTTATATATTGCTGGATTCAACTTACTCAAAAATTTTAAGGATTTTTGCATCCATGTTCATGAAGGATATTAATCTATATAGCTTTCTCTTTTTTGTAATGTCTTTGGTTTTGGTATTATAGCTATTGCTGCCTTCATAAAATGAGTGGAAAGGATTTTTTTCTCTCTTTTATTTTCTGGAAGTCTGTGTAGAACTGTCATTATTTCTTCCTTAAACATTTGGTAAAATTTAGAAGTAAAGCCATCTGTCCCAGGAGTTTTCTTTGTGAGAAGATTTTTAATGACAAAGCCCATTTGTTTAATAAATATAGGGCTCTTCAGGTTATCTATTTCTTCTTAAGTGAGCTTTAGTAACTTGTGTCTTTCAAGGTAATTTTTCCATTCCATCTATGTAATAAAATTTATTGATATTAAGGTGTTCATAATATTTCCTTATTATCCTTTGTATCTGTATGTTCAGTAATAGTGTCCCTCCTTCATTCCTGATATTGGTAATTTGCATCTTATGTTTTTTTGTTGATAAGTCTGGCTACAGGTTTATTGACCTTTTCAACAGAAAACAGCATGTGGTTTCATTGATTTTTCTCTGTTGCTTTTCTGTTTTCTATTTCATTTACTTCTACTACTATCATTATTTCATTCTATTTACTGTAGACTTCATTTGCTCTTCTTTTTCTAGCTTTTTAAGGTAGAGGCTTAAATAATTGAATTAATAAGGCCTTTCTTCTTCCTTAATATAAGCATTTAATATTGTAAATTTACCTCAAAGCACTGTTTCAGTGGCATCTCATATACGTTGAAATGTGTTTTCATTTTCTTTCTATTTAAAATACCTTCCGCCTTGCCTCCTATTATCTTTTTGTTTGTTTTTTGTTTTTGAATGTAAGTCATTTTTATTTTTATTTTTTATTAAGGTATCATTGATATACAATCTTATGAAGGTTTCACATGAGCAACATTGTGGTTACAACATTCACCCATTGAAGTCACTGTCCATCAGCGTAATAAGATGCTATATAGAGTCACTACTTGTCTTCTCCGTGCTATACTGCCTTCCCCATGACCCACCTACATTATGTGTGCTAATCATAATGCCCCTTAATCCCATTCTCCCTCCCTCCCCACTCACCCATCACAAGCCCTTCCCTTTGGTAACCACTAATCCCTTGGAGTCTGTGAGTCCACTGCTGTTTTGTTCCTTCAGTTTTGCTTTGTTCTTATACTCCACAAATGAGTGAAACCATTTGGTACTTGTCTTTCTCTGCCTGACTTATTTCACTGAGCATAATACCCTCTAGCTCCATCCATATTGTTGCAAATGGTAGGGTTTGTTTTCTTCTTATGGCTGAATAATATTATTCCATTGTGTATATGTACCACATCTTCTTTATCCATTCATCTACTGATGGACACTTAGGTGGCTTCCATATCTGGGTATTGTAAATAATGCATATGTCTTTTTGAATCAGGGATCTTGTTTTCTTCAGGTAAATTCCTAGGAGTAAAATTCCTGGGTCAAATGGTATTTCTATTTTTAGTTTTTTGAGGAACCTCCATACCGCTTTCCACAATGGTTAAACTAATTTACATTCCCACCAACAGTGTAGGAGGGTTACCCTTTCTCTGCATCCTCACCAGCATTTGTTGTTCCTTGTTTTTGGGATCTTGGCCACCCTAACTGGTGTGAGGTGATCTCTCATTGTGGTTTTAATTTGCATTTCCCTGATAGTGATGTGGAGTATCTTTTCATGTGCCTGTTGGCCATCTGAATTTCTTCTTTGGAAAAGTGTCTATTCAGATCCTCCACCCATTTTTTAATCGGGTTTTTTGCTTTCTGGGTGTTGAGGTGTATGAGCTCTTTATATATTTTGGATGTTAACCCCTTATTGGATATGTTGTTTACAAATATATTCTCCCGTACTGTCCTCCTACTATCTTTTGACACATTGTTTATTTGGAAATCTGCTATTTAGTTTCCAAGTAGTCAGGGGATTTTCCATATATCTTTCTGTTAGTTTTTCTGCTATTGTTTGAGGTTCATTGAACTTCCTGAATCTGCAGGTTTATAATTTTCATCAAATCTGGAAAATATTCAGCCATTATTTTTTCAAATATTGTTTCTACCTTTCTCCCACCTTCTTTCCTGGAGCTACAGTTATACCTATATACATCAGTTAATATTTTCCTACATGTCACTGAAATTCTGTTTTTTCTTTTTTTTGTCTTTTTTCTCTTTATGCTTCATTTGAATAGTCTATATTGTATGTCTTCAAATTCAATGATCTTCTGTCTAATCTGCTGGTAATACTATTGTATTTTTATTTCAAATATTGCATTTCTCATCTCTAGAAGTAACAGTTGGGTCCTTTTAAAATATTTTCCATTTCTATCTTTATTATATTCATGTTTTCCTTTACCTGTTGAGCATATTTTTAAGGTTTATAATATCTGCTTTAAGGTCCTTTTCTACTAATTCTGTGATTGCTGTCATTTCTGGGATGGTTCCTGTTGATTGATTTTTCTGTTGGATACAGGTCCTATTTTCTTTTGTCTTTTCATGTCTGTTACTTTTGCATTGGACATTGTGAATTTCACATTGTTTGGTAGAGGGCTTTGAAGTATTCCTATAGGATGCTGCATTTTTTCCTGGCACAATTTTCAGTAACATGTAGAGCCATTCGATCCTTTCAAGCTTTTAAAGCTTTGTAATAATGGATCCGGAGAAGCTTTTATTCTGGGAATCATTTATCCCCACTACTAAGACATGAAACTTCTGTGAACTCTACTCAATCCCCATCTAAAACAGTTTCTCTCCATTCTGGTTTATGGGAACATAATGTATTCCCAGTTCCAGAAATTGTTCGACCTACTGCTTTCTGGTGAGTCTTTCCCCAGTTTTAGTTTCCTGTCCTGCATGGGAAGATCACCACTTAGCCCAAGGCTTGAGGAGAACTGTCTTTGTATTTCTGAACTTTTTCTGTGCAGGTTCCTCTTCTCTAGTGTTCTGTCTACCCTGTAAATTCCAGTCTCTTTGGGCTCCCTGAACTCTTATTTCTATTTCCCCAACTCATAAAGCTTGGCTATGTTTAAGTTCCTCTCACCCTGAACTGTGGCCTGGAAACTACCCCCAGTACTAAGCTGGGGCCATTGTAGGACTCCGTTTGTTCTTCTTCTCAAGGATTGCTTTACTGAGCTGCCTGTCACCCAATGCCTAAAAACAGTTGTTCACATATTTGTCTATTTTTTTAGTTAATATTTTTAAATTTGGTAAACAGCAGGAGCATGATTTAATTTCCACGGCAGATAATCTGTCATGAACAGACCTGAGTTTTATTTTGCCCATCTTTTTTATTCCTTAGGAACTTGCACCATGTATATATACCAATAAATGAAGGCTTGAATAAATGATGTTATGCTCTATCAATACTGTTTACCTTCACTATTTGTTCCTCACTTATTCTATAACCCTTACAACAGCAATTCTTAATATTTTTTTGGTTGATAATCTATGCTAAAATTTTAATATTGAATAGAACTATTAGCAACACAACGAAATTAATAGATTCAAAAAAACAGAAATAAATCAATAATGCTCACAGCACAATGACCTTCCCAGCACAAGAATATCTTTTAAGGTGTCTATAAAGCAGTCCCTATTCTCTTAGCCCTCATCAGTGCTGTGTTATTGTCTTAGTACTTAGTACTTCTTCTATTATGTTTTCCCAGCTGCAATAAAGCTCTTATTTAAAAAATGCATTTGTGTGCTAGAATTATGAGTGATTAGAAAAAAATTAAGCTTCTTATTATAATAGTAGTATGTGTATATTTTTTAATTTTGGAAAATACAATTAAAGAGATTTTCAAAAACCATCCATAATCCTACCATCTAAAGACAACACTAGTAATATTGCTTTCCAGCCTTGTGACTGCGTACCTGGAAAGCCAGCATAAGAGCAGGTGCAGCCCAGGTGGGAATGGAGCACTGCACAGATGGGCCTCACTGGTTCATTTGCTTGTATAACAGGATGTCATGGACCTGGAATCTATGGAAGAGCAATGAAGACATACCACCTCCCTAATCAGCAGTATAGGTTTAAGCAATAGCCAGGTGAGAGCCCATACAAGAATTAACAGTATCCCATCCTGGATTCAAAGTTATGCTCTGCCACTTAATAGTTCTGATTATGGATTAGTCATTTAACCCTTTGAACCCATTTCCTCCTCTGTAAACTCAGAATGGTAACAGTACCTTCCTCCCAGGGTGCTTATGAATATTAAATATGATGATCCTAATGAAGAAGTTAAGGCTGTATGGCTTACAGTGGGTTTTTATTAACATAGGTCTTAATACATGCACAGGGATAATGTATTATCAGCTTATAATAATAGTTATCATCTATTGAGACTTTACAGTCCTGACTGCCCTGTATAGAATATTTCATGCAATCACTCAATAATCCAGTGAGGCATTATCCCCATTTTACAGGTAAGAAAACTGAATTTTTGAGTGTTAAGTGACTTGCTCAAGGTCACAACAGAAGAGGTGGAATCAATACTTTGAACCCAGGAAGTCTGACTTCTGCTCGCTCTTAACCACTGTAATAACCTCTATGGCAGCACACACTAAATGTTAACAGGCTAAATTCTGACATTTAACACCCTGAGTGGGTATGACTGATTTTTTTTAATTAGGATATTGCATATAGTTTTCAAAATATAAAGCAAATATTTGAGAGTGTCTTGAATTTTCACAGAATGCTGGGGTTCTATAGATCTCAGTTTGAATATTCCTGAGGCAGTTCACTGTTGGGTAATTTTAATAGCTAGAAACTTCCTGCCTGTATCAAAGCTGGTTCTGTTGTTTTGTTTTTTCCTTCACTCATCCTAATTTCAACCCTTGGAATCAGCTCGGAATAAGTCTTCCACACAGGCGATTTTTTAAATGCAGGCCATAGCCTGTAGCCTTCTATGTAGTTTTTGTTATGTGCATGTGTGTATGCTGGTTCACAATATAAAATGCATTTCTTACCATTGGTCACGGGCAAAAAGTTTGAAAGCCACTCTTCTGTAGGATTATTCTTCAAGTATTTGAAGGCAGCTGTCCTATCCCATCACCTAAAGATATGGGACCTCCTTGCAGCATATGGATTCTCTCCCTCACTATGCTGGGCATCAATGTCTGACTCTGGCACTAGATTCACCTGGGTCCCTCCTCAAACCTTCTTAGGGATGACTTCCTTGACCACTCTTTCTTAAGAAGCACCACCCCATCTCTCTCTAGCCCCTTATTCTTATTTTTCTCAATGCACGTTTCACTACCCAACATATTGTTTATGTATCTCTGTTTACGATCTTCCCCAATAGAATGTTCACCAATGAATCTCCAGTCTGTTTCCTGACACATAATAGTAGCTCAATAAACATTTGTGGACTGACTGAATGAATGAATACTAGGGATAGACACAGTTAAGCAACAGTGTATATAGAACTACACATAATACAACTGTTTCCTTCAGGAGCTACATTATATAAAGATTTAACTCACCTGATTACAACTATAAGCATGTAATCATTCTGTCATCTCTATGTTAAAAAAACCACTTTATTGCTTATACTAAAAACACATATTTTATACATTTATACCTGTATATTATTGTGCAGGATATATCAATATATACTAAATCATGTATAGTGTTACTTTATATGGAATTTTATGAGGTGTGCATGAATAGTTTTGACTATATGAGATTTTTATCGATTCAGTTATAATGCTATGGTGCCTATTCAAAGTATTTTACATTTTTTAAGTACTCTCAGGTAAGTAATCTATTTAATATTTTTCATATGCTAAGAAAGCATGTCAGAAAGCTGGAAGGAACTTCAGCAGCCAGCTAATGAAGGTTAGATTTCAATGTCACCCTTTCATTTCACAGATGGGTAAACTAAGGCCCAGAGCAGGGAGGACATTTCCTGAGGGACACCCAAGGAGGAGTGGACCTGTTGGAACTCAGTTCTTTGAGTTGTTTTCACATTCGCAGAAGTTGAGGCACAAGAGTCAGATGCCCATAACCTGCGCCCTCCCCCCCCGCCCCCACCAGGAGCTCCATGGGGAAGGCACACCATGGTTATTATCACCACCTCTCAGGTAGGGACTCTGGGGGCACACTTCCAAGGGCCGTTTCTTCCCACCCTGGTCACCACCTAGCTCGGCACCGGAATTCTGCAAGCACCCAACAGGCCGGGGGGAAGGGGGGCTCAGCGGGTGTCCTATAGGACGCGCTGGGTCCTCCTCCCCACGATCCCGCGACCCGTCCCCAAAGGAAATGCCTCCTACCTCGTCGGGTCCCGCTGGGCTGAATCTGGCGGGCCCAACCTCCCCGTCGCTGGGGCAACCACAGGCCTAACATTCTGGAGCCCACCTTCAGTCTGGCCAATAGTGTCCTCTGTTTCTTTAGCGTAAAAAGTTGTTGGCCAATCGTCAGAGGTGTTTCAAAACCCTCAGGGAAGCTGCTAGAATTTTAGGGTTCGGGGTTAACTACGTTAGGACCGGTGGACAAACTTAACAAGGGCTTATCTAGGCGATCCTCAAAAATCTTGCGTTATCCAAAAGCCTTAGGAATTTGTTCACCCAGAAATCCTAGTTCAAGGAATAAATCTAAGAGAACTAACGTTCATCCAAACCATGTTTATAATAGCAAAGGGAGATTGTTACGGTCAACCACCTAAGGGCAGTCAGGTAATGTTCCCTGAGACACGCTGCAGAGCAGACACGCTGATCTTGTCACTCCCCTGCTTAGAACCCTCCACCGGCTCCCCTTTAAATTTAGGATGAACCAAACTGCCTCTTTCTTCTCGTTGAAACTCTGCGCAAATGTCATTTCTTCACCATGAAAATGGACATGAGCTCAAGGTCTCAGTCAGGGAGTTGTGAGGATCTGAAATGATGCGTAAGTGGAAAAGTATAAGCTCTATGCATATGTGCGTGTTAATTATTACAGTTCTTGATTACGGAAGCATTCATCAGGTGCGACGCTCACTGGAGGACAGTAAGTCTTGCTGAGCTGAGTTCGTGCTGGAAGGGTCGGTATATAGTAGAACCAACAGGTGTTAGGGGACGGCCACTAAGGAATACTCCCGCTCCACCTCCCGAGTACTCGGGAAGGCTTTTAGGGGAAACGGCTCGTGAAGGATGTGTGGGTTTTGACTTCATGGTGAGAGCGTGGCGTGGGGGAACAGCAGGAGCAAAGCCCGGCAGGTGTCCCTGGGGATAAGAAGCAAGGACATCTGGCGGGCTGCCCGCCTGTCGGGCCGTTGAAGGTGAGCAGGAACTTGAGCTCTCCAGGACAGCTGGAGACCGTAGGGGCGTTAGTTCCAACGTCCTTCCTGTGGCCGCTAGAGGGGACCCCCTCCAGGTGAGCGCAGGGCTCCAGCCGGGAACCACCTCCCCAAGTCTATCTCCCTACGCTTCAAACAAGCTTTGCGGCGCGGCCAATAACCGGGGGCTGTCCCGCCCATCCCCTCCTCGCAGCCACTCGCCTGCGTCACCTCCCCGCCAGATTCTGACTGGCAGGTGTTCTGACAAATCATGCTTCGGCCCTTGAAAACAAAACACTGCAGCACCCCGGCAACTCGAGTTGGGGAAGGAATAAAGAGGCTGTGCCTCCGGGTTTCGCGGAGAACCCGAGTCATATCTCAAGAACCTCCGATAGGTGGGCCTTAGAGGAAACGCGACTGGTGAGTAGCGACTAAGACCGAGAGAGGGGGGACTTGGATTCAGCCTTCGTTTTTTCAGGAAAATGCATTTGGAATCATCCAGCGTCCCCTAGTATAAATACCTGTCTTTCTTGCCGTCACTAGCGTTGTCAGTTTGCGTCTTGTTGACTCAATGTTTTTTCCATTTTTGCTTCGAGGGTGAGAGGACAGGGGCTATGGGTTTGCCTTAATAAAGGTGATGCCAGGCTCTCCCAAATCATGAAGTGAAATGGAGTAACTTTACCAAAATGATACCTCTACCCGCCGGCTCGGGCTTCCTGGCAATAGCAGACGGCGGAGTTAGCAAGTGGGATGAGGGGAAGCATTCTTGACCTATGCCGGCCGCTGGAAGATGTTTCCAGCTCAAGGGAGGGGACTGAAGAGTGTAACCCTTTAGTGAGCCAGTGCCCCCTTTAGTGAGCCAGTGCCCAGGAAAGGAAAGCGGTTGGCATGTAACTGGCAGCGGCAAAGGGTGTGTTTTATTTATTTTTAAAGATAGAGCCTAATTCTAATACAGACCCTACCCTTAGCAGCCATGAGCTATGGTTCTCTTATCTAAACCTACTCCGTGGCTTGGTGCAATATTTCATTGAAGTGAAGGGTAGGGGGCAGGGTGAAGTAGAAGCGAGCACCTAGTGAATTATCTTTCCACTTCTTGAGTCAGTGCCCCTGTGCTCATAAGGTGGCATAAGGGCTGCAAAATTATGGGGTGGCTGGCAACACAGAGTTGGCACGTTGCGTCTTGGGCATATGTTAGTCCAGCAAAAGTGCTCTAAGGTCAGGAAAAGAGAGTCTCTAGGCAAAGAATGTATGCCTTGTAAGAGTGGACAACTTGCAAAGAGTTCCTCAAAGGCTTTTAGTCTAAACTCCTACCCAGCTGAGGGAGAGAGCCTTCTGTCTTTGTAGGCGATACCTCAGAGTCCTGGGGATTCCTGAGGCAGAGACGAAATCTGCTTTTTAACAGCAAATCAAATGACAGCAACAAGAACCACCACAAACAAAAGCAAAAACAGAAGCCTGCCTGAACAAGCCAGATGACCCAGAGGAGGTTAGGAGGCCTGGATTCCTACTTACCACCTTGGCGTGTCCCCAAGACCTGTTTGCTCTCTCCCTGACATCCTGATGGTTAGGCTGGGCATAGCTCTTGTATCTCTAGAGTTGTGGTTGGTGAGGCCTGAGTGAGTAAGCCATTCCAGTCTTGACTGTGAAGCAGCCACAGGGCACCAGGTGCTTAGCAGGCCTGCATTCAGCCAGTCAGTGGGTAAGAATGGAGGTCACTCTGCCAGGCTCTGAGCTAGATCTTGGGAGGAAGCAACTGAACAGGGAATTCAGCAAACACCTTCCCAGAGCTTATGCTCCAGTGCTCTTCAGTTCCAGGCTGAAAGCCTCCCAGGGTCTCTCAGAGGTGGAGAAAGCCCTGGGCCACTCCTCCTTCCTAAGGCTACTTTATTAAAAACTTAACTTCTGTTAAAATATATAAATATAACACAGTAATGCTTTTCATAGACACATAAAAGAATAGTGGAGAATGATTATGCTTTCACAAGACTACAAACAAATATTCATAGGGCTTTATGGTCAGGGGGTCTGGTTATGGAATGTGAGTTATAAAGTTGTCTGTACCATATACACATACATACACACACTGAATTTATAACCTCATCCAGAGGCAGCAGCAATAATTTAATTTTGATGCCTTCTGACCAAGGAGACCTGGGCCAGTGGTCTTCATGGCTGCCCTTGTTCTAGGCCCTGCACCTGGTGTCTCCTAGATTCTGGACACAGTGTTATCCCAGTGACATGTGACTGTTATTCACACCAGGAATCACAATTCCTGGGTCTGGGGCCAGATATCAGAAGAAACTAGAAATTACAGGAAAAATAGGCAGCTTTCTGAAGCCTCAAGGCATGGCAGAGATTGTGTCTTTTTGACACATAGTAAGCCCTCAATAAAAATTTGTTGTATGACTGTCTGAAAAAAAGAAAGGAATATTTTCAGTTAAATTAAATAAACTGATAAGAATAAAATTAATACCAATGATAGCAGACGTTCAATGACCACTGGCCGTGCATGCACTTTACATGCGATATTTCATCAAATTCTCACAACAACCCTGTGGGACAGGACTGTTACCTCCTGTATTTTATAGCAGAGGGAACTAAGTGAAAAGCTAGTGAGCTGCCCAAGGTAAAACAGGTAGCCTGTGACAGATCAAAAGTTGTTTAAAGCATTTTTATATTAAAATAGAGACTTTGCAGTAGAATCCAAATTTGTATGATTTTTTTTTTTAATAGAAGACCTCAAAGTACTTGTGGTAAGGTGTTTTGGCCATGCCTCCCAGAATACTATGGTCATAGTTCCACTTTCTTCAGTATTTGGTAGAAAAGCTTGAGATGCACTGAAAATATCAGTCCAGTGAAGCCACATTATTACCTCCACTTTACAGATGAGGCAACTGAGTCGCCCAGAGCCCAAGTGATCTGGTCACATAGGTAATCTACCTCTGAGTCCAGTGTTACCTCACCTGTGATAGGCAGACTCTTGGTTGCAGCCCAGTTCTTCCATCATCCTTGGAGATAACATCTCATTCTTTCTTTCCTAATTTGGAACCCAAATGGTTTCTTTCTTATGGCAATAGGATTATTATTTTTTTGGAGGTCTAGAGAAGTAGATGTAGGCAGTATTCTACTATGTAGAGGAGCCTATGGAAAAGGTAGGATTTAAATTAGGATATGACAGGAGGAAGGGAGCAGAGTGGGAGAGGAAAGGAGATTTTTAAGGGCCAGGGAAAAACGTTTTGAGGTAGATAAGCCTTATCTTTATTAAGGGGTCCAAAGGCATAATATAATTTTTTAAATAGCCTCCCTCCTCCTGGCACTTTGTGTTTTGTCCTAATAGTAGTCTCTTCTCAGGTAACAAAGGTGGGCCTGGTGTTTCATTATACATGCGTTTTTAATGTTCCTCCCCACCACCCCAGAGCACTCCAAGGATCAGGAAACGCATCCTTGTCTGTCTGCTTGGGAGAGAGAGAAACTGGCACTTCTCTGAGTGAAGACAAAAACGCTGTAAGCTAGCCATAAGACCTTGAAGTACTCTTCCAGAGGGTGAAAGCGATGGCTGGTGGAAGGAGGTGAGCACCACGAGGAAAGATGGCTTCCAGCTTTGGTCCCGCTTAGCAGCAGCTCCAGCCACCAAGCCAGGCCTGGCGGGATGTGCCACTAGACCACCATGGACGCAGCCCACAGTGGAGCCCTGCAGTTGCAGCAGCTCCCGCCCACAAGCAGTGCCAGCTCCCCGAGCGACAGCTCCTTCTCCTACAAGGCAAGAGCTTTCTCCTTGGCTTTGGAATTGTGTATTTGTCTGACAAGAAAGTAACACAGTAACAGTACAGCATTAGCTAACAGATATGTACAGGGTACCAGGCAGGCCCTCCACACACACAGGAGAATGTGGAATCAAAAGTTAAGAAATGCTCATTAAAATACATAAAAGTAGGGAAGGTAGAAACACATAAAAATGGAGAGGTAGAAAAATATTTTTTAAAGGATGCATTCTTTTTTTTTTATTATCATTAATTTTCAATTACATGTGCAATATTACGATTATTAAACTACCCCTTCATCAGGTCCCCCCCACCAACCCCATTACAGTCACTGTCCATCAGCGTAGTGAGATGCTATAGAATCACTACTTGTCTTCTCTGAGTTGTACTGCCCTCCCCGTGCCCCCCAACATTACATCTGCTAATCGTAATGCCCCTTTTTCCCTCTTATCCCTCCCTTCCCGCCCATTTTCCCCAGTCCCTTTCCCTTTGGTAACTATTAGTCCGTTCTTGGGTTCTGTGAGTCTGCTGCTGTTTTGTTCCTTCAGTTTTTTTTCTTTGTTCTTATACTCCACATATGAGTGAAATCATTTGATACTTGTCTTTTTCGGCTTGGCTTATTTCACTGAGCATAATACCCTCTAGCTCCATCCATGTTGTTGCAAATGGTAGGATTTGTTTTCTTCTTATGGCTGAATAATATTCCATTGTGTATATGTACCACATCTTCTTTATCCATTCATCTACTGATGGACACTTAGGTTGCTTCCATTTCTTGGCTATTGTAAATAGTGCTGCAATAAACATAGGGGTGCATCTGTCCTTTTCAAATTGGGCTGCTGCATTCTTAGGGTAAATTCCTAGGAGTGGAATTCCTGGGTCAAATGGTATTTCTATTTTGAGTTTTTTGAGGAACCTCCATACTGCTTTCCACAATGGTTGAACTAATTTGCAGTCCCACCAGCAGTGTAGGAGGGTTCCCTTTTCTCCACATCCTCGCCAACATTTGTTGTTGTTTGTGTTTTGGATGTTGGCCATCCTCACTGGTGTGAGGTGATATCTCATTGTGGTTTTAATCTGCATTTCTCTGATGATTAGCGATGTGGAGCATCTTTTCATGTGCCTGTTGGCCATCTGAATTTCTTCTTTGGAGAAGTGTCTATTCATGTCCTCTGCCCATTTCTTAATTGGATTATTTGCTTTCTGTTTGTTAAGGTGCATGAGTTCTTTATATATTTTGGATGTCAACCCTTTATCAGATACGTTTTTTATGAATATATTCTCCCATACTGTAGGATGTCTTTTTGTTCTACTGATGGTGTCCTTTGCTGTACAGAAGCTTTTCAGCTTGATATAGTCCCACTTGTTCATTTTTGCTTTTGTTTCCCTTGCCCGGGGAGATATGTTCATGAAGAAGTTGCTCATGTTTATGTCCAAGAGATTTTTGCCTATGTTTTTTTTCTAAGAGTTTTATGGTTTCATGACTTACGTTCAAGTCTTTGATCCACCTTGAGTTTACCTTTGTGTATGGGGTTAGACAGTAGTCCAGTTTCATTCTCTTACATGTAGCTGTCCAGTTTTTAAAGGATGCATTCTTAGAAGATTTCTTTTTTAAAAAAACTACCTATTCTGTTACTCAGACATGACCTTTGTTCATATTTCAGTATATTTCCTTCCTGTCTTTTTCTGGTATTACAAATTTTGGGGATCAGATTGTATACAAAGGTTTGTATCCTGGCTGTTTCGCTTAGTCGTTTTTGTGGAATATTTCGAAAACTACCTATTCTGTTACTCAGACATGACCTTTGTTCATATTTCAGTATATTTCCTTCCTGTCTTTTTCTGGTATTACAAATTTTGGGGATCAGATTGTATACAAAGGTTTGTATCCTGGCTGTTTCGCTTAGTCGTTTTTGTGGAATATTTCCCCATGTCACTGAGTAGTGACTGTAAGAATGCTTTTTGAATGATTGCCCAATAATCTGCTGAGCCGTATCAACATTTGCTGGACAGATTCCCTATTGTTGGATGTCCAGGTTGTTTCTAATCTGAGGTGACTGTAAATAATGCTGCATTGAACATCCCAGAATGCATGCTCTTTTGCTGTCTCTAAAAATTGGCCAGCCCTGGGAGAGGCAGCCCCTCCCTAGTCAGTGAGGCTACAAATGGCAGAGCATCAAAAATACAGAAAATAAGGCAATACATGAATATAATTAGCCCTGTGATGAATGGATGCCAAATAGACAAATACAGAATCTCAGAAAACACAAAGCACTCCCTGAGATTTCTAATAACTTTTCACTTTAATCACAAATTATTTCAGTTCCTTATTATAGCAATATATTCTTACCAGAGCAAAGATAAATAAGTTCTGGTGATTCTGCCAGAGAGCTTAAAAATTGGTGTGAGAGAAAGGCATGTGAACAAAGGGTTATGAGCTAACTGAAGTACCAGGTGGGATAAAGGGTAGAAGACCTAGGTTTAAATTCCTATTCTGCTCCTAACCAGCTAAGTGACCTTGGACATACGGCTTAGCCCCCGGGAGCTTGTTATGGGTAGAATGGTGGTAGTAATACCTCCCCTCCATCCCTCACCTCTCCATAGCTGTGTGAATCAATGAAAAAGCACCTAGCCCAGTGTTAGGCATGCAGGAGACTCAGAAATGCCTCATGGTTACAAAAAGGAACACATAAAGGTGCACAGAGCAGAGGAAGGTGTAGTTGATTCTGCCTGGGAATTGGGGAAGTTGTTTCTAAGGGGAAGCTCTTTCCTTCTTAATTTTGTTAAGGCAATTTTGCTCGCAATTAAAACCCATTTCAGAGAAACTGAGGCAAAAGGGAAAATTATTGTACGGCTACAGAGTAGCTCATAGAACCCAAGCGCAGGAAGGGCAGTGGAGCTTGGAAGGTGCTGGAACTCTTACTCCCACCTTCAAAAGCAGGAAGATATGATTGGCCCAGCTTGGGTCAGGTGTCTAACCTGGTCCAGTCAGCAGATGGCCAGGGGGTGGAGTCACACAGCAAACGCAGTTTCTGGGGCTCCTGCTCAGTAGGCGGCTGTTGGAGAACAGTGGTTTTGTGGACTCTGCTGGCTGCCCCAAAATCATCTCTTACCACTGGGGCAAGGAAAACATTGAGATCCCAAGTCCAATGTGGTCAGTGGGATAAAGTTAGGAGCAAGCAGCTTGCCGTGAGTTGCAGCCCTGCCATCTGCCCTGCCCAGCAGAGAATGGTTTCTGGTTTTTAGGAAGGATGGTCAGTGAAGAAGAGACCAACAGGCTGGGCTGCCAGGAGGCAGCCTTGCAGCAGATGCCTGGCCTGGAGGAGTCACACCTCCATTTCTTCTATTTAGTGAATAGGCATTTCAGCTGGACACCTGCTGTAGCAACCCCTGCAGTGGGCAGAGCGGAGCCATGTAGATGATCAGATAGCTCTTACCCGAAGGAGCTTACAGTCCAAGAGAATGGTAGGGGGAGGCTTTTGCCTCAGTACCTGCCGTTCAGGACAGAATTTGGTGCAAAAATGGAGACACAGCAGGGTGTTCAGAACATGGCCTTCAGAATCAGAGACAGTCCAGGCTTCAAATCCAGCTCGGTCACTTGCTTGCATTGGGAAAAGTCATGTAACTTCTGTGCAGGTCAGTTTTAAAGCCATCCTATAGGGTGGTTATAAGGATGACTGGAATTGACAGATGAGGAAACTGAAGCTGCCTGCCCATTCCCTATTTCTGCCTGTGGAAATCCTACCCATCCTTCTAGCTCCAGCTCATGTGTCCCTTTTCCATGAAGCCTCTGCCAGTCTTCCTAGAAGGAAAATATAGGTCCTTTAACACACTTCTGTAGCTAGTCCGCAATTACAACAATAATCATCATCATAATTAAAGCAGCTGGTGTTTGTTGAGCGCTTACTAAGGTAGGGACTGTACTAATCCTCACAAAAGCCCCTTGGGAGAGGTACCTTGATAGTCTCATTCTTCATGAGGAAGCTAGCACAGAGGTTAACTTGCCCAAGGCCACCCAGTCAATAGGTGGTAAAGCTGAGATCAGGTCTGTGCACTGCCTAGGCCCTTGGCTTTACTCACCATTGCCTGCTGCTTACTTTGTGTCAGCTACTCTGCAAGGCCCCCTCTCTCCCGGACACTGGTTATTAAGTACTGAAATGGCAGTTGTGGGAAAGGTAATGTCTCACCTACTGGAAAAGGTAAGTGTCAGGTTGCTGGCCTGAAGCTAGGTTACAGGTGTAGGAGCCTGGTTTGTCAGACTGCGGCATCTCCTGTATTTAAAGGTGAGTAACCCCCAGAGCAAGCCAGAATGTGGTTTAAACGTAACTGTTAGCAGGTTTAAGCCCTAGGGATTGTAGGAGGTCTGCTTAAATAGCAAATGGTGACTGGTCTTGTCACGTGGTATTTAAATAGAGGCTATTGTTGATAGATGTAAAGTAGACCCTGAAACAGGAGAGCTGAGCTTTCACTTGCAAATGAATATCCAAGCAAGGTTCTCTGCAGGCTGCTTTTCTGGGAAGTTTATTTGCTTTTAGAGTTGTATCTGGTAAAAGATAAATTTTTGGATCAGAGAATATCAGAACCAGAAGGAACCTTAAAGCTGTTGCTAATAATGACAGTAAAAATGAACATTGTAATAATAATAATAGTAACAGCTAGAATTGTTTTGTATTAAATGTAGGTAGTATTTCAACATGTGCCTTATTTCATGCAACATGACAATCCTGTGAGGATTTACAATCAGCTCCATTCCTCAGAGAGTTAAAGTAATTCTCCTGAAGTCACACAGCACTAAGCGACAGAGGCAGATCTGTTGGTCTTCAAAGTCCACACAGGGAAGCTGAAGCAGAGAGAGAAGTGACTTTGGTTTCATTGCCCTACCCTTGATTTTGCAGTCTGTTGAAGCCACAGCTAGAAGCAGTAAGTCAGAATCCTGCTGCCTGCAAGTGGTTTTGACTTCTCCCCAGTTCCCTCGCCAGCAAGACTTCCCACTCAGAAGCTGCATTGTAAATACAGGGACCCAATGTTCTGGATTGCTCCTCATGTCCATGTATATTAATAGAGCCCCTTTGCATTCACAAAATGGTCCAGTTTGGACTATATATGTCATAAATACAGGTTCCTTGTAGTTGGGAGGCCTCACTACTTCCTCACCTGTGATATATTGGGGACCAAAGTGTTGGGGAGACCTGTGTTGAGGTCTGGCCCTGCCACTTGCTCCCTCTGTCTTTGGCCAAGGGGCTTTCTCTGGCAACTGAGATCCTCCACCGGGAGCAGCCCTCATTGAACTATTTGCCTTCAAATCGAGGGCAGCCCTTGCTTTCTCCTCAATTGAATCTGCGCAGTCAAGTTGAGAGACAGTTGGGAATCGGGTGGTGCCTCAGAAGGATCCTCCCCATCTGACATCGTGGGTGATGGAACTCAAGAACCGAAGATGTTGCAGGTGAAGATGCCAGCCCGAGGCCACTACAAGGCCGTGCTCCCAACCTGCCCCTCAGCAGGAACACCATTTGAGCCTGTGCCTTTTCTTAAGGGACAGAGTCACTGATCCCAAGGTTGAATCCCTGGTCCGGTTAGCCATCCACATGTACTCATGAACACCTAACACTTTAAATAACTTCAATGAAAACACTTGGGGTGCTTTCTCTGTAAAAGAAGAGTATGGTGGGCTGTCCAGAGGTGGAAGCTGTCCAGGCACCACCCCTCACTTCCTTCCCCACCAGCAAACTTGGACACCCCCGTTTTACAGTTTCAAGCTCCAAGGTTTGAATGAGGAGTCCTCTGACTATTTCATGTCAGGAGCCCTACTGATTGTCCCCTCAACTCCAAACTGCCCTTCGCCAGACTCTTGAGGGCAGCTAATAGGTGTGTGTTCAGACTGTGTGACCCCTGAGCCAGTGGCACCGCCTTTGCCTGACTTTAAATGCTTGTAAAAATTGAACCAGTTACTACTTCATAAGAGTTTGGGACATAATTAGTGTTGATGAAGCCCTTTGAAAGGCCTGGATGAAAGGACATCAGTTACATTGTGCTGTAACTAACTAATCCTGTTTGTCTGCAGCCAATTATGTGTGGAGATTAATGTGCTTGTGGAAATGGCTTCTTAAAATACCTCAGCTGCCTGTGTCACTAGGTGGATGTAGCACTTACAGGGTGGGATTACTTTTTTCTTAATTTGTTTTGCCACCTTGGAAGGCCACACAATGGGAAACAGTCAGGAGTAGTTATCGGGAGATGAAGTCAGCCCTCTAGCTCCAAATCCTCCCATCCTCACCTTAGGCAAGTTATTTCACATCTCTGAGCCTGACTTTGTTGTCTACAACTCCTTTCAACTTATGTGCTAAAAACAGAGCCCATCATAGCACCTACTTCATAGGGTTGTTTGTGGCCCAACAGTGATGCATAGAAAGGGCTGAGCAACACACCTGACCTATATCCAAAAATGCTCTGTAAAAATACCATCCTGTATTATCATAATAACATTTTAAGCTTGTTTTTGCTGCTTTGATTGGTTATCCTTGTGAGTTTTACAGTTTTCTTGTTTGGTTCCCCACCCCCGCCATCCTCCTCCCTGAAATATTATGGACATTTCAGTGTGGCCCCAGCGGCTGGTTTCCCTCCTTCATTTCTTTACTCCCACCTGGAGAGTTGTTAACAACACATTCTCAGGCAGCCTTGGGATAAAAATAAAATAGCTATTAGTCACAGGTTGAAACTGTGAACTATATGAAATTACCATTTTTGTAGGTCAAAAATGGTGGCATATTGGCAGTTCCATATGGTTCATCCTAATTCTAAGTTACCAAGGAAGGGCTTTTCCCAAATTATCTCAGGAAGTTCATGCACCAGCTCTGAGTAAGGGGTGCTGTCATCCCAACCTGCAGAGGAGAAAGAACCTAGGCCTCAGTGAAGCAAATCTCACCAGCCCACCTGCCCACCCTTGAGCTGCAGCTGTGTGACCCACCAGATCTCAGGCTTCTGCACAATACCTGGAGCCGGTTTCCAGCTCTCCTTTGTCTCCCCATGAAGGTGATACAGCAGCTTGAGGTGGTGTTGGAGCCAGAACCAAAATCCTTGTGTCTCCTACCTGCCCCAGGCAGTTGCTGTAGCTTTGCTGCCAGTTAACTCTTTAATAATTATTCATGACCACTGATACAGTGAGTTGCTGGGCACAGTGCCTGCCTGGCCCCAAGATCTTTGCCCCCTTGAAGTTGAGGTACCTGCTTTGTGTCTCTGAGAGGCACACTTAATGAAAGGTTTCCTTTGAGGTCCTCAGCTCAACCCTCTAAAGAAACACCTCATATTTCCTCACACATTCTTTTAATTAACATCTAAAACTGAAAACTTTCTTTATAAGTTTAAATATTTACAAACTATGTAATTTCTCATACGTTTAAATACTTGTATTTAAAAAAAAGCACACACACACACCTACCTGAAGTTCCTGGAAAAAGCTCTTCTTTAACAGTTGGAAATTTTACCTCATTCCATTTTCTCCTTGAATTTGTATTTCCCTTCTGTTTCCCCCACAGAATATCTGTTATCTATCTATCCAATTTTATCTCTTTTAACACTTAAAATTTTACAGCTACCTCTCATACTTCTCTACCAGAAAGAACATAGAATATGTCATCAAATTTCATTTCAAAAAATTTCCTTTGCCATAAGGTTCATAAATATTGGTTCAGTCCAGGGTTCTTATAATTGATATGCTTGAATAAAAGCAACTTATGCAATATAAAGTTTTATAATAATTATTGAGCAAAAAATAACTCTGTGTTAAGAATGAATATCTGAATGAGAAGAATGGGACTTTTTTCAATAGTCAAGACAAATATTACTGATTGCTAGAATGAGATAGAATTTAGCATCAATTCTGTTGTAAGTTTTTGTTTTTATAGCTAGAAGTGCTGAGAACCTGTTCACATAAGTACCTGGAATGGAAGAAAACAAAATTTAAGCAAGTAAATTTGAAGATCTAATTGGCTTTATTGAGGGATTTATGAATCAGGCAGCACCCCACCTAGCAAGTAGTGAGATGTGCTGTTGAACTGCAAAGAAGGAAAGATTTTTAAAGGTAGAGAGGGAGCAGGAAAAAGAAAATTATTAGCAGGGAATCCATTGTTTTGGTCGATGTCACCCTCCTAAGGGGAAAGGAAGGGGTTTATCAGTAAATTTCCTAGTGCTGACCAGGTTGACTGGTTAAAGGTTACATTTCTGGGGATGTAGTTTTCATGTGAAACTATAGTTAGGATAGATTTTAAGTCTTGGTTTGATGACATAGGCATTAACATGACTGACTCCATCTTTGGGCCTTTTAACAAGCAGTATCACTAAATTCTTTCATCTCCTTTCAGGAATGTGCTAAAGATCACATAATGATAAGCTATTTTTATTGACTAATCAGCTAACAATATGAGTAGGGCCTCCTTCATTTTTATTCAAAGCAAATACTAGACACATTTAATTTATAACAGGATTTGTTTTGCTTTCACAATGTAAGGAAGGAACTTTTCCCTTCCCTTCTAAGTACTTTGGCTGGTCTGTTAATTAAATTGACATAAGACAAATGAACAGGAGAAAAATTTAATTTCATATGTATTGGAGCCCCAAAGATATGAGGGCTCAAAGAAGTGATCAAAGCAGGCAGTTTTATACCTTTTGGAAAAATTAACTAATTTTGTGAAGAACTGACAAAGTAAAGGGGTTTGAGCTTGGGATAATAAATCAGTGAAGAGGTAACAAGGTTTGTTTATATAGGCATTCCTTGGAGATATTGTGGAGATTCAGTTCTACACCACTGCAATAAAGCAAATCAAGTGAATTTTTGGTTTCCCAGTGCCTATGAAAGTTAGGTTTACACTGTACTGTAGTCTGTTAAGTGAACAATAGCATTACCTCTAAATAAATAATGTACATACCTTAATTAAAAAATACTTGATTGCTAAAAAGTGCTAACCCATCATCTGATCTTTCAGCAAGTTGTAATCACTGATCGCATATCACTGTAACAAACGTAATTGTGAAAAAGTTTCAGATATTGTGAGAATTACAAAAATATGACAAAGAGACACGAAGTGAGCAAATGCCTTTGGAGAGAAATGGTGCTGATAAAGTTGCCCAATGCAGGGTTGCCACAAACCTTCCATTTGTAAAAAAATGCAGTATCTACAAAGTACAATAAAATGAAGTATGCCTGTACAGCCTTCTCAGCCCTAATTTCCCTATCTCTGTTGATAAGGATGTCTCTCTTCCTCCTGGTACAAAGAGGGTACTTTTCACATGAGAGCTTTATTTCCTGCTTTCAGAGGGACAGAAGAGGGTCAGCGAGTCCTTCTTGCATTAGCTACTTCTTAAATAACTTTAATTCAAAATAATCAATATCCCGGAATGGCATGTCTTGCCATATTCTGCTCCCCCTCAACAATTTCTGTGATGTTTACCAAAAAGGCATTATCAATTATGCCAGTGACTTGTTCACTTAGAGGCACATTGTGTTAACCTGGTATATCCAGAAAGGGGTGAGAAATTGAAATATTGTTAATTTTACTACCCATTTGCTCTACTGTGTTGCAATACATACATTTTAATGTTTATAGAATATAATGTAAATATTACAAATATTTGCACGTTTTTATACTTTATAAGTTCAATTATAAATTATCACATGCTTGGGTGTATTTTTGTCAAAACTTAGAGCTATAGATATAACCTAATTTACAAAGCTAGTCCTTATTGTCCAAACATCAGTGAAATCAGACTCTGATTTCAGAATATCCCAACAAGGGTCAAAGTCTCCCCTTCTGATGTCCTGCCTTAGTGGGAATATATATGAGAGAAGGAAAGGAAGTAATTCCTAGAATGGGTGTTTGTCACTAAAGAAACCCCGTGGGAAACAGAATTCCAAACTTCCCCTTGGTTCCTTGATGGTTTTACAACTTGGGTCAATGTACCAGAGTAAGATTCTGCACGAGTGAGGGGCAAGCCTTTCTCTGATAAGTGAGAGGAAGTGCTTGTGAAAGTTGGGAAGTGGGAACTACAGGAAGCTAGCAAAGAGCATAGAAAGAAGTGAGGATATGGTGACCAAATAAATCCCTTAACCGGTCAGTATCAGCAAACTCTTTGTAGAAGAGTCTCTGTGGCCCCCCCAGCTGAAGGGTTTGGCCTTCCAGACCTTGCCACTCTGACTTCTCTTTAAGAAACAGTCCTAAGGATGTCACTGAGAGCCTTCCTATTACCTCTGAGCCCAATGTAGCCAGTCCACTTCTTAAGCCTTCTCCCTGGATGCTCCAGTTTTTCTCCCCCCACCCTGGACCCCTGCCCCAGACACAGAGACCCTCCTCAGTCCTCAGGCTCTCACACATATCCCCCTTACCTCTCAGTGGCTGTGAGCCCTTTTCCCCTGGGTCTTATTTGCCCACATCACCGCCTTCTCATTCCTCAGAGGCCCCGTGTGCGTTCCCACCTTAGGAGCGTCCCGTGGGCTGGGGAGTGGCTTTTTCCACCCCCCCTCCACCCTCTAGGTCTTCAGGTCTCCTCTCTGAAACATTCTTCTGAGGTGTCTCCCCTGACATCCTTCAGTCCTGGGTCTCCCCACACACTAGATCAGGCCCCTGTGCTTCTCTTAAGTAGCTCGAACTACAGTGTGATTAAGTAATTAATTGTTTAATATATACTACAAGGACAGGGCATGGCACATCCTAGGCACTGAATGAATGCATAAATATCTGGAATGCCATTCCTCCCTGCCCTGTATTTCCATCTCTTGTACCCATCTCTAATATAATGCTTTAAGCGTCTGTGTTCTGCACTAGCCTGGGAGCCATTGGGTCAAGGAGCAATTCCCCAGCTCCTGATAATAGCTACTCTTAATGCCTGTCTTGTATCAGGTACCGTGCTAGAGCTTTACACAGTGTGTAGTGTGACATGAATGGTTAGGATCATGAGCTCTGGTGTCAGACTACCTAGCTTCTAGTCCTGCTTTAGCCTCTTAGTGTCTGTCTACCTCATATCCTCTATGCCTCAGTTTCCTTGCTGAAAAATTAGATAATAATAGTATCTACCGTACAGGGTTGTTGTGAGGATTAAATGAGTGAATATATATGAAGTACAGTTGACCCTTGAACACCACAGGTTTGAACTGCACAGGTCCACTTATGGTAGATTTTTTTCATAAATATATTGTAAAATTCTCTGGAGATTGGCTACAATTTGAAAAAAACATTTTCTTTTTTCTAGCTAGCTTTAAGTATATAGTATATAATACATATAACATACAAAATATGTGTTAATCAGCTGTGTATGTTGTCAGTAAGACTTTCAGTCAGCAGTAAGCTATTAGTAGTTAAGTTTTGGGGGAGTCAAAAGTTATATGCAGATTTTCAACTACATGTGGTGAGGCGGAGGGAGTCTGTGTCCTTAACTGCTGCATTGTTTAAGGGTCAGCCGCACTTAGAATAGTATTTGGTGCCTGGTAAGTGCTCAGTAAATGTTGTTTGTCATTATTGTCATCATTTCTAATCTTTACAGCAAGTCTACTCTGTCGGTTTCTAAAGGGTGAGCTCTCTCTGATAGACCCAACTGCCCCCCACTACTACATGCCTGGCATATAGAAGGTTCTCATGATGTCCTACTGTTGGCTGATGGATGTTTCTAACTATTCTAGCTAATATTTATTAAAGGCTCTGAGAAGTGCTGTAGTAAAGAAATCTGTTTCCCTGAACCCTCCAACTTGTACCAGGAACTATGCTTCATTATTTCTATGCGATTATCTCATTTCATATTTGCAACTGCCCTGAGGGTAAGTCGTTTTACTAACTCCATTTTATAGTTGAGGAAACAGATGCTAAGAGATATGCCAAAGTCATGCTGTCGTGAATGACAGAGGCTGGATTTAAGCTGTGGCCTAACTGACTCCAAGCCTGACCTCTCACCCACTTACTTTGCTGGAGCACTTCCTTAGTAGCATGGTATCCTTCCAAAGTTTCCAAGAAATCCTGCCCCTTGCAGGTTTCCTTCTACAGACCTCTTCTGTCCACAGATGTTGGTTGAGCGTTTTGGGGGTGCTCAGCCTCAGCTGGGTGCCATGTGGAGGTTGGAAGCGGAAGCCAGGCATACAAAAAGAACTCAGACTGGAAGTCCAAGAGTTTTAGGTATGGCCCTTCGACTGCCTTTGCCATGTGACATTGAGTCAAGTAGGTCAGACCTGGTGCTCAGAATGAATTCCTCCTTTGAATTCAGTCACTTTATCAGCACCTCTCTCTAATGATATGTATCACATTCTTCCTTTATTGCCATTTATCTGTACTTAGATTAAGCCACTTATTCAGGAAATATGATTGAGTATCTTCTGTTGATCAGCAAAGATAAGAGAGATATGGGTAACCCAAATGAATATCCTTTTAAATGAAAGGAATGAAGAATTCTGCCCACCCATATCAAGTGATTGTGTTTTAAAAGGTGATGAAGAAATTTGTGACAAAAATAACATAAGGGGAGGGGAGAGAGATAGGGCCATATAGGACCAAAGTTTTCTATACTACTGAAATTAAACTTATATTAATCCAAACTGGACTGTTATAAATTAAGATGACAGTTGTAATCCCTAGCACAGTCACTAAGGAAATAACTCAATGATATGTAGTAAAAGAAATGATAAGGGAATTAAAATGGTCACTAGAAAATATATCTATTTAACACACAAAAAAAGGCAGCAGTGGGGGAACTGAGAAACAAAAAAGGGACCTAAGACACATAGAAAAAGCAAAATGGCAGAAGTCCTTCCTTATCAGTAATTATATTAAATGTAAATGAATAAAACTGTCCAACTAGAAGGGAGAGATTGGCAGAATAGATTTTAAAAAGCATGATCCAAATATATGCTGTTTATACAAGACTCACTTTAAAGTCAAACACAAAACTAGAGTTAAAGTAAAAAGATGGGGAAAAGTATTCCCTACAAATTCAGACAAAATAGGCTTTAAGACAAAAGTTGTTTTGAGAGACAAAGAAGGACAATATGTAATGATAAAAGTCAACCCATCAAAAAGATGTAATTATAAAATATGTGTAACTAACAGAGCCCTAAAATTCATGAAGCAAAAATTGACAGACTAGAAAGAAAAAATAGACAGTTCAGCAGTAATAGCTGGAAACTTCAATACCCCACTTTCAATAATGGCTAGAACAACTCACAGAAGATCCACAAGGAAATAGGAGAATTGAACAACATTATAAATCAATCAGACCTAACACACATTTATAGAACATCCCACCCAACAATAGCAATATACCCATTCTTCTCAAGTACACACAGAACATTCTCTGGGATAGAGCATATGTTAGGCTACAAAACCAATGGCAGTAAATGTAAAAAATTGAAATCATACAAAATAGGTTCCTAATCAAAACCTGATGTAATAAGAAATCAATATTCACAGCAGTAAAGTGGAAAATTCACAAATATGTGGAAATTAAACATCCACTCTGATGTAGCTAATGGGTCAATGAAGTCATTACAAGGGAAATTAGAAAATCCTTTGAGACAAGCTCATCCTAAAATTCATGGGACCCTAAGTAGTCAAAACAGTCTTGGAAAGAGAAGAATAAAGATGAAAGATTTCAACTCCTTGATTTCCAAATTATTACAAAGCTACAGTAATCAAAACAATGTGGTACTGGTGTAAGGCTGGATAGACAAACCAATACAGAATACAGATATAAACCTATGCATTTTTGGTGAATTGGTTTTCAACAGCAGTGCTAAGACCACTCAGTAGGGGAACCCAGAGCCACAGTTTGCTTAACCTACAACCTTATTTGAAAAATAAGATCCATATTGCTTCCTCTGTCCTTATGGCTGCAGATCTGGGGTATAAAGGATGGTAGACAGTCAATTTAAAATGCCACAGTGCTCTCTTACCATAAAGCAACTGCTTCCTCTGGTTAAAGTTTTTGACTCGACTCCAGTGTTCTACAAAATTGATGCTGTTAGTTTTTGTCAGCCCACTAACTGTTTTTCTGAAAGGATGGGTCCCTGGAATTCTCTATCCATCCATTTTTATGGCATTGTTGTTGGGCAGCTGCTGCATCTGGGGATGTCTCTCCCTGCACACTAGGTGAACCCTCAGCCTGTACAGGGGAGGGTTCTTGACTCTGATTGAGAAAGAATTCTCAGACAGGTCAGATGAGTGTAGGTTAGGAAGGAATTCGTTAAAGTGAGAGTGGTAGTGAATGGCAGCAGCCATGCAGGTAGAATAGAGGGAGGAAAAAAAGTTCATTGAACTCCTGCTCAGCATAGAGCAAATCCCTTGCCAACTCCTGAAGCCAGGGTCACCTGGTGTCCAGAGTCCACTTAAATCTGCACAGCATGGGAACTAAGCCTTTACCACCCAGGATTTGGGGAAGCTGCAGAACACTGGATAGAGTGAGATTGTGTTCTGAGAACTTCCCAAAGCAAAGAAAGGAAATTTTCAGGCAGGCTACTAAAAAGCGTGATCATACAGTTGCAGTCCCATCTGAGCCACCCAGGTGACAGGAACTTGCAAACCCAAATCAGAGATCTTAGTAGCCTTCCCTACTTGTCTGAAGTAGGACACAGAGAGAGAAGACTAGTGCTTAAATATACAAAATTGAATGAAATAGTGAATAACAAAGACACTTACCACTGGGAAAAGGGGTATCTTATTAATCTCCCAAGAGGCTTGGAAGAGCACAGTGACAAAATACAGTAAGTTGAGCAGCAAGAAGGCTTTATTGAAGGCAAAGTAAACACTCAAAGAAAGGGGAATGCAGGCAACCTCAGAGAGGAGGTGTGCTTAAGGGCTTAGGATTCTTTGAAGGATTTCAAGAATGGCGCAAGGGACCAGGGGGATGCATAGGCTCAACATGTGGTCTCATGATGTCTGTGTCCAGTGAGAGACATTATGTCATCATCCATAGTCCTATAGATATTCTGTTAGAGGAACTTAAGTGATCCTGTTCTTCTCCAAGATAATGGATTCCCTCAAGCAGTGGGGACATATCATTTAGGACTGCTTGCCTTGCCTTAAGATAAGGTCAGTTGTTGGCTAATTACCATAAAACATGTTAGGAATCTTACTTCCTAACCCCCTGGTTTTTAAAATGGAATCTTAGTCTTAAGATGGAGTCCCTGTGTTCTCACTACACTATTTATATCTTGGCACTTTTCACCATAGAGAGGAACAATTGGTCCTGATGCTTGTCCCCTGTCCCTGCTCTACCTCAGCATACTCATAACATTGTGAATATACTAAAAACCACTCTATGGTATACTTTTAAAAGGTCAAAATGGTAGATTTTATGATTTGTGAATTTTACCTTGATATAAAAGGTAATGATGAGTTAAATAAAGATATTCTGGATTCATAGGCTGGCCTTGAGCATTTAGAGTCAGGCATTAAAATGGGAAGAAGACATTAAAATACCTTAAGTGAGCAAAAAAGGGGATAGGGAAAGATAACCAAGCAGTAGAGTGATGTACACACAAATCAGATGAGTGATTAAAGCCATCCATTAGTAAATATCAGGAATAGAGTCAAATCTTGAGCCCCAGCCTAATTTGCTGGATCATCAAGCAACCTTGGTCCATTAAGGAAGTATATCAATTAGCTATGGCTGTGTAACAAACCACCTGAAAACCTAAGTTTAAAAATGACGACCATTTTACTCGTCATAACTCTATGGGTCAGGATCTAAAATTGAAATCAAAATCTCAAGGGAATATGAGCATGTCAATATTGATTTCATACTATTCATAATAGTCAAGATGTGGAAACAACCTAATGTCCATTGATAGGTGAATGGAGGGTAAAAAAAATGTGCATATGCATAGAATGGAATATTATCCAGCCTTAAAAAAGAAGGAAGTCCTGCAATATGTGACAGTGTGGATGAGCCTTGAGGACATAATGCTACATGAAATAAGTGCTATGGACTAAATTTTTGTGTCCTTCCCAAATTTATATATTAAAGCTCTAATCCCCAAGAATGTGATTTGGAGGTGGGACCTTTAGGAGATAATTATGTCATGAAGGTGGAGCCCTCATGAATGGAATCGGTGCCCTTATAAGAAGAGGCATGACAGAGATAACCTCCCTTTCTGACACATGGGGATACAGCAAGAAGGCATCCATCAGCAAACCAGGAAGAGGACTCTCAACAGGAACAGAATTAGCTGACACCTTGATCTTGGACTTCCCAGTCTCCAGAGCTATGAGAAATAAATGCTTATTATTTAAGCTACCACTGGGTACTTGTTATAGCCCGCTGAACTAAGACAGTAAGCCAGTCACAGATAGACAAATACTGCATGATCCCACCTATATGAGGTTATCTAAAATAGTCAAACCCATGAGTCATAGAGTAGACTGGTGGTTACCAGAGGTTTGGGGGAGAGAGATGGGGAATTTCTAATCAACAGGCATAAAGTTTCAATTATGCAAAATAAATAAATCCTAGAGATTTTTGTATCTATAGTTAATAGTACTGTGTTATATACTCAAAAATTTTTAAGAGGGTAGATTCAGTGTTAAGTATTCTTACTATAATAAATTAAAAAAAAAAGAAAGAATCCCACAGGGTCCGTAGTGATGGCTTGTCTTTGCTCCATACTGTCATCTATGGTGCTCAACGGGATGGAGCTTCAGCTGGAGTGGCTTAATCAGCTGGCAGTTGGCGGAGATGGTTGGGCCTCTCTCTTCTCTTGGTGTTGACGGGACCCACCCAAATATCTCTCTCCTTATGAATACGCTGGACCTCTTTACACATGGCTGGGTTCCTCTCTGAGCAGAGTAGAAGCTATAAGACCTAAGCTCAGAAGTCCCAGACCCTCATTTCTCTTTCATTCTAGTGATCACAGTGCCAACCCAGATTCAGTGGTGGAGAAAAAGCCCCAGGTTCAAGTGATAGGAAGGTAACATGTGCATACAGGACCGGGAGAAATGGTTGGCAGCTATCACCGCAATTTACTACAAATGGTAACCCCAACTTTGGGATGATACAATTGTGAAAGTATAATGGTAAAAGTCCTGCCTCTCCACTAATACCACCCCAGTGAGGAGACGAAGGGGTGCTTCATTAAGCTGGGTGGGGGTAGAAGTCCAGGCTCCCCATGTGGTCTCTGTCAACCCTATGGGGTAGGGAGGAGTGCCTCACTGAACACCAGCTCCTGATTGACCTTCTCTGGTGGTCCCAGCAGGGGAGTTGGGGTACCTCATTACAGCCTTGGAAGTTTGGAAGTCTCAGCTCCCTACTTGGCTCATGCAGGCATGGGTAGGGTGGGGTCATGTTTTTGTCCTGTGATGTTTCGAGTATGGTGTTATTGTCTAAAAGTTTTCTGCCTTCCTGGCTGTTCATCTCCTGGTCCTTTGACTAAAGAGAATGGACTTCTCTTAGATATTTTTTGTCTGCACAGGTTGGTATTTCCAGGTTGCCAGTTTCTTCAGCTCTAAATTCAGGCTAAATAAGGTGAAATGAATGCCCAGGGAACTCACCCACCCCTGTGCCATTCCCATGTGCCCTGGGTCCCAGGACTGTCTGCCGCCTTTCCATCCTTTAGTCTTCTTATGTTTACCTTATATATAATACCCAGGGTTTTCAGTTGTACACAGCAGAAAGCATAGAGAAATGTCTGTTCCAAGTTGCTGGAAATAGAAGTCCTGAGGAGACTTCCGGGAAGATGGCGGTGTGAGCAGGGCGGCAGAAATCTCCTCCCAACACTATATTTATCTACGAAAACACAGAAAATACATCTATTCCTAAAAGAGAGACGAGAATACACAGGAGAGCGCACAGCGTGCAGCTACACCCGAGAGGACTCGGCACCCCAAGAGGCGGGTAAGGTACGGAGCCGCGACCCGGCG
>JAVSCE010013357.1:0-20412 GCA_032199065.1 Smutsia gigantea
ATCGATCCTCATTGAAACCATTGAAACCCTGGGAAAGAAAGATAAAAACAGACACAGCCTTTATTTTCTGACTGAGAAACAGGACAATTGAGGCTGACTAGCGGGGGGCAGGGCACAGCCCTGGATGGCTTCTCCGGGTGACTGGGTTTCATTCACTAAGTTCTTGGGGACCATGTGAGCCCCTCCCAGCTGCAGTGGGTCTGACTATTCATGAGTTCCTGCCACTTACCTCTAAGTAAGTTGCCAGCACCGACAGCTTCCACACTTTTAAATTCAACTTTGACATGAAATCCAGTCCTTGGACTCTTTTTTTTTTAGGTAGCACTGTTTCTAGAGAGCCCTGGTGCTTCAGTGATTTGTTGTTGGGAGTGTGAAATTCGAAGACTCTGAATCTCCACTCACAGAGTGGAAAACATCTGCTCTCGGGGAACAAAGGGCCATAAATATTGATATTGGACAAGAATTCCTGTCTCTCTTCCCTCACTAGGGCACCGTGGACTCAGGGAGTTAATGATCAGCAAGACCAAGTTCTGCTAATTAGTCTTCTACCCATGGAATACAGAGGCTTTATTATTTCCAAGACTTTAATGTCTAATTATTTACAGAACATTTAGTTGGAGGCAGGGAGCACGAAAGAGGCTCATGACCTTCAAGCTCCTTGGAAAGCTGACTTCCCGGCAGGGGGAGCCTGAGATGCACGCACTCAGAGGAAATCCGGCGGCTTATCTGTTTAACCACAGCTCGGCCTTACACTTCATTACCTCCTAGCCGTGGTGGGGGACGACGCTGGGCCAGAGTCCCAGGCAGGGTGGTGCGCTACTCTGATGGCTGTTTCCCAGTGTCACCTTCACTGTGGCTGACAAGTACAAATTAAAGGACACAGAGGAAATGTGTATCTTAAGATTTGGGAGTTAATGTTTGCCAGACCCTATTTTTGGCTATGTAGATGCGCTCTTTAGGGTGGGAAGAAATGGTGTGTGGGAACACACAGATGCATAGGTTCTCCACATCCTCAAAGTTACTCTCAGATTAAAACCTACCCATGTGAGCAGCTAGAACAAGGACTGTGAAGAAAGAGGTATGACTCTCATGAGTGTCTTTAATAGGTGATTGAGTTATACTTCACATTCCTTACAATTCACTCCTGTAAAGCGTACAAGTCAATGGTCCTTGGTACGTTCCCGAATGTGCGCACCTAGTGCCACAGTCGGTTTTGATCTCCAGGAAGAAACCCATGACCCTTTCCATCACCGCGTCTCATTTCCCCTCCCCGCCCCTTGCCGACCGCTAGTCTACTTAGGTCTCTACAGATCTGCCTGTTGTGGGCATTTTGTGTAAGTGGCATCAGCTAGTCTGTGCTCTTGTGGGACTGGTCTTTTTCCCTTAGCCTAGTGTGTTCAAGGCTCACCCGTGCTGTGGTCTGTGTCAGTGCTTCATTCTTTCTATAGCTGAGGAATAGTCCACTGTACGGACAGACCAGAATTTGTTTATCCATTGGTCCACTGATGGACATGGGGTGTGTCCACCTTTTGCATATTATGCATAATGCTGTTATAAACATCAGTGTACAAGTTTCTGCGTGAATGTGTGTCTTCATTTCTTCTGGAGATATGCCTGGGAGTGGAATTGCTGGGTCATAGGTCAACTCTATGTTTAAATGTTTGAGGAATGGTCAGGCTGTTTTCCAGAGCCACTGTGCCATTTCATGTCCTCACCAGCAGGTCTCTAAATGATCATACAGATTTATAAGTTTTTTCATGCCTTACCTTCTGCACTGTCCATCCCTGGCCATCCCATTCTCTCTGAGTGGGGATAGGGACACTGTATACCTGATCTCTGTCCTCCTCACTGTCAAACCTCCCTATATAGACCTCTGAGTATCTGAAGCCCGTCATGCAGAACAGAATTAGTACAAGTGAGACCCATCACTGCCTGGGAGCTTACTCAGTTGGTCCCATGACAGGTGATCACTCCATTTCAGGTAAAGGGCTACCCCTCTGGTGGCTCCAGACATAACCTGGACTTGACAGAATTACATTTTCTTCCTCTTAATGGCTCTGTGAGGGATGACATGGTATAGGCTTCAGGTGGGTAAAGCTTTCTTCTAATCCCAGTAGAGCCAATTCTATCTGTGCCACAGGGCTGCTGGTACATCCCCTCTCAGCCTTACTTAACTCTCCCATAAAAATGGCAGAATGAAATAAAATAGCACAATGAGTGTTGCAAGGTAACTGCCTATCCCATTAGTTCCCTCTCACCCTCCCTCCCTCCTTCCTTCCCTCCCTCCTTCCTTCCTTCTTTCCTTCCTCCCTCCCTCCCTGCCTTCTTTCCTATAGGATGAATGTGAGACTGTGGAATCCAATTGGCTCCCTCAGTCCACTCAGTGAAAAGGCAAAGGGCTGGGACACACCCTCTCATGTTTTAATTAAAGCTCTGATGATCTTTTTTGGCCTGCTCCTGTTGGGCTTCTGTGACATTTTTGTGGGTTGGAAGCATTAAATATGAGAACATTTCAGGCTCTGGTGAATTGTTAATTAAATTTATTCATTAAGGTATCTTTCTCTAATACTGAGATGACTTTCTTACCTCGTAGTATTAAAACATTAGCGTTTTAGTTTTTTGTGATTATTATTGTAGTCATACTTGCCAGTCTCAATTTGATAATAGTTTTGTAAACTGCAAACTTCTGGCATCCATTGATTCAGACATGAGGGTTTGGTAAATTTTTTCTGAAAAACACCAGATAGTAAATAGTTTCATTTTGGCAGGCTTATGCTGGCTCTGGTGTTGTGGGTGAAAGTAGCTGTACATAATGGTTAAGCATCAGGCATGGTCAGATTTTACACACTCCAACCTGGAGGATGAGGACGCCACACTAACCCTGGACACTCAGAGAGTGGTCACACAGTGTAAGGATGCCACCCTCTCTGTAGTGGGTGTGGGAAGGACAGCAGAGCTGGGATGAGGCTACTGGCCTTGCAGCTGCCTCCAGAGTCATTTCTGGTAATTTTCTTGAAGCCCAGGTCAGAAGCTGAATGTCGAAGGTGATGGGTGGTGTCACCCTGTGAAGATGGTGGTTCATAAGCGAATCACTAAATTTAGACCCCAAAAGGGACAAGAACTTCCAGTAGATTGTAACTGGACCTGCGGCTTCCTGCCCGGAAAAGCCCTGCCAAATGGCTTGAATGAAACATTGCGTCCCCCAGACAAGGAAGGACCGACATTTTGAGGCACACCCAAGAAGGTGCAAGAGAAAAAGAAGAGGGAAAGAGAGGAGGTAAGGGAGTCAGCAGCCCTTTTCCAGGGAAGACCAAGTCAGGGAGTGATTTCATCCCCACCAGAGGTGTGTCCTCACCAAGCAGGGTGAAGCCAAGCTCCCCATGAGCTCATAGGAACAGTGGGACCCAGGCTGAAGAGGATCTTTGGAAGCTGTGTGCAGTTTTGCAATCCTTGATGCAGAATATCTGCTGCTCATTCAGCATTCAACTTATGACCCATTCTGGTCAGTATCTCAGGTTCAGCGGTTTTCTTAGGGTGTGGTTGGGAGTTTGAGCTTGCAAACATGATACCTGTATTTTTGAATCATTAATTCAGCAAATATGTATTTGGCACTTCCTACTGCTAGACACTGTTCCGTGTGCCAGATCTCCTGACACAAGTACTGCATACATGGCAAGACAGTAATAAATAAAAGTTACAGCAACAAAATCTGCCAGACTGGTCAGTCTGGACAGTCGTGTCTTGAGGCTAAATGGTGTGAATGAAATGGGACCTAGGGAGACAAGGCTGGAGGCTTGATGTGTTAGTTATCTATTGCTGTGTAACAAATTGCCCCAAACTTAGAGGTTTTAACAGGTACTACCTCACAGTTTCTGTGAGTCAGGAATCTGGGATTGGTTAAGATGGGTGATCCTGACTAAGGTCCTTTTATGAGGTTGCATTTGATCCATTGGCTGGGGCTGTAGTCATCTCAGGGTACAGCTGAGGCTGCTTTCAAATCTTTCAAATTCATTCACATGATCACTGGCGGCCCTCAGTTCCCTGCTGGCTGTAGGTCAGAGACTTCAGCTCCTTTCCATGTGGGTCTCTCCCTACAGTTGCACACTATATGGGAGCTGGATTTCCCCAGAATGAGCCACCTAATAGAGAGAGAGTTAACATGAAAACCAACATCACTTTTATAATCATATTTAGGGAGTTAGCATCATTACTTCCACAATATGTTGTGGGGTATATAGACCTACCCTGCTCCAAACTGGGAGAAGCTGTGACTGCAAGGAGGTGGGATTTATAACAGACCATCTTGGAGGCTAGCTACCACCTGGGTTACCATGGGAATTAACCCATCTCCAGACAGTTTCCAGGCCCCACGGCTGGGAGGTAGCCTGATGCCTGAGAACTAATTAAGATGGGCTCCTTGTCTCTGAGAACAGTGACAACCCAGCAGCTGTGGGCGATCCAAAGGCTGAACTGAAAGGCAGCCTGTTGTCCGTCTGCTCCCAGGGGAGGTGGCGCTAAGCCATCTGCACCCACGTCAATGTCCCGTAAGAGCAATCACTCTTCTTGGCAGGTGTGTGGACAGTGTGTGTGACAAGGGAGGGAAATTGGGAAGAAAAATAGAAATTGGAGAATTGGAAAACAACCTGTTAGGGAAACTTTAAGACATTGGTACTGATAGAAAAAATAATATTTGTCAGTGATAAACAATGCAGACAATAAAGCACCATATATAAAAGAAAAAGACCCTGCTTTGGAGAGTTCACCTACCTCACAAAAGCTGATGTCTCCCGGGATAAGACAAATTCAATGGCTTTTTGATCAGGAAGGTCCAAACAGCCACACTCCTTGAGACCCCGAGATGGCTCCTGGGAAGTAGATCAGAAGTGAGTATTTTACAATAGGGATTCCCATACAGACCTCTGTGAGGAATTTCCTGCGGAACAGGGCAGATGCTGTCCTCAGCCTGATGGCTTTACTTCTCACTTCACTTCTTTCTATCAGGAGATGGAATGGGGAGACACTCACTCCACTCTCGAGACACTGAGATGAGTCTTCTGAAGGCCACATGCCATCTCTCTGCTGAATGAAAAGTTCCCAGCGCAACATGAAGAAGCCACGTGCAGTGGCTGGTCACTTTTACTAATGTGTTCCCACACATGATGCTCAACGTTAATGTGCAGTGTGAATGGCAAGCATGAAAACCCACTGGGATTATGGGAGGGGATGGTAAGAGCTCTGCAAATACCCCTTCATTCTATATGAAACAGCCACCCCTGGGGAGGTTGGGGAAGGTGTTCTGTGAACTAGTCAAAGCTGATGCTGAATGTAGACAAATCACTTGTTCCCCTTGGCATGCAAATTCAAAGCTCCAGAAAGTTCCCCATAGTAGAAATTGGCTCAACTTAATGCAATGTTTTCTTACCTGTTTTTGTCAAAAGTAGCCATTCTCAGGTGAAGAGGTAACCACATTAAGTTGTTGCCAGTCATTAAAATCTGCCATGGGATCCTACAAGTGGGACGCACAGAAAAACGGTGACTTTCAGTGGAGAGATAAATGGGATGGAAAACTCTGGGGAAAGTAGTGTGTGTGGAAGAGAAAAAGGCTCTAGGGATCTGGAGACAAATGGGGACCTCAGCAGTAGGTGTAGAGGAAGTCCTTCATAAAAAGGTAGAGAAACCAAAACTTAAATTTCAAGTTCTATCTGGGTATATCCTTATCTAAAAAATATCAAGAACTCTTACATACTTTTCATACTCTTTTCATAAAAAGCTAAATTTGCCAAATTTGGTATACCTTCTAATTACTGGAAGGACTTTAAAAATTTTCATGACTCTACCCCTAGAGATTATCATATCATAAAGCTGAGAAAGGGCCCAAGTGTGTACATTTTTAACAGAAGCCCTGGGTGTTTGAAGCACGGTGTCCAAGGATCATATTTTGAGAAATATGATTTAGAAAAAAGCATGTGAATCTGTTCAATGAGAAGTTGTTGTAGTCAAAAGATTTTACACAGGAAGGCGGACAGAAAGTGCTGTGCTTATCCAGTAAATTATTGAATTTGGAAAAATCTCAAGGAGGCATATCACCCCTTGAATCAGATCCACAGAATGTTATTGAAAAACTCAGCAATCTTTCTGTAGAATCCAGGCTAAGCCACGTTCAGCCATCACCTTTGCATCATGCATCGTTTTAGCTGTGGGGACTGTGGATACGTGTGATAAGGAAGGTGCTTCCACACACAGACTCACTGTCTTTGCAACTAGACACATTCTTAATGCTTAGTGTTTTACAGATATCTTTTCAACATGAAATTGTGAAAGAGTGCTGCGGCCTTTGCTCGAGACACTTACAGCCCATCAATGATAACTGTCAATCACGCAAGAGAGGAAAATCCCAAAGAGTCCTTGAAGAAGAATCCGACTGGACTAAGTGACTTTAAGAATCAACTTCTCTCTGCTATCAATAAAACAAAATCAAACAGAAATAGTATAGATCTCAAGAAAGTGAAAAACAGCTTTGCTGGCAGCTGACACATGATGTTCCCAAGTGGGCATAAAAAGTGGTCAAAGAATATAAATAATACCTGGACAAGGCCACTCCAAGACCATGTAGGAAACAAGACCAAGAGGAACACCACTCTCTGACCATCTCTCACCTCTGCCTCCTTCATGAATAACTCTTACCAGTGAAAACTCTCCTCCCTCCTTTCAGATGAAACTTAAGACACACAGTCACCAAGTTATCCCTACTAATTGACAACACCCAATCCAGAACTCTACCCCACTTTCCTAAACCCTTCTCAGAATCACCTAGAGCAAGCCCAAATCATGTAAGCCCCGCCCAACTCCTTACTGGAATGTTCAGCAAGCTCCATAAACCTAACCTTCAGCTGTAGGTGGGCACTGGTAGTGTTGGGGGTTGGGTTCATTCTTCTTAGTTCTTGTCTCTGCTACAACAAAGAATTGAAGGGCAAAGACACAGTAGTGAAGCACAGTTGAGGTTTTATTTGAATACACTCCAAGGGAGGAGCAGGCCAGAGTCAAGGTAGACAAAGGCAGGTTTACTTGAACAAAGCAGAAAGGAAGGAAAAACAAAGAGAGGAAAGGGAAGTTCATTGAACTCCTACTTAGCACAGGGCACATCCCCTGCCAACTCCTAAACCCAGTGTCACCAGGCATCCAGTGTCCACTGAATCTGCACAACACGGGAACTAAATCCCTACCACCCCAGGATTTGGGGGAGCCACAGAGCACCGGATGAAGTGAGATTATGTTCTGAGAACTTCCCAAAAGAAAGGAGATTTTGAGGCAGACTACTAAGGAGCATGATCGCACAGCTGCAGGGTCTGGCTCACCCAGGAGACAGGAACTTGCAAGCCCCAGATCAGAACTCTCAGCAGCCCATCCTTACTTATCTGGAATAGAACAGAGAGTGACACACTCAAAGAAAGGCAAGTGGAGCAACATTAGAGAGGAGCCGTGCTTAAGGACTCAGGGTCTGGGGACTTTATACGGCTTTTTGAGTAAGTATTAGCATAAGGCATGATGTATGTACACAGGTGATTTATAATTCCTTTGGAGTTTTGTCTTAAGAATAGGGTTATTTAAGTGACTGTGTTGGCCTGAATCTCAGCATCCTTTGTCCATATAGGTTTATTTATACTTCTGAGGTCTGTCTCCTGCCCTGGTTACAAAGTTACTTGATTAAGGGCTGGAGGAAGAGGAACTAACACCATGTAGGTTGAGTTAAAGAATAACTGGGCCTTTTTTTCAGGCTAAGTAGATTTTACAATGGCATGATCTGATTGATACAATGAAGACATGGGCTGCACCCAGATACTTACCTTTATCTGGGGAATATCTGGATATTCTAAGTTACTCCTGGCCTTTAGAACTTCAATTAATTAACTCTTTGAAACTCTGTGAGCTTTTTCTGCTCTCTAGGTTTATCTGATTAACTCTTTGAGTCTCTTTTAGTGGGCTTTACTGGTTTTATTCTCCTTCTACTGGCTCATGGCTATTTTCTGCCTAACAAGGGGAGGTTCCACAAGACCAGAACCCTCAATTTAGTAACCATAGCAATTTGAGACTCCTTGGTTTTCTGTGGGTTCAAGGCCACCTTGCTTATAATGATGAGGTAAGTGTCATACTAAATATGAGCTCCAAATATTTCATTGATCCCATCTTTTTTTTTGTTCATAGGACTTCTGAGTTCTGATCAGATTGTATTATGCTTTGGTAAAATGTGCTTCCTGATCTAACACAGGGCTCTCCTGCCACCTGCTTGTGAGAGGGATCCTCTAGGGGGAATGAGGGCATGGACACAAAAACTCCATCCCCTCAGGCCAGCCCCGAGGTAGGGTGAATTTGGAAGTCTCAAACCAGCACTTTGTGAATACATTCCAATACAGTTTGTCTTTTCAGAACTTTATAAGGACTTTTCTCTGCCTTATCTGAGAACTGCTTTGTTTAGTTCCATCTGCCGAAGCTGGGGGTTTGTAAAGCCCTACGTTGGTGATGACTGCTCTTTGGATAAATTCTAGAGACACATGGTTGCAGATGTATCATTCATACTGAATGGTGCTATATGAGGTCCTTTTAGGCTAAGTCCACATCTATACACGATATGGACTTTTTAAATACCCATACGATCTCAGGGTGAGTCAATGCCCAAAATCAACTTCTTTGGTGAGCTTGAGTTACTTGATTAACACATGCACATATTTTTCTAGATACGCTATTTCATGAAATACAAGTTAGAATTATAGTGGCCACCTTGGGGAACATTTGACATGAATAAGATTGTTGGGGAGAAAACTAGAACAGAACATAGAAACAAAATCTCAAATATCCTATGAACCAGATGCAATTTGAGCTCCAGAATTGTCTCCAGGACTCTTTAGCTAATGCTGATAAGAAAATGTGCAAAACTTAACTACTGCATCACCTTGCTATCTGCATATCTACTTTCCTTCCCCATCTCCTCCTCCTTCCAAACCCTTATATGATCCTAATATCCATAAAATTACAAGCTCCATGTGAGACAGATTCCAATACTTGTGGGTTCATGGACTGTACACTGTGCTTACTTCCATTCCTCTGGCCGTTGCAAAGGACTTCGAAATCCAAGGATCCTATGGAGAGGAGGACTGAAGAATCCAGACTTGTTTTGTACATATAGCCTTCCCTGGTCTCTGCCAAGTAGACCATTTTTGATAGGACTAGAAAACACAAACCCTTGTCTTACAATGGCTAGCTGGCCTGGTCCCGAAAGGACTTTAAAGGTTAATGAACCAGCAAATAAAGAAAGGAGCTACCATCCTGGCAAAGGCAGGTGGCTGACCACCACAGTCCCTGCACAGGAAGCTTCAGGGAGGATATCTGAGGTCAAGGAATCACCCAGATGCCCCTTGGTGCCTTGATACCCATGATGACAGCGTGTGGGCAAATTGCAGCAACTACAGTGAAGAAGAGAAACAGTATTTCTTTCTCAAGAAAAAAGGAATGGATCCAAATGTGAAGGAATCCAGAATGGGTGGTGGAGAAGGGGGTTAAGCTGATAAGTCAGCTATGGCTAGACTGCCCAGCAGCAGAGACCCAGACCACAGCCTGTCCAGCAAACTGCCATTTATGCCTTTTCTTTTCACTGTGGTAACAGACAAAACACAAAACTTACCATTTTAATATACAGTCAACAGCACTTAGAACACTGACATCGCCATGCAGCCATCACTACCGTCACTACCGTCACTTTGTGGAGCTCGGCATCTGTCTAGACACCACGTGCATTACACCGCCTATTCCTTCTGCCCCTGGCGGCCTCCACGCTCCTTGCTGACCCTGTGACTTCGGCTCCCCTAAGAGGGGAATCATACAGTATGTGTCTTTTCTGTGGCTGGCTTATTTCACTCGGCACAATGTTGTCAAGGCTCATCCATGTCGTGGCCTGTACACTCATTCCCAACCAAATAAAAGCAGAGAGTAGAATATTTAATGTTCATGATGACCAAGTTTTACTGCTGTTTTTGAATTCATGACACAGACACAACCTTGAGATTTGCCTAAATCATAAATTTATAAAGTGTATAGAGTCGCTGGGGTATTTTTTATTGGGCTGTAATTGCTCACTAGTGGATACTTCATTTCTAATTAGCTTGGCTTCTATCAGAAGTTGTAGAAACCCCTGAGCAGTCACACATGCTGGAAAACTTACTTATTATGAACATCTACATTTTGAAATGAAAAGGTAATCTGATAAAAATGGCAGACCTTAATAAGCTCTGCTTAACTTCATATTTTATCATCTTTTGAAATATCCCAGGAGTGGAATGCCAAGGAAGTTCTTAAGGCTTATGATTGTGATGATTTTTGTCTTAAATTATACTGATTCTCTTCATTTTAGACAACTTATTTAACAGGTTCATTATACGGGCATTTTTTTGAGAAGACTGGGAATTTTAAGTAAATTACGTTCATTTCTGCCTATTCATGTGTTTTATACCAAATCACTGTAACAAAATAAAAGTTGATAGTTCTTTCCCTTTTGGATTTCATCTTTATGGGCTGAATTATGCCTCCCCTCCAAATCCACATGTTGAAGCCTGAACCCCTTGGAGATAGAGCCTTTAGGAAGATAATTAAGGTTAAGTACAGTCATAAGGGTGAGCTGTAATCCAACAGGACTGGGGTCTTTATAAAAAGTGAAAGAGACACCGCAGTTCTCTCTGTCACTCTCCAAGTGCACAGAGGAGCCCTGTGAAGACACAGCAAGGAGGAGATACCTGCAGCCCAGGAAGAAGGCTCTCACCAGAAGCCAACTCTGCTGGCACCTTGCCTTATAGCCTCCAGAACCTGAAGATATAAATGTCTGTGGCCTGAGCTGCCCAGCCTGGGGCATTCCTCATGGCTGAGCCTGAGGTGACTGTCATGCCATCACGCCTGGGGTACGGTCCTGGGTGCAGATTTGCATTCAGCTCTGTACAACCCCAAAGCATGAGGGGTGATGCCTTAAATGTGGCAGATCATTGGTGAATGCATATTTACTACATTCAGACCTATTCAAGAAATGCTTATGGAGAGGATGCAGAGATGTGAGATGTACATCCAAGAGGTGAGCAAGCTACAGACCTCACCTTTAGAGGCCTTGCTCCCAGTGACCAGTGAGTGTATAACTCAAATATTCTTAATGCACACATCACACACACGAGCCAGGGCAGGGTGGCAGAGAGACAAAAGGACCTGATTATTTTGTGGTCAAGCTATTATGAGTGAGTCAAGCCGATCCAGCCAATCCCAGGGATGTGACAGAGGCCCCCTCCCCCATCCCGCTGTTCCCCAACATGTCCTCATGGTCCCTTGGACAGCCCACTGACATTGGTACTCAACCCCCACGACAGGGGTCTGGGGGTTAAGTGCAAAATATTCCCTTTCCTCCTCCATCCATGGAAATGCTGCAGGCTGGGCTATGCCACCTGCCCTCAGCCCATGCCTGGGCCTCCCTCCCAGAGGAGCACACGGGACACAGGAAAGCTCCGTGGCACTGAATTAACAGCCACTTGTGAGCCTTACAGGTGAGCGGCAGGCCCTGCATGTTGCCACGGCTGGGCAGCCCCTGTCACCATGGAACGTAGAACACACCAGCCCGTGCCGTCTCTGAAGCCACCCATGCCCTCTGTGTGCCTGCCCTGAGCTCCATCCTGGCATCATCCCTTCAGGTGCTGAAATATGAAGAAGTCTGTGTTCCATGTCATCTGCCTTCAAGACAACTTAGCAGGTGGGTTTTCTCAGCTTGCAGAAGATGTGCTGTTCACAGTATCAAAATTTGTCTCCTAAGGAAACAATTTGGGGAAGGCTGAGTATCTAACCCACCCACCAACGTAAATTGAAAGACATCTGAAAATGATTTTACCAATACTTTAAAGACATTAGTGGAGTCGGAGATGGGTATAATAGGGGAGCCATTGCCCTAGGTCCCCCAGGACACCTTACAGCTAACTCAGGACCCGGCAAAAGAAAGAAAAAAGCAAATGAAATAAAAGTGAAGGCAGGGAGAGTCACTCCATGGGAAGAACAGTGAAATTAAACATCTACATAAAATAAAAATTAACTGCAGCTGCTTTCCTGTGGCACGAGCCTGCTTCAAATGGGATAAAATAAATAGATGATCTCTTTGGGTTCCCATTCGGAAACTTTGGGCATGATCTAGAAGGAGGGATTACAGTCAGGTGGTGAGAGCAACTTTGAGTTCCCACAGGCAGTCCAGGATCAATGAGGAGAGGGCTGTGAGGATTAAGAGGGGTGGGTTTGGGGTCACTGAAGGGAGTGGAGTCCAAAGGCGCCCACAGGACGCCGGCCAGGAAAGGACACGCTCCAGCCGGAGGCGCTGATGCCTTTCCCAGGACAGCCGTGCTGGCTGTGGGTGGCCGAAACATCCCATCCCACAACAAACCACATTGTTTCTCCCCAGAATCACCTCTACAACCCACCATGTCTGTGAAGTATTGTATGCCTATCAGCCTTCTGTCTACAGTGCTTTAGGGCAGGACTGGTGGAAGGGACTTGTCCAGTGTCGGTCACAGCCTGAGTTCCAGAGAAAGCAGAAGCTTTTGGGAGCGCGACATGGAAAGGTCTTGGAGCACGGTTGGGCCCTTGTGCTCCCCAGCAGAACAGAGGAGGGTTGATGGGAACTCATAAAGGGCCCGTGCTCATGTCCTGTGGTAGCTGTCAGTCACTGAGCATCAATACACATTCGTCATCTCACAGTTCTGGAGACCAGCGCTCCCACTGGGCTGAGATTAAGGTGTTGGCAGGACTGGGCTCCTTCTGGGCTCTCTGGGGGAGAAGCCATCCCCCACCTTTCCCAGCCTCGAGAGGTGCCCACATTTATTGGCTTTGGGCCACGGGGGTCTCATCTCTGCTCCCATCCCCACAGCCCTCGCTCTCCCTGAAGCCCTGCCCCCGCTAATGTTCGCACTGGCCCATGCCAATGATCCAGGACCGTAGCTGCATCTCAGGATCCTCACCATCATCACGTCTGCAAACACCCTTTTGCCGTGTAAATGAACATATTCTCAGGTTCTGGGTATTTGAACGTGGGATCTTTGAGGGCAATCTTCTGCCAACTGCAGGGACCTTCCTCAAGTGCACAAGATGGGAGAGAAAGACATCCAGCTGGAGGAAAGACTGACTGACACCTCAGCACAGCAGCGCATGCAGTGTTAAACTGGTGCTCTTGGCGTTTTGGAGGATCCAAAGAACACCAGATGTGAATGGGACCCATTTTTAAGTTGCATGTGCCATGGAGTCCACCGAGCATGTGCACACCTGGGAGGGTCGTGTAGTGTCCTAATAGTGCTGGAGGCCAGTGCCCGAGGCTGAGGATCGCCGTGACTCTGGATTCAAACACTCCCATGGTGATAGGTTTCTAAAATCCTTTATTAGAGATACTCTATAGAATTAAAAGGAATTTAAGAAGAGCAAACCAACATTTTTATTTGTCCATATCATGTATTCCTTGCCTATGTGCATATTCTATTTTTATATATTCAAGGTATCTTAGACATAAGGTACATTCTACACATTCCATGAAAATCCCGTCATCATGCTTATCTGCAGGTCCCCCAGGGGTAAGTGTCCTTCCGCGTCCTCCCCACTCACACTTCCATTTGCAAACATAGAGCTTCCTCTGCTTCTGGCTTCTCTCGTGTGACAGGGCTCTGTCAAAATCCCATCAGGTCAGTGAGAAACTTTAATGGACCACATAATGTTTCCTGTACATTTGCTTCTTTTTCATATCTTCTACTTCTTTGCTAAGACTTTCTACCTTTCCATTTGTTTTAACATTTGCCATTCCTTCTTGGAGCATTTTACAACACTGACTTTAAAGTCTTTGACAGGTATTTCCAACATCTGTGCCATCTTGCATGGACAGCTATTGAAAGCCTTTTCCCCTGTTGAAATAGTGCTCTTTATTCATACTCTGCTTCCCAGATCTGGATATTCACGTATTTATTCTTTGTAGTAGCAGTATAGCTTTTCCTTAGAGAACTTGATAATGAGTATCAAAATCTCAGATCAGGTTTATCAAACAGTATTTTTCTAGTAGGAAACGCTGTTTTATTTCCTTGGGGTCTGATGAATAAGAAAAGAAAAGAAATAAGGTCTTTTATTTTTTTTATAGAAAAACTGTTACTGAGAAAGGATGGCTACTAGTAATTTTAAAACTTCTGAAAGACAGTACTGAAATTAGTGAGTACATGTTTTACAATGTTTGTGTATACATGTAAACTTTCCTAAATAACTCTTTCACATTGAGAAATAGGGGTTTTATATTTTCCTACTAAAATAGTAAATGGAAGCTCCAGCAGTTGAAAAGCCCTCTCACCGATTTCCCCTGATGAAACTTGCTGGAGGTGTCTGGTGTCTCTGAATTTTAATAATCCCTTTTTTAAAAAGTTTTCTTTTTTATCACCCACACTGAATGTGCACATTTGTTTTCAATGTCTCATCTTGCCTCCACGGAATCAGAATAATAAACACAGCACTCCATCTTCCAGCCCGAGGCACGGAGACGTGCATCCCTGCAAACCTGCCTCATCCTTTGATAAACCCTCCCAGGAGGCTTCCTGCACGCCTTGGAAGCTCCCACACTTAGCCTTTGCATTTTTCCTTTCTGAAAGGATGAAACTGAAAAATGTATTGGAGAAGGGAAAGAAACAAATCTGGCATACGACTGCATGCGGTGGTAAAAGACTGGGGACTAGGGGAAGAAAGCTACGGAGGGATTCAGGAGAAATTTGTCTTAAATAACCCTTGTGTGCTTAAAAAATAAGGAATGAGGCACAGTTCCTCCCCCTTCCCTTCATCTGTTTTAGGGAAAGCATAATTCCTCCCAGTGGCGTCAGTGAAGCCCAGACCGTCGGTGGGAAGGGAGGGAGGCCATGGCGGCTGTCCCCTCTGCCTCCTCACAGTGGCACCTTGTCTTCACCGGGACTTCAAGCTCCCACCCCTCATGGTAAGAGCAAGTGCAAAGAGTTACAGAGCAGAACTATCAATGTAAGTATGTTTCTCAGTTGTTATGTTCTCCATTGTAAGTTCCTATTTCTGCTTACTGGAGAACACAGTTGTCATGAGAAAATTAAATATACAGGAGTTGCTAAGCATCCAGATGTGAAGAATTACCATTATATCTATACTTTAACTTAAGGTAAATCCAAAATGAAAAAATAAAATAAAATATGTCTGAGTGTCAAACTCGATGATCTCCTATGTCCCTTCTAATTTTAACATTTTATGATTCTGGAAAACTACTGGGAGTGTTAACTAATCTGAATTTTATATATATATATATATATGTACATAATACATACACAAATTATTATAATTTTATACATATGTAACTCTAAATACATATGAATTACCAAATTACACATACACATATATGTGTATGTGTGTGCACCCACGAGTATTATTATAATGTTTAAATACTTTGTAAAATCATTTGGAATGGCTCATTTTAAGTATTTAAAATATTTACTCTTCGAATTTCATTGAAGTTGAACTACTGCATTGATTCCACAGGTTCACTGAATAAAGAATCTGTTCAGCAAAGAAAGGCTTTAGCCTGGTCAAATATAACTTCTGAATCCACTGAAACTTACTGAAATTTAACTGAATTGTTAACCAAATTTCATTTTAAACCCAGGAGGAATTGAGGAAAACAAGTCAGGCTTTTGTTTAAAAACTCAAAATGCTCCTTTTTTCTGAACCATTGTTAAGACAATCTAGTTATCACTTAGGTAGAGTTTACGCAGAAAGTACCTTAAGACTGACTCCGTGACAACCACCCTGGGTGTCTTGACACTAATGTTTGCACAGACAAGTACGTTCACTTATGAAATGCTGACCGTGTGGATACGTCAGGGCAGCCAGGCCTGTGAGGCTGCAGGACTAAGGAGAACAGACCTGTTGTGCATGTCTGCCCACAAGGAGGGTCATTTTTTGTCTATCACAGGAAACCTCATTTTTTCTTGATTATTCTAAAGTTACCAGAAGTTCCTTGTGGAAAATTTGGAAGTAAAAGAAAAAAAAAACCTAATTTCCCCATTTCTCACCACCCTGATACAGCCATGGGTGATGATCTGATTATTTGGTTTCTATGAATATACACACCACATGTATATGCATACATAAATATACACGTGCATAGATAAATTTATGCTTTGGAAGTGAAGTGTACGAAAGTTGGTGCTTCGTTGGTGTGTACGCTTGGTTTTACATCTGCAGCATAAGCGTCTCCCACGCAAGTGGTACGTGGATATCCGGCTCTGGAACCCGGATAGGGGCTGAGCCATTGGTACCTTGGGTGTAGGTTCACAACTTAGGAACAGGAGCGTGGGCTGTTTGCCTTTGAGCCCCTGCTGAATGCCTGACCCTATCCCAAGGGCCTTCTATCTCTCTGCATCTTCCTGTGTCTCCTGGTTTAAAGCCAGGGGGCACCGCAGGGAGGCAAGTCCCTTGCATACCTCCACACACTTGCAATAGAGACTTAAATGTTAAGTTAGCTCATCTTTAAAAGTACTGTCTTTATCAAAATCCAGCCCAGGGCATGCTTCCATCACACCTTGGTCTCCCATGTAGCCACGGGCAGATCTTAAGGCTGTCCAGCTGAAAAGCCAGGGTGCACACTGAACTCCTGGATACCAAGACATGCTATGCCACCACCACTCCCCAACAGACTTTTGGAATAGAGGCTGAAAATAATAAAAAGCAAGTAAGAATGAAGACAATTGATTGAACAACTTCTTTTATTGAAGTAGGGAAAAATTTCCTGAGGGGATCCAAGATTATATGGAAATAATAGTAAAATCATTCCTTAATGAGACAACAAAAAATATTTCATTTTCCAAAAAAACAGGGTTTAAGAGGCAACAAAGGAAAAGCTGAGTCTTAGGCACCCTTGCATATTTATTCCTCCCAGGCGGCTGGCTGCCCTGATGCACATGCCCTGAGTAGAGAGCAGTGATAGGGTGTCCTCTGTGGACAGGGACCTATTAAACATCCAGCACACAGCACAGCATTCACTATGGAACCCAAGAACATCAATGCGCGACCGCCTTCCAGGTGAGGGCTTTTGCCACCAGAGTGTCGTCCGGACCCCTGGTCTGTGTACCATCCCACCCACAGCCGGGGGAGGAACCTCTTCCCATACCTTAAACGGGCTGGATGTGACCATTCCACTCCTGTTGTTATCAGCAGACTGGATACCCTTCCCTACGGGCATTGCCTGTCCGGATCTCTTCTGCTATTGCTGTTTTACATGCTCTGTTCTTCTACAGGTGGGGTTTTCTTTTTTAAGTTTTCATATAAATAACAGCAATAACTATCTTCTGGACACTTACCATGGGTCAGGCACATAGACTTCATAGACATCACTACAGTTGGATCTTCAGTGAAGTGAAATATTCATCATCACCCCATTTTACAGTTGCACCAGCTAAGGTACAAGGACGCTAAATGACTTCAAGATCACACAGTTGGGGGTTGCACGTGCCAACGCTAGGTCTTCCTAAAGTGGTAGCTAATACTAAACTTGTTTTATTGTATTATTGTTCTCTCTCTCCCTCTCTCCCCACCTCTTTATTTTTGGAGCAGGTTAGGTTCACAGCAAAATCAAGGAGAAGGCAAACAGATTTCCCGTATAGCCCCCACCCCGACACTCTTGCAGCCTCCCCATTATCATCATCCCCACTAGAGGCTACATTTGTTACAATCGACGAACATGTGATGACTCGTCACCATCACCCAGCATCCACAGCTTACACTAGGGCTCACTCCAATTGTACGTTCTGTAGGTTTGGACAAATATTAGTATCCACTTTATAATGTCATACACAGTATTTTCACTGCTCTAAAAATCCTCCATGATCTGCTGTTCACCTGTCTCTCCTCCAGCTCCTAGCAACTACTGCTCTTCTTACTCTCTCCATGGTTTTGCCTTTTCCAGAATGTCATAGAGCTAGAATCACACAGTATGTAATTTTTCAGATCAGCTTTTTTCACTTAGTAATTACCATTTTGGTTTCTTCTACGTCTTTTTGTGCCTTGATAGGTCATTTCTCTTAAGCGCTGAATGATATTCCATTGCCTGGATATAACACAGCGCATTTATCCCTTCAGTGAGGAATACCAAGGCTGTTCCTAAGTTTTGACATTATGAATAAAGCCATGATTATCATGGGTATGCAGGGTGTTTTGTGGACATGAGTTTTTAACTCTTGGGTGTAAATATCAAGGATTACAGTTGATGGATCATGTGGTAAGACTACATTTAGTTTTGTAAGAAACCGCCAAACTCTCTTCCAAAGTGGCTTCCCTCCATTTTCCCTTCCCACTATCAGTGAATGAGAGTTCCTGTGGCTCTACATCCTCACCAACATTTGACATTGTCAGTGTTTGGATTGTGGCTATTCTAATAGATGTGTAGCGTTTTAACTGCAATTCCCTAAAGATGTCAGATATGGAGCATCTTTTCATATGATGCTTGTCATCTGTGTATCTTCTTCAGTGAGGTGTCTATTTGTGACGTCTGGCCATTTTTAATATCAGACTATTTGTTTTCATGTTGAGTTTTAGGGGTTCTTTGTATACTCTGGATAAAAGTTTTGTTGAGAACTTTTTGTCAGATACGTCCTTCACAAATATTCTCTCCCACTCTGTGACTTGTTTTTAATTCTCTGGACAGATTCTTTCTCACAGAAGAAGTTTTAAATTTTTAATGAAGTCCAGCTTCATGATTATTTCTTTTGGGCAGCATGTCTTTGGTTCTGTACTACAAAACCATCTAGATTGCTCTATATTACCTTCCAGGAGTTTTATAATTTGGGGCTTTACAGTTTGATCTATGACCTATTATTGCAGAGGGTCTGGGTCTAGATTCATTTTTTTAACATGTAGATCCCCAGTTGTTCCAGCACCATTTGTAGAGAAGACTTTCTTTGCTCCATTATATTATCGTTGTTCCCTTGTCAAAGATAAATTGGGTATATTTATGTGGTTCTGTGAGGTGCCTTTTTAAAGCCATTTTAGGAGCACTTTATACATTACAAACATTAACCTCTTATCAATTGTACATGTTACAAACCTCTTCTTCTAGACTGTTGTTTATTTTAATTTTGTTAGAGGGGGCTTTTAGACAGAAGATTTTAACTTCTAACAGTATAACCTATTAATTCTTTCACATCTCTATATTTTCTTCCTTGCATAGAAAGGCATAAAATATAAAACCACTCTCATAGTCTCATCTCATATTATGCTAATGCACTAGTGCTCACTTTATGATGATAGAAAGTAGGAAGATGCCAACCTTAATTTTTCCCAAATTGATGGCCTGTTTTCCTAAAAGGTATAAGACAGAGTCCTTATTTTCCCTGCTCTATTGCAATGAAACTTTTATCGTCTACTTGCCGTAGGAGGGATAAGTGCTTCTTCACTGGTGCTTCTCTTGGGTTTACCTTCCATATAAATTGTATGATCAACTCGCCTGGTTCCTAAGAAGTATTTTGCTATCTCGGTAGGTATTGCAGCAAGTTATAGGTTGATTTGAGGGAGACTGATACATGTACAGGCCAAGAGCTCCACCCCAGGAAAGCAGCGTGCCTCCCTGGGATTTCATATTCCTTTGATGTTCTCCCAAAATTGTCATAGATTTCACATGTGTTTCACATGTATTTGGGGGATCATTTCTTTCCTTTTATTATGATGGAATTAGGACAATTTTGTTATAAAATGTTCTAATTGCTTATTCCAGCAGAGAGACAAACTATTGTTTACAGCTCTTATACCTGGCTGCTTTGATGATTTGCAAAGGGCTTTCTGTTCATCCTCCTGGCTGTCCTGCACATCTCATTACCTAGCTGAAAAATGCTGATGTCCTCTCATTCATTTACTTATTTTTATTTTCATCATAACAGTTAAAAGACCCAGGTCAGTGGTGACCATTAGCATGAAGAACAGAAATCCCTAGCCTACACTTTAATGGAAATGCATCTCTTTCTATGTGCATAGAACCTTTAGTGAGAATTCTGCCAGACAGCCCATGCCAACTGAAAGAACTTCCCTTCGATTCCCATTTTGCCAGGTCTTTTTGAAGGAATGGTGGTGAATTTTATCCCATGCTTTTCAGCATGCAAGATGACTGTATGTGATAGAATCTGGAGAGGAGTACTGCCTTTTGAATAAGCTCCCCACCATCTCAGTGAGACCTCGGTGTCATCTTACTTAGGCTATAAGCATTCTCCAGAGGACACGCCAGCAAGCCACAAGCCCACCTTTCCCCTGACCCCCCCCAAAGAGCCTGCCATCATAAAAAGCCTCTTGGCCTGTTAGAGACCCCCTTTCCTCTGTTCTGCTGGC
>JAVSCE010013358.1:0-312493 GCA_032199065.1 Smutsia gigantea
TCCCCCATCCCTCCCTCCATCTCCCATCCCCCATCCCTCCCTCCATCCCCCCATCCCCATCCCTCCCTCCATCTCCCATCCCCCATCCCTCCCTCCATCCCCCCATCCCCCATCCCTCCCCCCATCCCCCCATCCCCCCATCCCTCCCTCCATCTCCCATCCCCATCCTCCCTCCATCTCCCATCCCCATCCCTCCCCATCCCCATCCCCATCCTCCCCATCTCCATCCCCATCCCTCCCTCCATCCCCATCTCCCATCCCCCCATCCACTCCCTCCATCCCCATCCCCATCCTCCCTCCCATCCCCATCCCCATCCCTCCATCCCATCCTCCCTCCATCCCTCCATCCCCATCCCTCCTTCCCCATCCTTCCATCCCCCATCCTCCCTCCATCTCCCATCCCCCATCCCTTCCTCCATCCCTCTATCCCCCATCCCCCCATCCTCCCTCCATCCCCCCCATCCCCATCCTCCCTCATCCCCATCCCCATCCCTCATCCCCCCATCCCTCCCCTCCCATCCCTCCATCCCCATCCCTCCCTTCCATCCCTCCCTCCATCCCCCATCCCTCCCTCTATCCCTCCATCCCCCATCCCTCCCTCCATCCCCCCATCCCCCATCCCTTCCTCCATCCCTCCATCCCCCCATCCTCCATCCACTCATCTATCCAATGGTGATTGCCCTCAGATTCCTGGGGTGATTCGTAACCCTGGGAGGATGCCGCCATCTCATGCCCTTGAGGAGGGCTTGGAGGATGTGGGGCGCAGGATGGCAGAGCCGGAGGTAGGGAGCAGGGAACATTATAGTCAGATACATGAGAAGCATCGCACATGTGCAGATCAGGGGCTAGCAGAGAGTTAAGTCTGAATGTGGAAACCATAAAGGCTGGGCTTGAGGTCACATTTAGGGCTCCAGGTCAGGGCCAGGTGACCCTGAACATGCTCCTCCAGCCCTGGGAAAGCTTCACCATGGGCCGCAGTCCCTTTCCTGACTGACCACCCCAGACAGGGTGTCTAAAGGCCTCAGGAAGCCGCCGCCCATCTCTCAGGGTGGGCAGGTGAATTGGGACCTCTCTGTGTTGGCTAATCTAGTCCACAGGAAGCTACTGAAGAGTTTTGATTAGAGGAATAGTCTAAGTGATACTGGTAAGACTAACCAGACAGGGGAGATGAAGGAGCCTAGGGGTGTCCAGGTACCATGGTCATGGCTTCATCTGTGTCCTAACAATGGTGAAAAGGTGAGGAAATGAGCTGGTGCCACAGCTGTGGTGATAGGAAGGCAGTGGGCTGGGCCTGGGGCCAGCTCTTCCCTATGATCACACTAAGTAAAATGAATCTACAGGCTCTGTGTACATTACACACACAAGAACACCCCCAAGGAAAGGAGAGAAGAAGGTGGGTTGTCAGGGCCCCTGGGGACCTAAACCGCAGCCAGTGGTGAGCACCCTGGGTATCTTTCGGCCTCATATTCACCAGACTGGGAACTGAAGAAGTCAGCATCCTCCCTATGCCCAGGGCCAGGTGTGAAACCTGGACGTCCACAGTCACAGAGCTGCAATGGGGTGCCCAGCCCTCTACCAGATAGTCTTAGGGAAAAGCCAACTCAGGGCCAGACCTTCATCTCTGGGCTGTAACGAAGACTGTTCCTCCCCTCAGTGGAGACCATGCCTGGACTTACACCTCTTTCCCACTGGGGTGGTGTGAGTGGAGGTTTAGTGGGGAGTCAGGAGAGGTGACAAGGCCATCTCCACCCCCTGTATTGTCATGGAGGTCACACAGGGAGCAGTAACAAGGGACCCCCTACCCTGCCCAGCCCTGGAGGTATCAGTGGAGGCCTGCTGAGGATCCAGGACTCCCACCCTCCCCCAGGCTGTAATAAGGACCTCACCCTGTGTATCAGTGGAGCCCCAATGGGAGAATGGACTTCTGCCCCCACCTGGAAGTAGTAAGTTGGCACTTCCCTCTTCTGCTGCAGGAGTGATGCCAGTGGAAACCAGCCAAAACAGAAGATTTAAATAACATATAGAATCTTATGCCAAAAAACCCTAAATGGCCAAGTTTCAATAGAAAACCACTTATCATACCTAAAACCCAGGATATCTCAAACTGCATTAAAACACGAAACAATAGATGCTGAGATTGAGAGAGCAGTGATGGCACATTATCTGACCAAGAAATCAGCATCATAAATATGCTTTAAAGAGTAATTATGAATACACTTGAAACAAATGGAAAAACAAAACTTCAGCAAAGAAAGATGACATAGGAGAAGCAAAAGGGAATTTTAGTACTGAAGAACACAATAAATGAAACAGTCGAGAGCAGAATGGAGGGGGTAGAGGAAAAGATCAGGTTATACTGTGCCTAGAAGGTTATGTGCAACTGAAATGTAGAACAGAATTATCCAGTCCGAACAACAGAGAGAAGGTAGACTTGAAAAAGTGCAGACGGCCTCAGGGAGGCTGTTATTTGTACAATAACAAAACATGAACATTTGTGTCAGTGGAGTCCTGAAGGGGAGGAAGGAGAGGGTGGGCTGGAAAGGTACTCAAAGAAATATGGGCTGAAACTTCCCAAATTTGCCAAAATACAAGACTATAGATTTAAGAAGCTGAGCAAATCCTTGATGAAAGAAATTTGCATCAAGATACATTAGAGTCAAACTTAGAAAGCTAAAGTGAAAGAAAATATTTTGAAAGCAGAGAGAGAAAATGGATACTTTACCTATAGGAGAAAAAGAATTAGAAATTCAGAATAAGAGCAGACTTTTTATCAGAAACCAGAGAGGCTATAAGGAAATGGTTCTTCCATTTTCAAACACTGACAGGAAAAAACTGTCAATCTATAATCCTATATCAGCAAAAAAGCTCTCCAGGAATGAAGGCAAATGAGGTCATTTCCATCACAGATGATGGAAAACAGAATTTGCTACCAGTAGATCAACTTTAAAGAATGAATGATAGAAGTTCTCTAAACAGAAAATAAACAATAAAGGAGGAACTTTGGGAGACCAAGAAAGAAGTCACAACACGGTAGGGAAGAAAACAGGTGCATACAATAGGCTATTTGGCAGTTAAAAAAGATCAAAGTATGTAACCACGTCTGACCCACAAATCCCACCCTTGGGCACTTATCCCAGAGAAATGTAGACTTATGTTCAGTCAAATACCTGTACCTGAACATTCACAGCAGCTTTATTCATAATGGCCCCAAACCAGAAACCACCCGGATGGTCTTCAGCAGGTCACTCTGAACCACAGGTCCTACTCAGCAATAAATAGCTGTGAACTATTGGTGTGCATGGCAACCTGCATAAAACTCCAGAAAGCTGTGCTTAGTGGGAGAAAAGCCCATCCACAGTGGTGCATGCTGTGAGATTCCATCTGTAATAAATACTTGAAATGACAAAATTTTAGATTCCTGGTTTCCACAGGCTAAGGAGGGATGGGGTGGAAGGCTGTCTGTGGCTAGGATAGGGCCACATGAGCTATATCTCTGTGGTGATATCAACTTTATCAATTCTGATACCCTGGTTGTGACATCTATTATAATATTACAAGATGTTCCCTTTGGGAGAAACAGACCATGTATTGAATCTACACCTGTTTGAAAACGAAAAGTTTAATTTAAAGAAAAATGGAGTTTGTAGATGGGAATTGTGCAGACTTCCTATGATGGTCAGCTTGCACCCATAACCAACACGGAGTGTTTCTAAGCCTTTGATCCTCGGCGGCCCATCAGAGAGGGGAAAGCTCATCAGACACCACCTCACTGACCTGAGGACAGCTGGGACAATCTGCCCTCCCCAAACTCAAAGAACCCTCTGGCTCCCTGACAAAAACAGACCCTCCCTGGCAAATTAAACCCAAGAAGCTCCAAGTCTATTGCAAATGGACGTTTTTGAAAGATCAGCATTTTCAGCATTTATTGCCATCAGACTGAAAGTCAACATCAGTTGAATGTCAAAGATGACAGGTTGCCACGTCCAAAGGCTCACCTCACTCTCAAGACGCTTGAGCCCTATGGTGTAGACTTCTCATCGACCTTTTCTGTGTGCATTATTAATGTTCCTTTGTTTTGCTTTACTGTCTCAACTACGATTTGCATTAATAATTTCACATGAACTGGAAATCAATTTTTGCATGAGAAAATGAAAGCTAAAACATATTTCCTACAAAATGCAGCCATTTGTCTTTATTAAAGATATCCGTTTCCAATACAACAGAGCACAGCTGCAGGCAAATTACTGTGCACATGAGTCAGAAGTCTGCAGCTTTGACTGGAATCACGGCGGTCCATGACTTAAAAAACATGAAGAACTCTGAACTTCTAGACTTGCATAACTTGCATGATTGATTTTTCCAAAAGGAATTATTTGCAGACATATTTTAAATTATCTAAATAATACATACTTAAAACAAAGACAGAGAACAAAGACTCAGGTGTCCTGAGAAAACAGGGAAGTGACGCATGGGGTTTGGGGCAAACACGTGCACCGGGGTCCAGGCATTCTTGATTAAAAGTGTCACTCACCCACACTGCCCTGCATCCCCCACATTGTCTGGCAGCACACTTGGCTGTCCAGGAAAACTGATATTAGTTCTGTTTAACATGGTCCAGCTATAAAATACCAGAACGCAAAGGCTTCCACTACAGGTGACAGTGTCTGTCCCTGGAGTGTGTGGCTTGGTTTCCTTGGCTGTGAGATGGGGCAGCATGATTGTGCCTAAGGTCTCCCACTTGCTGATGCTCCCTGATGGCGTCTGAGTAGGCTTAAAGCCTCCTCCTGCTCCACGTCTCGGCCCCTGGGCGTGGCTGCTGTGACCGTCTCTGGATGCTGAGTGCTCGGGAGTGGGCTGAGCGTCTGCAGCTCACAGCACAAGGAGGGGAGCTTGGCATGGGAAAATGATGCTCCATCTCCTATGTGCTGGCAAATCCATGGATGCCACCACCCAGGGATAGGGGTCATGCTCTTGCAGGCCAGGGCAGGAACCCTCTGCCTGTCACAGGGGCTCCCGCTGAAGCACTGGAGGCTGCTGCACGCAGATGTCCCATTTCCCCATGGGCCTGTGCCCCTGCCCCACTGACAGTCCCACATCCAGCTCCCTGCTCCAGGGGCTGTAGGACATCTTCCCCACAGAGATCTGAGGAGAGTCAGACAGAGGAAAGAGCAAGCAGGAGGGCAGGAGCTGGGCTGAAAGACGCAGCAGTGGGGAGTCAGGTTGTCCTGCTGGAAGGGAAAAGGCGCCAGAGCCCTTACACACCTCCACGGAGCCCCTCCCTTTCACCCAGCGCACTCCATGGTGTGGGACACCCTCTCCTCTGCTATCTCAGGGGCCTCTTTCTGAGCCTTGTGCCCTACATGTGGCCCAGTCCAAAACAACCTATTTATCTGCCTCTTCTGCTTCCTCTGCCTGCAACTCTCTGGCCCGCTTCCTGTCCATCTGAAAAACTCCGATGTGTACCTAAGATCCAGCTTAAACCTAGTCTTACTTAGAAAGCCTGTTCTGATTTCCCCAGCACCTGCCTGTGTCCTTTCCGCTGCCGGAAGTCTGCTCACTCCCTCGCTACAACATAGCATCCTTGAAGATGAATAACTGTGAGTCAGAGGGCCTCCAGGTGAGGGCCTCCAGGTGAGGGTCCCCAGGTGAGGGCCTCCAGGTGAGGGTCCCCAGGTGAGGGCCCCCAGGTGAGGGTCCCCAGGTGAGGGTCCCCAGGTGAGGGCCTCCAGGTGAGGGTCCCCAGGTGAGGGCCCCCAGGTGAGGGTCCCCAGGTGAGGGTCCCCAGGTGAGGGCCTCCAGGTGAGGGTCCCCAGGTGAGGGCCCCCAGGTGAGGGTCCCCAGGTGAGGGTCCCCAGGTGAGGGCCTCCAGGTGAGGGTCTCCAGGTGAGGGCCTCCAGGTGAGGGTCCCCAGAAGGTGGGCCTGTCCCTACACAGGAGGGTCTCGGGGTATTCTCTGAAGGAAGGAAGGAAGAATGTGTCTAGTGGCCACTGTCCAGATAACAGGGGCCAAACACAGAGCAACCGTGGCCGCCAAGTGAATGCCGCCTGGGTTGTGGATGGGGATTTGTGCCCAGCAGCTGGAGGCATCCCAAGCTGGAGGGTGCTACTCACTGTTCAGACAGGGAATGACCTCCTGCTCCCAGGGCCACAGTGTGCGCCACAGCTGTGGAAAGTCCTGGCCCCTAAGGCCGGCCCCAGGCCCCTCCTCCTGAGCAGAGCAGAGGGCTGTGGTGGGGCCCACGGCACCCGGGCGAGGACTGGGGTACACAGGTAGAGGTCCGGCCGAAGGGTGAACTTTCAGCTTCTGACCTTCCAGACGGGTGGCAGGCGAGTCCCCCTCTCTGCTCCCCCACGGCCAGGCCTTCTCACAGGGCCTGTTTGCAGGGCCCACTGGCTTGATCACAAGGGGGCCCTTTCAGAAGCCAGTGCCCAGGGTCCTTCTCCTGAGAGGTGTCCCTCTCCTAGTTCCATGTGGGGCCTTCAGACCCAAAAACCCGCTGCCCCCTGTGTTGGCCTTGTTCTAGGAGTGTCACCTGTGGCCGTAAATGTGCAGCTTTCATTCCATTCTCGAGAACAAAATCCGAGCAGCTTCATTTCCTCTCCAATGGAATCCCACGACCACCACCTGGTATCCCAGCAGCATCCTAGGTGTACAAAACACATTCCTGTTTCCTGCCTGGGTTCATCTCCGCACAGGCCTGTCCTGCTCTGGGCCCAGCCCCGCCTCCGGCACCATCGGAAGGCGCTGCTCTGCCCCCCTCCTCTGCCCGGGCACCGTGGGGGTGGCCGTGGGGAAGCTCAGGGCTCTCCCTCCTCCTAAGGCCCCCAGGTCCCCCTGGGCTCTTTGCAAGCCCAGCAGAGGCCAGGAGGGAGTGTCCCCATCCCTCAGGAACTGTCCCTTGCAAGATTCCATGAGCTGCATCTTCCCAGAGATAGATAACACTTGCTTTCTAAGGAAAAAAAATAACCAAAATTGTGTTCAGATCATAAACATAAACTAAATAACAATAAACCAAGGAAAGGAAAAAACAGAGTGGAAAATTAAGATCTATAAATGTGTAATGATGTATGATGAGATGCTCCTTTAGTCGGTAGAGAGCAGAATTGAAATGTTTGAATTTCGCAGGGGGCTGACGGACGCTGCTGCTCTGGAGAACGAGATTCACAGGTCAGCTCTGGGGTTTTGAGGCTCGAGCACGCTGCCTCGGCTGTAGAGCCCAATACAGCTCTTTATGTAAAGGACTATTATAGGTTTTTCTCTCTGTTATCACTATTATTTTTGGAAACTGATACATACTCACGAGGAAGTATTAAGAAGACACATATTTTCAAAGACCTATAAAGCCATAACCCAGGGTAAGTACTGTTAAATTCATCTGCATTTTCTTCTAATCTTATGCACATATATTTACATAATTGAGATCATACTGCATGTGCAGTTTTATATCCCAATTTTTTCACTTAATATTGTGTAGTAAAATTTTTTACAAGTCATTGACAATTTTCAACAACTATTTTAACGGTTATGTAATTATCTATCGTATGATCTATCACAATTTAATTACTCCTCTATTGTCAGACATAAGATGTTTGCATTTGTTCACTGCTGTGGATAATATTGCAATGAGCACCTTTGCAAAGAAGTCTTGGATGGTCACTGGGACTGTTTCCCGGGGAATAGGTACTAAAACGAGGAATCAGCAAGTCAAATTACCCAAGTCAAGAAAGTGCTCCAGTTAACCCTTACGTAGCAGGGGCAAGTTCACTTCATTCTTCTGCAACAGGCTATGATGATGGCCGTGATTTTAAACTTTTTGAATTTCATAACAAATACCTCATTATTATAAGGAATTCTCTCTACCATCAAACTAAGAAACTTTTATGTTTGCTTACCAGTGATCTCCTTGTAAATAACCTACTCATTTCCTTCAACCACTTTTCAGTTAAAGAAAATAAAAGATTTTAATTTCTCTTGAGTTTTGTCACTTAGAAAATTGACCCTTTGTGTGGCATATCTGTAGCAGTCCTGCCCTGGGGGCTGTAAATCATTTAACATGCTTTTAAATAATGTTTTAAATATGTATTTAGTCATTTACAGAGGAAAATAATCTTCTTGTGGGTCTTTTATTGTTTACTTCCAGCAAGCAAACCACAAAGAATTCCTCCCTTCCAGACCCCAGGTAATAATCTCCTGAAGCATTTTCCTCCTCTGCACTGGGCTTCTGTGGCTTTTATGGTGGTACAACTGTGTGGTGTGGGAATCCAAAGTTGTCTTTCTTTTTTTTCTAATGTGAGGAGTTTTCAGGTGGCATGAATGGGTTAATGCACCCCTCCTGGCGGGGGGCTGGTCCCTGGGTAAATGGTAGCTCGGTGCAGGTGCCTCTGTTCTGTACAGGCTTACCCATTTCACCGATCTTTTTCAAAAGTATCACACTCTTCCATCACCATAGGATCATGACACCTCCAGGCTGCTTCAGAACAGCCCCAGCTGTTCCCACCTGTTGGTCAATGAAATTCAGCTTCTCCAACAGCCGCAGCTGAGTAACTGTCCTGGGGCCAGCACGGCAGGAGCATTGCGGCCCCCTAACTGCATGGACCGGCAGCCACATGGGGCAGAATGGGGGGGACACATCGCATAGAAAGGCCATGTGGTCCACACGCTGCTGCCCGCCACTGAGCTCCTGGCCCTCCTCATGAGGGCCCATCTGTGCAGCTCTCACACTGACGTGGGGCTCCCCTGGGCCTCCCCCACACGTGCATGTGAGCCCCGCAGAGCCGGAGGGAGCCTCTGTGGGGACGTGTCTCTGGCCTGCAGAGCCAAGGTGCCAGCACCACACACAGGACGGGGTCTCTGCAGACTTGGGAACTCTGCTGCTGGGAAATCCTCTGCTTCTCGGAACGGCCGGCAAGTGAACCCTGAGCAGTGGCTTCCAAGGGCCAGACCCCGATCAAGCATCTTTCTTAATCCAGACAAGGAACTGCAGGAGTAGGGTAAGGAAATAAGGCTGGGAAATGCTGTTTCCAGTAGAGCACGTAACAGGAGCGAGTATGAGCACACGAGGAGATGACGTCTAAGGAACCTCAGTGCATGGATTTCCATCACGACACCCAGGCACACTTTTAAGAAGTCAACAGTGAAAAACACACTTCACCTGTGTACCGGCTTTGGCAATACCATTAACATAAGGTCAAGGACCATTGGAAATACAGGAAAAAAATGGTTGTTCAAAAAAACAGGAGGAGAGAGTCTATCTTCTGCCTGCATACTTAATTTAGATCACAAAAGGAAATTCGGGATTGATGATTCAATGGACACATATTGAGATTTTTAAATGCAAACATTTTGAGAGAAACACAGCAATAAGTCAGAGTGGTTCTCTGCCCTCCTGTGTAAACAACTGAAAACAAAACTAGGTTTTGAACTCCATGAGGCAACGACAGTGGCACTGGTTCAGACTATAGTCCCCAGTTCCTGGCACGTGATACGTGCTCGGCAAATGCTTGGTGAGTTATAGAAGCGGAGTCCTCCTTGATTCGGACCCCACCATTCACAAAGGACCGCCCTGTTACCTCATGGGATTCTCTAGCAGTGTCACGGGGCGCTTGCTTTGGGCACCGGTGGCAGGGCAGGAAGCCACCCAAGGACAGTGGCCTCTGCCGTCACCCACCAAGAGCGCATCCAGCCATGTGCTTAGGTCTCCGGCATCCTCCCCTCAGAACGAGGCGCTCTGGGTCGTGGGGGACCTATTCTCTGATGATGACCGGGAAATGGAGTCAGGGCTGCAGTTGGCTTTGTGGGCTCAGTTAGGACGAGGTATCTGACCTTGAGACTCCAGCAAGGTGAGTCCCAGACAAGTGTTCTGCCTTTTCACAGCAAAGTCACAAATGCTGGGGACCACGTTAGCACTGGCCCTAAGGAAGGCTCTCAGGGCAGGTTCTCAGTGGGCAGATGGCACAGTGCCTCCTGAAAGTGCCTGAGAGGTGCATGGCCCCAGAGCGGCAGGCTCAGGAGGAGCGGTGTGGGGGAGCCTCTGGGTCCCATCCTAAGCCGTTCACACTGCAAGCACACTTTCAGAACACTGGGATCCAAAACGGGAGAAGGGCTTGCTGTAAAATGAAAGCCAGCATCGGCACTAAACCCAGGAATCACATGCGGTGCTGTTGAAGAACTCCACCCAAGCTTGCTGGGCACTGTGGGTGTTCCTCTAACACCCACGCGCTGGGTGCTGCAGGAGGTCAACGAGGAACCCCCTCCTCTTGGATGTTCTTGCCAGGGCTGGGGCCCCCATCGCGTGTCCGTGGACAGGCCCGGGGGGCTGCGTCTCAGTTCCCAGGTCTTTGATTCCCCTCTGCCGGGTGGAACCAGGGCCCCAGTGCCAACCCTCAGCCCCTGAGCCTGGGAGAGACCCACGTTTCTGTGTGTCACAGCGAGTGCGGTATGCGCGCCCCTCCCCCCCAGGTCCTCTCCCCTGCTTTCCAAGGGAATCGCTCCTCCAGGGGGACCCGACCACGAGGCTCCCTTCGTGACGCCTGCAGACCAGGACCAGTTCCCCACCGAAAATGACATAAAAAAATGCTCGATTTAAGGACTCGGTGGTGGTGTCTTAAATGGAGGATCCCTCAGTCCCAGAGCCATGCTTGCACCCACCAGGTGCCCCCCAGCTCCAGGAGGGTATCAGCCAGTGCGATCCAGACAGAACCAGAGGGACAGGAGGAAACCCTCTCTGTGGCTGCGTGAGAGAATCAAGGACCGAAGTAATGCGCCAAATGACACCAAAACTTACATGCGCAAGAGCAACAGATGAAGGAACTCGCAGCCCCGGGACACACAGTACGCCTCGGAGGGAGAGGGGGTGGGCAAACACCACTTAAGGAGCAATAGACATTTAAAAAAATGTAAACAAATATAACAAAACTGTGAACTTACATGAGGAAAACCTGTAAATACGCCTTTCAAAAACACAGAATTACCCTTGCCTCAATGGAGAGGCATGCTCTGTTCTTGGTAGGACTTCTCCAAAATTATAAAGATGCTGGTTTCCTCAGGTTAATGTATAAATTTCCTGTGGTGTCAATAAAAATGCTAATGAGTTCATTTTTTTCTGAAACCAAAAAGTAGATTCTAAATTTCATACGGAAACGAATGCAAAATATCTTCACAAAATGAAAGAAGAGCAACGCAGGGAGGAGACTTATTAGATATTAAAAATGTGATAAGGCCTCTGTGATTAAAACAGTATCATATTGGGACATGAGTCAACAGACCAATAGAGGAAAACAGAAATCCATAAAGAAGCCGAATTACACGTAGAAACTGAGCACGTGTTAAAGAGGGCGCCTCTCAAATCCCAGGGAAAACTGTTAGTGTTTTTCAGTGCTACAGGGAACTTGACGGCCACTTGGAAAACTGGACCATCACTCCCAGTGTCCATTCTGACCCATTTCAGCAAATGTGAAGCTAGAATCAGATACATGCCAGTGTTAGGAGGAAGCTGGGGTGAAGTCCTCTAGCCTGGAGGCGAGAGAAGCTTTTCTACTTGAAACTCAAAATTCAGAAGCAAAAAAATGAAAGATTGATACCCGTAATGGCACACGTTTTAAGTTGTGTGGTGCACATCACCGTAAATGAACTCAAGATAGACAGAGCAAATTGCGAGAAAATATTTACAACTTAATCATAATGGAGAAAAACATATTAAAACCGTATGTTGGTTTGAGTTCCCCCTCTCAGATGAACATGAATTGGCAAACTGGACGATAATCCCATTGGCGAGATGGGGGAGGTGGACCACCCCACGTTGCTGGCCCGGGTACAGAGGATCCCTTCCCTGTGTTGGGACCTCACACACTGTGGCCTGGGCTGCACTGCCAGGGATTCGCCTCAAACCTAATGCCCTCAACTGTGGGCCAGCATTTGAACAGGTTTATTTTGCAGCCTTGCTTATTTTCGGAATCCTGGAAGCACCCCAGTGGGGTGGCTGCTTGGAATCCAGGACTCTCCCAGTGCAGATCCACCAGGAAGCTGGCTTGACACGGGGCCTCCCTGCACCGGTGTGGGTGACAGCCTGGTTTACTTTTACGGCAAAGATAACAAATGCCAAGGATTGTGCATGGCATGGGGATGCTTATTTCCACCAAAGAAGTGCAGGGAGAATAACTGTAGGGTGTGGATGCGCACGGGGTGGAGACACGGCAAGAGAAGTGGGGCTCCCTGGGTTCATCTGCTGTATGTCTTCAACTTTGAGCCATGTAAATATTTTACATATTCAACCAAATTAATTAAGAAAAGCTGGAAAAGAAGGCAGGCCATAAAATTGAATTCAAACAGAATTACACAAACCCAAGCGTACATCAAATATAACAAAATCTCACAGAAAATCATTCAAATACCTTTCGAATAGTGTGTTCTAACCGTCTACACTTAGAGGGATATATTCTGAGAACAATAAAAAGTGTTGAACGTTGATGAGTTTATTGTTGTCAGTGGCGATGATGTAGTAATTGGGAAATTATTCTGTGTCCTGGGAGAAATCGAATGAGGAAGTGTCCTGTTTGATGACGTGGGGACTGAAGGCTCTCGCTGTGGGCAAAGGGACATGAAATACTGAATGGCAGGCGTGAGAAAGCCGGGATGCTGGCTTTGAAATGGTAGCCCCAGTAGGAAGCCATGACTTTAAAGATACACTTTTTTAATTAAAAATACAAAATTCCCTATTTCTCTCATGTAATCATATATGTACATATGAACCTACACACACATGCATGTATGTATAATCTCCCGTAGCCGCACATTAAAGGCAGTCAGCTTCCTTGCGGAAGATTCCCAGCCTGGCTGAGGGAAGGGTCCTACATGAACCTGGGACACCTCATGGTTCCAGGAATAAGGAAGTGCCCAAAGATGGGTGAGTGCCTGGACGAAGGACACAGAAGGCCCTTCTCAAGCGCCTTCCACCGGCCAAATCTGAGACAGTTTGAGCATTCAGAAGAATATGTTGGTAACAGGTTATAACACATTGAAAAAAATAGTTTTACAAATGACCATGAAAGAGACAAGGGGCAAAAAGGGAAAGTTTCGATTTGCTCATGCTAGCATATATACGTCTCACTGTTTGCCCCTGTGAGTAATGGGTTGTTAAGCAAAGGACAGCAGCGCTGGGGGCAGGGTGTTGGGGACAGTGTCTGTCCAGGCTCACGGCAGTGCCGAGGCCCACGGCTCTGCAGAGGGCAAGCGGAGGGCATTCCCTGGGATGCACCGCCTCTGGGACCAGGGATGGCTCACATGGCATTGTGCGCCTCCCAACAGCATGTGAGAAGATGGCATCCTGGCATTCTGGGCAGACAGGCTGAAGCCGAAGTCACTTGCTCTGAGACCGCCTGACTATCCCCAGAGGACCAAGGTCATAAAGCTGAAGGTCATCAGTGAAAAGTGGGTGTGCGTGGGAGCTCAGGATTTTAGAACATCCAAAGAGACCCAACTGCCCATCTAGTGAGTGAATCTGATTGGATCCTGGGGCAAAAAAGCACAAAAGTCTCTTTTTAAAGTATGCAAAACTTGACTGTGGACCATCAGATGACAAAATTGTGTTCCTATTAAAGTGTCCTGCGTGTGAGAACAGCATTACGGCTGGGTGGGCCGAAGGCTCCGTCCCCTGGGGCTGCTGGCCACGCGTGTGGGAGTCCCCGCCAGGATGGCTTCAGCTCGCTGTCAAGTGACCGAGGGAAAAATGTATGTGCTTTTGTGACTGTTCATGTGTGATAGGTTATAGAGAGAGCAACAAATGAGACAAGTCACTGAAGACTTACAAATTTAAAAGGTGTTCATTTTACAACTTTTTGATTCAAAATTTGATTTGAATTTTTCTATCCAAAATTTCCAAAAAACTGGGCAACAAAGAATGATGGTACGTGTGCCCAGCTCTCCAACTCCTTAGTCACCGACATGGAAGGCGAGCCCACTGATTGTGGCTGGAAGAGAAGGAACCCCTCAGGAGAGCCAGTGTCTCAGACAAAGCGGACGTCAGGACCTGCCGCCGGCTCCTCTGGGACGTGGAGGCCGAGGGCTCCTCGGGCGTCTGGGGGCTGTGCAGTCCTCGGCCTCAGGCAGGGCCTCCTGGGCACCCACCCCAGCCCCCCGTCACTCGCCCTTTCCTGCGGGCTGTGTGGCTTGTCTTCAAAGTCCAATCACAGGTTCTTCAGGAACATTCCCTTCCCAATGCCATCTCCTCTAAAATATATGAGTGTAATATTGTTCAGCATGAGCCCACGAATGGGTGATTCCATTTATTCAACAGCTACATGATGTTCAGTGTTTATGTGCTCATTAAAACAATTTTTATAGCAAAATAAAATTAATATTTCAAAAGGAGATTATGCATTTAATTATTTCGGTGCCCGGAAACATGTCACCCATGCATTTCCCAGCCTGTGGGAGCCTACACAAGCAGGGCTCATGGGGTCTCCTGTTAGATGAACAGGGGCGTGCGCCCCCTGGTCAGCAAACAGCGGCCCTGCCGTTCCGTGGCCTGCATCGCATCCTGCAATCCCGTCATGGACGGACTGCCCGCCTCGGGACACCCTCCGCTCTCCCGTGCACACATGCACACACACACTGCGTCCTTGCTCTCTGAGGGTCTCCATTATACATCCCACGTTTAACCCACGGAGCTCAGACCATACAGTGTGCCCCTGTGGCATCTGGGCTACTGCCACCCACTCGCCCCCCGCCCAGGCTGCCGGCCTCCACTGCTGCCCACGTGTCCAGCTTTACTCAGTGATGTCATGCAGCCAAGTGAGGGGAGAAGAAGAAAATTGCTGGTCTAGGCTCAAGGCAACAGTCATCAGTACCCAAGAGTGACAGGTCACCAAGAACAGAAATGTCCCTGTCCCATGGAGAGACCCATGTGTGATGTTTTGGGGAGACACGCCTTAGATCCCCCTGAGCAGGTGCTCTGGCTGTGGACTGCGCCCCTGGTGACCATGCTGGGAGGGAAAGGGTACAGCACGTGTCCCTGCAAAGCAAAAGGGCCTGTGGTGGCTCCAGGAGGACTGGGCCCAGGCAGTCTAGCACACGGGAAGAAAGCGCCCAGAGACACGGAAGCTTCCGTGTGGCACCCGGGCGGCTCCCATGTGGTGGGGCCTGAGCTCAGGTGGGGCCAGGGCAGCCAGGGCTGTGCACGTTCATGCACGGGACCCCCGTCCTCGGGCCGCTCCCTGCAGCTCCTCCCTCCAGAATCCTGCTGAGCCCTAACTTGCAGGAGCCTCCGTCATTGGGGAGCACGTCCTCCCTTTACCAGGGTCCTGGGGGCTGGAGCTGGACACTGTCTCCACTGCCCTCCCTCCAGCCCCAGCCCCAGGGCTGGCACCGGGTGCCTGTGCTCACTCGAGGGCTGGTCATAAACCACAGCTGGGAGGGACCTCTGCTGGTCCCCCCTGCAGAACGGCTTGCCCTCCGCAGCCCATGCTGTTCTCTCACCTGCACCCCAGCTTCAGTCTGACCAAGAGAGCGAATGTGTTTCTCCCCTTAAAAGTGAAAGATCTTTCCAATAATCCATATTGTGTAACGACTCTGCTGAGGCTACCAATAAATGTTTCTAATGATGTGAATTTTGTCCTAATCTCATTATTGGAACCTCATCACAAATTTATATTTTGAGTAGCCAATTCTAGAACCAAGCAAACGACAGAAATCCAGCCGGCCTTGCGCAGTGGGGGGCTAGGACTCTGGGGGCCGAGGCCCGGCTGCACCGAAGAAGGGCTGGACTCCCCCGGACCAGCAGTGTCTGTGCATGCTGCATCTTCCCGGGCAGGGGCCAGGTTGTGGGCCCCAACCCAGGCCTCAGCTCGATGGGGGGACACTGTCTCCACCACACAGTGGCCCAGTCCACACCTGCCAATCAAGTGGAAAACAATGGCGCAGGGTCTCAGCTGACCTACCAAGGGGAGCTTTCTAGGACGCAAGCGCAGGTGAGGTGTCAGAGGGTGTGGCTTTACTGAGAGTAGCACATTGCTTCTTTGGGCAAAGATGAAATCTGGGCTTGGGGTGCCCCTGGGGTCCCGAGGCTGCATGTGGCTCTGCCCCTTTGTCACACCCCTCAGGGCCGTAGCCTCTCCCCCCTGAGGCACTGCTGTGCCCGTCAGCAGGACCTCGGCGAGTGAGCTCCTGTGCAGGGGAAAGGTTTGGGCAGGAGCAGGGTCGCCCACGGGACCCAGCTGCCGAGTCCGGTGGCTCCTGCTGTGAGGCTGGGCACCTGAGGCCATTATTCTCGCCCCACTCTTCCCCATGTTTGAAAAAATCCATCAAAAAACCATTCAAAGGCCCCAATTTCTGCCAGGTCGGCCCCTCACCAAGCACACTGCAGCCTTGTTCAGAGAACAGAGGTAAAGCCGGCAGCCCATGAAGCCTTGGCCAGCGTCATGCCGGCGACCGCACGGGGACTCCTGACTCCTGCCTGGGATCCCCACATCTAGCTTCTGCATCTGCAGCCTGGAGGCGGGCGCAGCCTGTAGGGATGCACCCTCTCTGCCCAGGCCTGCAAACCCCAGGGCCCATCTGGTAGGTACCCCCCCGACTCACTGTGCCCCAGGCCCCCTCTATGGGGTGCCAAGACTGCCGAGAAGGTGAGGGCCATGCAGGCAGCCTCAGGGCTGACCCAGAGTTCCAGCTTTAGGGGCCGACCTTGGTGAAGGTGGTGGCAAACAGGTTGGGGCAGACAGGTGGGGTCTGGCCTCTGGCCCTCCCCATCCTAGGCCTAGGGGAGCTCAAAGGGTCCCATTTGTCACACGGCTGGGAGAGACAGGGATGGCACCATCAGTGACCAGTCTGGGGGTGGCTGTGGGATGGCCATATTTACAGAGCTTCCTGAGCATCCGTCCTACTGCTGTTCGCCTCTGACACCGGAAGGCCCACGCCTGCAGCAGGGCTCAGCCCAGGCGCGGTGCTAGGGGAGCTGCTGTGTCCCCTAGAGGGGCATTTATGGCAGAAGCTCAGCCCCTGCAGCTCTAGGGGCTGGGTCAGTGGGCACGGGGCTACAATGGGGAGACCAGAGGAGGTGAGGGACCCACAGGACTGGGCTGTCTCCACCTGCCAGCCTCCCACCTGCCGTTGCCAGCGAGCAGTGTACACGCTGGTGCCCTCACCCCAGGATGGAGCCACAGGGTGAGCCAGCAATTCTGTGGCAGGTGTGTGAGCCAGCCAGGTGCCCGCACCGGGACACCTTCTCTTCGGGGACCCAGGAAGGCGGCTCCAGCTGGGCTCTGCGGCCACAGGGCGGCCCACGGCACCTGCTGGGCCTCAGCAGGAGAATCCTGGAATCAGAGTGGAGGAGACCGAGAAACGAGGATGCAAACCGTCGCGCACAGAGGGAGGTGGGCTTGGCTGGATGCTGCCGGACGCTGCCCACCCAGAGGAGGCCGTGTGGACGCTGGCGTGCTGGGCACAGGCCGAGGACCCCTGCTTTGTCTGCGGCCACCAGACCCCTGCAGGAGAGAGACCCCTGAAGGAGCACACCAGACAGGGCCTGCTTTTTTAACCAGTGCCCGAAAGGGACTTTGAAATCCTAAATATGTTCATGTAAATGTGTCTTTGGGTTTATGCTGAAAACACAAATGATCATGGAGGTGAGCACATGGCTAAGAGGCTGATTTTTTTCCTGAAGATATTTTCATTATTTGATAAGGATTTAAATGGATTTTAACTACCTCCTCAGATAGTTCTTTTAAAATGTTTTAATTTTAAGACCTTTCTGGCTTAATACATTATATGGTGTATGATCAGGTTACATATTCTCTATCCTATCTCGGCCTGAATAATAAGAAAATGGGATTATAATACTTCTGCAGGGGTGACTGAATGCAGCAGTCCTGGTGCAAAGCTGGTCTCCTCCCAGCTCCAGCTGGCTGGGGACCCTCCTGCCCTCCCCGACCTGCCATCTGTCTCACCTCCCACGCTCCCCACCACAGGCTCAGGGTGCCTGCCGCACCTGGGCAGCCCGGACCCCAGGCTCCCCTCCTGGTGATACGGATGTCGTAGGGAAACAGGTGCTTCCTTGCCATGCACATGGCAGAGACCAAGCCCATTCTGCATTAGCTGTCTGTACATGTGACCCCCTCACCCTGAAGCCCCCACAGCATGCACTGTTGTTTGGAAGCAGCAGAGTCTGAGCTTCTGAGAGTTTAAGTGGCTAGTCCGAGTTCACCTGCTGTCCACTAGCGTCTCTGATCCTACAAATAGGCTCTATTTTTAAACAACACTGACCATCCATCAGCCGTGGAAGAAAATTGAGGTCAAGCAACTTCTGCCTGAGCCTCAAAAGGTGTAAGAACAGGACATCCTGAGGGCCATGTGCCCTGGAGGGAACAGCAGTGTTGACGGGACCCTTGCTCACAGCCGGTGGTGGATTTTGCCTCCCATCCTTACTGGGGACGTGATGGAGAGCAGCGGCTAGACACCCGGGTCCTCAAAGCAGCCCAGTCCCAGTCCACGTGCCCCCTCCCTCTCTCAGACTCAGTTTGTCCATCCGTAAGTGGGAGCCACCTTGACTGCCTCGTGGGCCCGTGAGAGGACCACCTGCGTCAGCAGCTTGGAGTGTGCAAATGCCGGGCGGGGCTCTGCGCGTCTGGGCAGCCGTTGTGGCCTTGGGCGCCATCCCCCCAGGACGCTGAGCCAGTCCAGCACGGCCAGCTTCTGGCCCTGCCTCCTCTTCCCCCGCGCCCCTGGAGGGCAGGGGCTGTGTCTGTCCCCAGACGTAACAGGCTCTGGCACTCAGAATTTACTGTGCCAAGTTGCTTGTGTAACACGGTTGTCCTGCCGTCCCCGGGCAGAGATGAGGGACCGTGGCAGGGAACTCGGCAGCCAGTGGCTCCCAAGTCAGTTACCAGGGGCTGCCGTCCTGACCTCCAGGGAACCCGTCTTGGCCACCAGAGTGCAGGCTGGCTGAAGGAGAGCAGCCCTGATGAACCAGGGCAAGCACCGTTTCCTGCAAGCTGCCGGTGCCCCAGGCTGCCAAGCAGGGCAGAGCGGACCTCATTCTGCTTCCAAAGCACTGGGCTGTTGGCGCGTTCACAGCCGAATTGCTGGGGCCTTTATGGGCCATTTCCGTTTCTAAAATACGTGTAAGCGGCCAAGTGATGAGGAATGTGGCAAGAAATACTTATTTGGTATAGGACTGTAATAAATACTTCTTTTATATCCTAAATAAAACCTAAAAATCCTGAGTGTTTTGTGGCCTCTTTTATGTCTTCCCATTATGGCCCTGGTCCTGTGATTTAGCCAAAATTTAGTGGCAGTGAGCACGAGTTACAGCATGGCTCTATCAGCCCTGGGCAGCTGTCAGCACCCGGTGCCAAGAGTGGGTTCCATCGCCTCTGTCCTGAAGGAAGCCCCACGCAGGCAGAAAACTACTGGGGGGGGAACAGAGGAGCAGCTTCTCAAAACACAGGGGTGTGGACACACAGCACACAATGTGGGTTTCTGCATTTCCAGCCCACGGTTAGCTCAGCCTCTCCCTTTGCATATCTTTGAGGGCAGTGCATTGCCTACAAGGTGGGCAAGGACAGCGTGTTTGCAAATACATTTGGATCCAAAGAGCATTTCAGTTCTGTTAGTCTGAGCTAGAAAACACAGGATAAAGATTTCTGACTTTGGGATTAAATGTGTGCCATGGAGAAGTGCGGGCGGTGGGACGGTAGTAAAAATGATTCATTCCTCCACACACTTTGCCAGAAGGTGATTTATTGTGAGAAGCATCTGGGACGCCCACATTTCGACACTTCGTGGGTAGAATTAGAGGACTACATGGAGAGATCTGTTGTGGATAGATGCGGAGATGAATCGCGTAACATGACCCTCTGAGGCCAACACCCCGCGCTTTCTCGAAATGCGGAGAAGTGAATTTCTCCTCTCCTGGGAATGGTCACGCTGTTTGCGTTCATGTCCTTGTTGTGTGCCCACTCGAGGTGGAGGCTGTGATCCAAATGACAGTCCACAAAGGGCTGAGACTGGGTCCCAGGGGGACGCCTCACGGAAGAGAGATCAGAGAACAGAGAGGTCTGGGGGGGCTCAGGGATCCCAGAAATCCAGACGCTCCCCAGACAACTCCCAACAGCAGCCCTGGGGAAGGGGCTGTCCAAGGAGGGCTGTGTGGGTGGCAGGTGAAGACAGGGACCTACCTTGGGGCCATACTGTGCAGCAGCCATGCCATGGGGCTGCTCACCCATGGGTGTGCAAACACTGTGCATCCGTGGGGGCGTCTGCGGGGGTCGAGTGGGGAGCAGCCCGGCCCTGCTGGCTCATCACCATTTTGCTCAGGGCCAGTCAGTTCCAGGAACACCACCGTTGGGCATGGGGCGCACAGAGACTTGGCCCCAGCCACTCCCCTCAAGGGCAACGACGCCAAGGGGATATTTTTCTTGGCAATCCAACGTAATTCTCCCCAAGTGAAGATGCTTAGAATGTCTTCTCCCTACAACTGGCCACTGGACCTAACTCTGTCTCCTCTTAGGCGATAGTGTCCCACAGGGTGGGGTCCGGGGTCAGGGGGGCAGAATGTGGCAGCAGGTGGCAGGCAGTCCTCTCTGGGCCCTGACCTGTAGAGGACTGCACTACAGAAGGTGACAGTTCGCTGAGGCCAAGAAAACAAAGCCAAAACCTAAAGACACGGGTCCTTTCCGGGAAGCTGTGCACCGGCCGGCCTGCACCTGGCATGTGGACACTGGGTTGGGGGGCAGGCTCACGCCACCGCAGTAAACCTGCTCTCCACACTGCATCTGGGATTCAAGCAAGGGGCGTGTTAGCAGGTGCAGAGGCCCTGAGCAGCGAACTGAGAAGAAGGCAAGGAATGGCTTGCTCCTCTCCCAGGGTGGGGTCTCAGAAAACTTGGAGGGAGTGGTGGGAGGATTGGGAGGAAGAGATTTGGGCAGGGGGGATGTGGGGAAAGAGTCCCTTCCAGCCTGTGGCCATGAGCAGGTGTCACATGAGCACTGATGGGCCTTGGACCCCTCTTGACCCCACGTGCACCCTCTCCCCTGGGCACCTGCTTGGCAGGAGCCAGCGTGAGGCTTGCCATGCAGACAGGGCCTGGAGCCCAGGGTCTTTGGTGAGAACAAGCGAAGGGGCATGCAGGGCCACTGGCCACCAGTGAGTCCTGCCACAGGTCCCGTGGCAGGCTGGTTTCTGCCAGTGTGACCTGCTGAAGCTGGCAGCCTGGGATCTCCCCACGAGGTGGGCAAGGAGGGCCTCTGCTGGGGTCTCCAGACCTGAGTGTGTCTGGAACTCCGGAGGAGTACTGATGTCCCCAGAGATCCCTGGAGGCTGTCCAGCTGTGCATGGGGCAGGTGGAGGAGGACCAGTCCAGAGCTGAAGGTGAGTGCATGGCTGACTGGGACCTGCCTGTGTGGCCCCCCTCTGCTGGCGTGGGGCTTTGCTGGCTGGGGCAGCACCCTGAGAGGGGAGCCTGGAGCTCAGTGATGGGACCTTAGGACTGCTGGGAGTGAGAGCTGTGGCCCTGAGAAGGATTGCCTTGAGTCGTGGGAGGCTGGGGGGTTCAACGGGGAGAAATGTACCTATCAGGATGGTCTCTGCTGGGCAAACCTCAGCCATTCTTGGGCCAACATGCCACCCTGAGGGCAAATCTAGGATCAGGGGACGTTGGAAAAGTGGAAAGTTTAGGTCCAACCTGCTAATGCAGAAACTATCACATCGTCCCCTGCCCACACCACAGTGATGTGGGCCGCTCTGAGATGCCTGTGCTCCAGCTTTAGAACAGCTGCTGAGAGTCCACTGGGGAGATGTGCCTGGGCCCCTCTTCCTGCTGTTTGGGCAGCTGACTTGACGACGTGAGTGGACCGGAGATGCAGCCGAGAGCTCTGTGTCTGCATGGTCCCCATTGTGGGTGATTCTTGCAAGGCCCAGAGCAAAGTGAGGTGAATGAGTCAGCAGTCATTTAATTACCAACTTTTCTGGTGGAGGAGAGGTGCCCACAGAGTGGAGAGCAGCTGCTCTCATTTATAGTTTGCAAACAGAGGTCACGACAGGCTGGGAGCATCTCGACGAGACGTCGGGGCTGGTAGCCATTCATCATCTCAGGACCACCTCGTCAGCGCCGCACAGCCACAAGCCTCCTGACCAGACTGCGTCTGAAAAAGGCAGCGCCTGTGGGCTGAGTTAACAGGGAGACGGTCCACCAACTAGCTTTCCTGCCCTGCCATGCGCAGGGCTTTATCAGGCCAGGAAAGGAGCTCAGCCAGCTGGGGTCATGCACTTCCAGGACATCAATGGGTCTAAAGTTACCCGTTCACTTTCTTGGCTTAAGAGGTCACTGACATCCCAACCATTGGGCCCGAATGTGCATGTTCCCTGTGGCTGCTTCCAAATTAGATATGAAATGAACTTACGGGCAGTGGATCAGAACTGTGATGGTCAATGTTGCTGCGAAGACAGTGGCCTGTGAGCTGTAAGGTTTGGCTTCAATGTGGTGGGTCTTCTGGCTTCCAGGGAGCAAGGGGAACGGCGGAAATGGGGCGAAAGCAGGGCAGATGTGCACAGCGCTCACTGAACTCCTATCTCTGCGGGGTGGTGGGAATGCCTGGGAGGACGTGGCCCAGGGAAGGGCTGCCCCTTCACAGAGGCGCCCCCACGGCTGACTGCCCCACTGCTGCAGGTGCTCTCTGCTCCAGCCACCCTTGCAGAGCCCTGGACTCGCTTTGTCTTCCCAAACATCTGCTCAGCAGGTCTGCTGGCTTCCCGGCCCTCATGCCCCCCACCCTCCGGGATTGGCCCATGGAACCCTTGTCCCAGGATGAGCCCCTTTCCTGTGCCCATCTCAGCCTCATCGCCACCCCTGGTGGGCCTCCCGGACCCTTGTCTGGACCCTGTGCCCCAAACACTGTTCTCTTTTGGACACTCAGCATACCGACTGTCGTTCATTTGTCCCTTTCCTTCCATCTACCTTCCCTGCTCCAGGTCATGCTCCCAGAGCGGGGCCACACCTGTCCAGTTTCCTGCAGGGTCCTCTGTGTTGACAGCAGTGTCTGGCCCTTCCTAGGAGCTCAACAACGTTTGCTGGACAAAGAGTGAATGAGAGCATTTGAAAATGTGACCTCACTTTCCTGGACATACATTTGACAGATGGGAGAAGCTCCCTGGGGTTCAGTTCGCTATTTCGGTCAATCAGCATGTTTGTACCACATGCCTCCCAGTGCAGAGTGGGCACTAGGCCCTCCCTGGATGAGGTCCTGTGTGCCCATCACAGCAGAGGTGTGGAGTGCAGACTCCGACGTCAACAGACTTCAGTGCAGGTCCTGGCTTCATCACTGCCTGGGTGTTTTTGAGCAAACTGCTTCTGCTTCCAAACTGCAGATTCTTCTGGGACCCAAGGATAGCAACAGAATTCACCCCCAAGGACAAAGGCCCTCATTTCAATGCCTGGCCTAGGGGAGGCATTTGTTATCTGCTGTGTTTGTTAAGTTACCTGCTGTGACTAACCTCTGCACTCAGTAGGTAAAGTGGCAGGGTTGTCTGGAAAGGGGCTGGTTCCGGTCTCAAAGGCTGTGCTCCAGTCACCCAAAACACGGCAGCCTAGAGCAGTGACACTCTTGCTCATAGGTCTGCAGTTGGGGTGGGCTTGGCGGGGGGAGCTGGCGTGTGCTCCCCTTGGGGTCAGCTACTGCTCCTCCAGGGCTGCTGCTCGTCACCCGAGACACGAGCTGGGGCTGATGACCACACCCACACCCAGTCTTTTCAAGTGGCCTGGGCTTCCCCACAGCACAGCTCCCAGGGGAGGGCGTCCCACGTGAGGATGTGAGGACAGGCTGTGTCGTCCTGAGGTCCCAGCCTGACCCAGTCTCATAGCCCTGTTTCCATCACAGTCACTGGAGGAACTCACAGGCCCCACCCAGGACAGCCCGTGGCAGGAGTGCCAGCCACGTGGTAAGAAGAGCATGTGGGATGTGGTATGTATGTGCTTGTGTGTAGTGCATGTGTGTGCACACATGCACTCATATTTGCATGCATGTGCACATGTGTATGTCCATTGTGTGTTGGCAGGGGGAACATAAGTCTAGAGAGGTCATATCAGATCTACACAGTCTCCTGCTTTTCTACAATGAGCATGGATTGTTTTGATGGTCATTAAAGAAAACATACATTATTTTAAGGTGTACTGCAATTTTTAAAGACTGTTTCTTGGAAAAAGGAAGTGGAGAGGGGTAATATCCCATGTCAAATATCTCTAAAATTCCCTTTACACAATTCTCTGCCCCAGTTCTGCCCTCCTGAGCAGCTGTCTGAACCCCTCCTTGTGTCATGCCCCCAGCCTGCCCGCTGCTCGCCCGCCATGTGGCCGCCCCACGCCTGCCCTCTGGAGGACGTGAGCATCTGAGCGATGCTGTTCCCCCAGCTTCCTCTCACCCGCGGTCCCCAGCACAGGCATGGCTTCATTAATCCCGACAGCCTTCTGTGAATAATCGGGAGCTTGAACCCGGTTCACACTCTAAATACCTTATGGGAAAAATAATAACAAAGCAAAGTTTGTTTGGGGAGCAAGACAAATGAACAAGCCCCCTGCGATTGTTGATGGATGATCAAAGCAGACCCCGTGAATGAAGAGAAAATGAACAGGGGGCTGAAAGCAAGAAAACCACAGCAAGAGGAGGCCAAGGAGCTTTGTCACAGGCGCCAAGGTGGGGGCTGGTCACGGATGCCACGGGTGTCTTCTTATGCCTTTGCGGGCTCCACCCTGATCCCCCAAGTATGACAGGCCCTGGCCAGGGCCCCTGCCCCGTCCTGAGGACCCCCTGTGGGCCATGGTGCCAAGGGAGAGCAAGGGCCGAGCTCTCGGAGATACGTCTGCCCTGGGCAGGCGGCTCTGAGCCGGGGAGGGGGAGTGATGGGCATGGCATCACTGCAGCGCCGAAAGACTTCAGGCAGAGAGGAGAAGGTGACGGCAGGCAGCGGACTTGGCATGCGGGCAGCCTGGCGGGTGGCTGTGTGGCAGGAGAGCTGGAGGAAGGGCACAGCCCAGAGGACCGCTTATTGGCTGGGGGACGCTGGGGACAAGGCGAGGGAGGGGTTGGTTAGTCAGAGGCAGGTGCCCGGAGGCCGGGTGACAGTGGGACCCAGACCACGGGGCCGTGTGGTGGAGCTCCGGCCTCTGCGGCCTTAAAGGGGTTTCGAGCACTAATCAGTGACAGGATGACCCTTCTCTCCGCCCGACACTCTTATTTGCCCTTTGATTGGATTCCATGCTGACACATTCTCAGTTTTCTGATAAATCTTAACAGCTCAGCGGTCACTACTGAGTTAACCTGAGTTATGCTGGGTGCATTTAAAATGAAAGTGAAATATACAAATGAATACAGACATAGATTGTCTATCTGTTATCTACCTAACAACTTTAGATAATTTAATTTTCTTAGATTCAAAATCACAGTTACATTAACTAAAATGTAAGTTCCCAAACATTTGAGTGTAAAGACAAATGTCTAGAAAATTTCCTACAGGCCAACACCATCTGTGTGTCCTAAGCACTGAGAGTGGCTATTTTTGCACGTTTCATCTAGTACAGGGCTAGGACTGTTCCATCCGTGTCCTCCTGCTACTATGCCCGGCGTGAGGCTGTCCTTGTGAGCCCTGGACAGCTACTCTTTGGGTGTGATGGTGGTAAAGATGGCAAACAGATGACCCTCAGTGGGCATGACAGCGCCGAGTCGGCAGCAGGGTGATCAGGGACACGGAGCAGTGTGGGGGCGCGGAGGGGAGTTCCTGGGACAAACTGTCGCAGGAACCAGCAGAAGCCGGAGCCATCGCCAAAGCCGGACAAGCTGTGGGCAAGCGGGCCGAGCAGGGGCCCAGGGAAGAAACACCCAACCCCGCCGCCCCACATGTGTCCGACCACCTGAGCGCCTGGGAGGGCAGCCCTGCCAGTGTGGTGTGCGGGATCCTGGATCCGGGCAGGCTCTGCCCGGCACAATGCCAAGGTTTAGTGGTTGGCTTAGGCTTCCCTGGGGAGAGACGCCCCTTCACCTTCAGGGCTGCTCCTCACCTCCTGACCTCGGTGGCGAAGGGCAGGCGATTCCTCCTGCCCAGAGTCGGCACATTTACCCAGACCATACCAAGCCTGCGCCCCCCACCCCCCGTCGGCTGCTAGAGAGAAGCCCGGCAGGGGGCCAGGCTGTGCAGGGCAGTCTCAGGGGCGGAGCACGTCCCAGGGGCACACCAGTCTACTTGTGCCTCCCGAGCTGCTTAGCCCTGTCCTGCCTGTGGCATTTCATTTCGAGTTAAAGGCTGCTGGGCATGTCCAGTGCTCTTCTGGGTGTATCAGCTCCTGGTGGGCCCCGCAGGTGGCAGTCACTTGGTTTTCTAGGGTCCGGTTGTCAGCCTCCAGCAGCACCAGAAGCGAGCCCGCTGGGCCAATGGTGGGAGGGGCCCTGGCTCTGCGCAAACCCCAGGAGCCACCAGAAGCACCTAGACCAGCTGCCTAGCAAGGCTCCTTCCTGCCTGCAGCCCAAGGACCTGCTCCTGACTTCCCTGCCCCCTGTCTCCGGGGGGTTCTGGGGCACAGTGCATCCAGGAGGCCCTGCTCCCTAGAGGGTGTGGGTTCTGAGCCCTGGGGGTGGCGCTGCTCCCACATCTGCCACCCCAAGGTTCTTAGATGGACTCCCCTGACTGACCTTGTTGTCCCCATCTCTCCTCTCCAGTCAATGTCTGGTCGAACTGCAAGGTGGGTTCCCTTCAGCAGCAGGACCCTCACTGACCAGAGCTGGCACCGCGGGCGGCCTGCTAATAGTGGGGGTGGGACCAGGGCCTTCCCCAGCTAGGTGGCAATCCCTCCTGCCCACATCCGTCTGAATACATTACTGGGACCGACTGAGGAGAGGAAGGTGAGGAGGCGCTGGGCACAGTAACGCTGTGTCTGCATGAGACTCTGTTAGCCCTGAAGCTCATAATTTAATTAACTGGGGTCTTAAGCATTGTTCCACCCAGAACTAGTAAGTGGAAAAGTAAGCTTCCAGCTGGTGTGCTCACTCAGAGCTCCTGTGCAGTCATGAATGTGTGCCTAGCTCTTGGAATAGAGCATCTTTAGTGGAAACTCATTCTGCGGCTTGGGTTGGAAGTCTTAGCCACAAAATCACACTGGTTTAAAATATTTATTAATTAAAAAAAATTTAAAATCTTTTTATACAAAGATGATGAGAAAAATCTCATGCAAACTCTGGGCATACAATAAAAATAACTCAAATATTAATATGATGATTTTGTACAAAATAATTCTTTTGTAAGTAGGACCTCTGACAGGGCAGCCCGCTGCTCCAGGCGCAATGCCCCGTAGGGGAATGAGATGGTCACCTTGTGGGTGATCGACCGCCCAGGTGTTGGGACGGTCACAGCTGACACTATGGTGAATGATGAATAGCCTATTGCTACCACTCAGAAGGCGAAGCAGAGACCCAGGGACACTTCAGTAGGGGATCCCCAACTTCAAGGAACTCCCAGAGGTTTTCAGGGAACTTTCAGATCATCAACTCAACTCATGAAAACTTTGAGATGGTTACAGATGGTGCCTGTGTCTGCTTCGTCACAAACCTGCTGTGGGTTCATAATTCGTATATATTACAAGTAATTTGCATAATTAAAACAAGGGATCAATGTATCATGGCGATTAGAAATGCATCAAACTCTGAACGTTGTACAAAAGAGAGCTTCAATATGAAACAGGAATCCTCTGAGAGCGAGCCCGGGGCGCCCCAGTGGCTCTGCAGAGCCCCATGCTCACCCCGGCTTCCACCACCGTGCCCGCCCCTTCGCTCTGAACCGTTTTATTGCATGTTTTACACACTCATCTCATTTTCCGGAGCCTGATTCTGTTCTCCTTGTCCCGTTTCTTAAGAATAAGTATGAACTGGTTGAAAAAATGCTCCTGGTCCTTCCGTTTCTGAACAAGTCGAAACCTCTGATCCTGGCCATGCTTGTCGGCGAACTCCTTAAATGTGGTCCTGAAACACAGAAAGGGGGCTGAGACGCCTTCCCCGAGAGCGGGCCCTGGCTCCCCTGCACGCCGGCACTGCTCCAGATGGCCCAGGGCTGCTGCAGGGCGAGAGGGGCGGGGCATTCGCGCAGGGTGACTGCTGAAGGGAACAGCTCTGGGCCTCGCACCGGCCCACCTGCAGCCCCCTTCTCTCTGCATCTGGGCTTCTGGACACGAGCTTGCCCTCACCTGCCTCGTCAGCCCTGACGCACTGAGCTCATCAGGACCCCCCACCCCACTGCTTCCACCGCGCAGGCCCTCCTCTGTGCCTTGCTCTTCCCTACCTCCTACATGCCACGGGTCTTCGTAGACACTGTTCCCTCTGCCTGACACACCCTTCCCTTCTCCCTTCACTCACCCCTCATCATCAGAAGTCAGGACTGGCACGTCTCCTTCGGGGAAGCTCCCCTCTGAGGGGGCCCGGGGGCTTGCACCACCCTGTCAGGTCCCCATCACACTTATGGTCTCAATAAGACTGAACTGTGCAGTTTCACTCGACTCTTCCCTGTTCTGTGGAAGCCCCATCCTCCACTTTGCTCTTCACTGAATGTCCTGAATGGCTAGCCTGGCAGCTGGCGAGCTGTAAGCACCCAACATTGACTGCATGAACCCACGGTGGGCAGGCCCCGGGGCCCACCTGAGATTACTCCTGGGAAACCAGCCCAGCCCAGGGTCCAGTCTTGCGGGCCTGCGTAGTTCAAGGAGAAAGGGTGGATGTCCTTTGCAGGGACAGATGGAACCTCTGTGAGCACTGGGTCCCCACAGGTTTCTCTTCTCCCAAGCCCGAACCTGAAGTCCAGAAATAGCGACAGGTGCAGCAGGGCCAGGCCCCGAGGGGCTGCAGCTGCAGGGGTTTCCTGCCTGCCCCCCACCCCGACCCCACCCCGCAGCCCTCCTGGTGGGGCTGGGGGCTGCGCTGCAGGACGGTGCTGGCTGCACGGCAGGTGCCCAGGCCTGGTCCAGAGGAGCCTCTTATTCCTCCCATTTCTCTTCACAGAGGATTTTATACTTCACTGCAGACATTTGATTAAATTAAATTATTATAACTTAATGGTCTTTATACATGAACAGCAGGATTATCCTGACGTGCTGTTAGGAGACAAGACGAGTAACTGGTGCTCATCCTCGTGGCTGTCTCCCAACAGCCCTGCCTTCCTCTGTGCCCCCCGCTCACGACGGTGTCCTGCCTGCTCACCGTCCTCTCTGCTGCTCTCCCCTCTTCCCTCCTCCCCTCACTGCTGTGGACTGAAGGTCTGTGGCCCCCAAATCCGTCTGTTCGAACCTAACCCCAAGACGAGGATGTTTGCAGGTGGAGCCTTTGGGAGGTGAGCCCCCTGAATGGGAATGAGTCCCGTCAAGAAGACACCCCAGGGCCGTAACCATGCGAAGGCCCAGAGAAGCTGTCTGGGAGCCAGGGAGTTCCCCACAGACGCCCAACCTGCCAGCGCCCTGACCTTGGATGCCCAGGCCCAGGACTGTGAGAAAGAAATCCCTGTTGCTCATGCCTGTGTGGGCGACCTGCCAGCACCCTGAATGCCAGGGCCTCCCTTCCTCCCTCTTTTTCCTTCCATCCCTCTGAGATACTGTCTCTGTCTTCACTTGTCAGATGGGAGCCACCCATTTCCAGCTGCGGCTGGGCGGGTGTCCCATCCAGGGCACCTCTGAAAGGGTGCATCCCCGAAAAGGAGGGGGAAACGAGCTCTGTGTCCCCTCACCATGCAGGAGGGGCAGCCTGGCTCACTGCTGGCCCAGCTGGATGGTCCAGTGGGCCTGGAGAAGTCACCTGAGCCAGTAGCACTGCATGTTCCTGAATGTCCACCTGCAGCTGAAGGAGGGGCTCACCTGGCCTTTGGGAGGAGCCTGAGCAGAAGCCCAGGGGGAGGACCCCATGGCCCCACTCCTCAGCTGCAACCCCAAGAGCTGGGCAGGGCTGGGGGCCGGGCTGGCCTGGCCCTGTGGGCCCCATTCCCATGGCCTTCTCAGGAGGGAGTTGAGGCCGGTGATGAGGATCAGAGCCTGAGAGAATGAGCATGCAGTGGGAGCTGAGGGGGTCGCCTCTGCAGATGCTCGGGGCGGCCTGTACGGAGCCCCCCGGCCGTCTGGGGGAGAATCTGCAGGGGCGGCCTGTACGGAGCGCCCCGGCCGTCTGGGGGAGCATCTGCAGGGGCGGCCTGTACGGAGCCCCCCGGCCGTCTGGGGGAGCATCTGCAGGGGCGGCCTGTACGGAGCCCCCCGGCCGTCTGGGGGAGCATCTGCAGGGGCGGCCTGTACGGAGCCCCCCGGCCGTCTGGGGGAGAATCTGCAGGGGCGGCCTGTACGGAGCCCCCCGGCCGTCTGGGGGAGAATCTGCAGGGGCGGCCTGTACGGAGCCCCCCGGCCGTCTGGGGGAGCATCTGCAGGGGCGGCCTGTACGGAGCGCCCCGGCCGTCTGGGGAGCTGAGGGGGCCGTCCCTGCAGATGCACGGGGCAGCCTGCATGGAGCCCCCCGGCCGTCTGGCACAGCGATTGCTGCACCTATGAAATGGGGGGAGAAAACGTACAGGAGAGCTCAACATGTTTTAGGAAATGCTGCAGAATTAGCTACTTTGAAAATAACAAATAGCTTTATAATCATAAAAGAAACACATGCCAGTATTTAAAAAAAAAATAGCAGGCGATTAAATCTAATTTTAAAGAGGAGTACATCTCAGTCTCTTCTAATTTCTCTCGCTCATTGTCTTCTGTGTGTGTGTGTGTGTGGGATGGTTTTCCAAATTTCTTGATACATCTGAATATTTTCTCCTTTGCCTTTGTAATATCTTCATAGGAGGGGAATGTGTTGGCTTATTGTTAGCATGTTATCAATGGGCAGAGACTATTAAATATCTTTTCTAATGTCATGTATTATAAAAAGCTAAATATCTTTAATGACAGTAACTTTAGCTAGACTATTAAATGCCTTCCCCCCTCACCCAACTTCTCCTACCCCAGGCCCTAGTGCGGCCCTGCGTGTGGTGCCTCCTGCCACCGTTCGGAGCAACTGGTGAGGCCAGGGCGCTGCCCCCATTAGTATGTGGCACCAAAACTCAGGCAGGTGCCATGCCTTAGCCCAGGGCCTGGGCTGCAGGGGACCTCGTCCCTTGTACGGTCACCATGTGGAGAACACGGGGGGACATGGCTGGCACCCAGTGTTCCCATGATGGCCACTTTAACCAGGGAAAATCACAACTTACAGATCGCTACACACACACACTTGCTTTTCTAGGTTAGCTTAGCATTTTGTGAGGGGGATAACTCACATATATTGTTGTTCCCATTCAGAAAGAATCTGTCCTTTAAATAACTAGAGAAGGTTTATAAGGACCACGTAACCATTACATTATCCAATTACTGACCAAGTGAATGAACCAGCTATTGATCAAAATATGGAAGCCTGTGTCTTCACAGAAAGCAAACATCGATTAATGTCCATTTAAACAAATATATTTATCCATTTATTATCACACATGCGTAAATGCCTACATTATCATTAGAAATAGTGCATAAATGTCTATGCAAAAAATAATATACTGCTCTAAAATAAAAATACATCAAAATCCATCTTTTTTTACTTTTAAGAGTTACGATTTTGTAATTCTGAAAGTAGTACATGTCCGTCAAAGCTAATGTTAAAGAAGAGTTAAGCTTACGTATTTCTCTAATTTCTAACGTCTACTTCCTTATTGGCTCATTTCACCTCAGGGAAATAATGCCTGGTCATGCCAGCTGAGGCCGGCAACCACACTCACCTGGCCGGCTGGCCTGGTGGCAGACCGCATTCCCTGCGCGGACCACGTGCTAAGGCGTCTGGACTTGGGCACGGGTGGGCCTTATTTTGCTGTTCCTGTGCTTAATACAGTTTGCTTTGTATTCGTGCTCTTTGATCATTAGATGAGAGATTCGACTTCATCTCATGAGGGCTCACCTACTGATCAGGTAGGCCTTGGAGTTAGGGCTGATGACATTTTGGAACTCATGAAGGGCAGAAAAAAGGAATGACTGTGGCACATCTGGTTAGCAGATAGCACCTTATGCTGGACGGGAGGAGACCTGACAACAGTGAGGTGGCCAGCTTCCCTCCTGCGGGACTTGGTGAGGATACTTCCAATGTCTGTGGGATGTCAGGCTACAGGGCTTAACCAAAACTGACTCAAAGCCCTCTTTCAGGAGTTGGTAAACTTCTAGCCTGGAGAATGTCTGTCCATACCTGGGTGATACCTTGGATTCCTCTAGAAGTTTCTTGAACTCTTCTTTGGCTAGCAGCAGTTTACTTCTCTTCTCCTTGTATTCTTCTTTTATCCTGGTCTTGACAAACTGCTCGAATATCTTAAAACACACACATAAAAGAAAAGCATGTCAGAGATGGAACTTCGTGTGCAGGCATGAAAGCACAGAGAGGGTCTCTGAGGCAGACCTCTCTTTCTGAGGGCTGCTGGAACCCCAAGCATGAGCCCTTCCACTGTGGCTCTCTGCAGGAAGCCGAGTGTCCGCAAACAACCTGGATTCCCATGAGCTCCTCTGCACGCAGACACCATGGCAGGGTCCAAAACATGGTTCCCATTCGCGATCCCTCCCAGAGGTGCTGTGGAAGCGGACAGGTGGACACGATGGCTCCTGTGCTGCTTGTTTCGCGTCTGGGACATCCGGGAGGCAGTGATGAGAGTCAGGCACTGACTGGCTGACTTTCACATCACTGTGGGGAGGGCCAGTAAAACATGAGAGTGTGCAATTTGTTCTGGTCAATTCCTACGGCATTCAAATCTCCAAAAACGACTTCAACTTGTGCAGAGAAAAAATCAGCCCAGCCTCCCTGACTTCCCACACTGCACTCCAGGAAGCCCTACTGTGAAGGTGGGGGTCAGGGGTACAACCAGGGCAGGCCTCCCCTGGGGGTGTCATGGAGCATCCAGGTGGGAACCCAAACAAGGAGACCTGATCCTCAGGCACTGCAAACTCCCCAGTCTGACCATTAACCCAACAGGAAACCCCCTTTCTTAGTCTAAGGGATATGGATGTTGTCTGGAGGGCAAATCCAGCCACAGCCCCAGGGTGGTTTCCCCAAGGAACTGGCAGCTGGCATGACAACATGGCACCGGGCAGCCTCTCTGCAGCAGTCCACAGAATGAACCCCTCTTGTTTAGATAAGACCGATTATTGTTCTAATATCAGAAAATTGTCATTTATAGATGAAAGCGAAAAGGAGGTACAGACAGATGTTTTGTTCCTAAGCTATCCAAGCCACAACATGTAAAAGAAAATAAATGGGAGATAAGTTAGGTGTGCATGCAAACATTAAAAAAGATCAATGAATACCCCACATATGATCCTGTAAGGCCATAAATAGCCATTCTGTACCAACCCGATCAATGGCCAATGCAAATACTATCATTTGACCCTGGGAGTCTCCCACATTCCTGCCATGGCCATTCAGGGAGGTGGGAATGTGAAGACGGGCCGGGGAAAGCCTTCATCCCTGCCCTGCTGCAGAAATGCTTCTCTTTGAGCCCCGTTTCAGAATCCATTCTGGCAACAGCAAGTTTTTATGATTAAATACAAAATGGTACTTGCCTCCTGAAGACACAGCGGCGGAATGAAATATTCACGAATAAGACTTAAATGGAGAACTCATGCACACATATTTAAGTAAGAATATGACTGGTTTATTTCACCTTCAAGGCAAACAGTAATGCAAGCTCTCCAGCTGTCTTATAATTTAATAAAAAGGTGAATGCAGGGTTATTGTCCAAATAAAAGCACACAGCTCCATCATTAGTCAGAGTTTTTGTTCTATTAATTTTAAATCTCATGGAAACTCTGGCTGCTCTGGGGTCCGAGCTCACAAGCAAGATCTACTTCTCTAACTGCTTAGAACCGTTTATCCATCTAATCTTATTTTTCTCTTCCTCTCCCTGCTCTGTGCCTTGTTTGTGCTGTCATAGCTTAATGTAGCAGGATGTCCCCCTCTTTAACAAATTACACCAGTAAAGTGGGACATGACTTTTTACCACTGCCCATGATCTCCTCACAGCTCTAGTGGAATGAAAGATGAATCGTGTGTTGCCATAGTGATGGGCCTAATTTGGGTTCCCCGACCCCCAGCTGAGGCTCATCGCCTCTCCTTCGCAGCCCTCAGTAGAGGGACCGCAGCCATCTGCACACCAGGAGCCTAGCTTTCCTGGTGAAAACATGATAGCGGGTCCCACCCAGGTCCTGCGTGAGTTTGCTCCCTCGACTGTCTGCAGGCAGGACCATGTTTTCTAGCTGGTGCCCAGATTCTGTCCCTGCCACCAGCTGAGCTACAGGTGCCCCCTCTCAGGTGCGGCTGCACGCCCTGGGACGTGCTGGGGCCTCATCTCTGACGCTGAGGGGCTTCTGGCTCTTCCCTGCTGGGCTTGGGGCCAAGCTGCCATCTGGAAGGACAGGCCTCCGGATGTCCCTGGCGGCTTCATGCGGAGGTTTAAGGCTTTCCCCAGACAGTGAGTGGGCTTTTCATGGGCACTGATGTCCCAGTTGGATGTGTGTGTGCAGGGCACGGCCCCCCACCCAGCGCCTGCCCCCTGACCATGGTGGGAGAGGGAGAGCACTCTGAGCCCCCATGGGTGCATCCTGGGCCCATGACTGCGCCCCAGACACCAGCCTGCAAACCGAGCCCCTGGGTTTCCAGTCACTCAGAGATGGGGCCCAAGCACCAAGTCATTAATCGGCCTTTTCCTTGAGGGTGGGAGGGTCCTACTTCTTTAACTTCCTCTAGAGGGGCCATCGCCTGTGATGGCACCCGTGCCCTGGTGGGAGCGCAGCGCAGACCACCACAGGCGGGCCAGGGGCACAGTCTGCAGATGCTCTGGCCCTGAGGGGGCATGGCCAGCTGGGCAGCTCTACAGCAGGGAGGGGCTCTGTGACAGCAATAAGCAGACCCCTCAGCATGTGTTTTCATAGCTGACCAGCTGGACTCACTGATTTAATATCGCAACAAGGGTGAAGTATCGCCAGTGATGAGGCCTACAGGTTTCCCCAGCAATAGACAAAGAGGTATTGGCCAGACCCATCTTACTCTGCTGTGCCTTTTTTTAGAGCCACTGTTACCACATTTCACATACTTTCATGTGTTTCTTTCTGGAAAATGCAACTCAGCTGTCAGGCAACAAAAAGATCATTAATGCTAGGTTCTTGAAAGGTCCAGTTCTTTAATCTAATGCAACCAGATCTAGGACCCCACGCCACCTCCCAGCACCCCCTCCGCAGACTTCACCAGCTGGTGGTGTGGAAACGGGCAGGGGTCCACATGACGGAGGCTCTGCTGGGTCGGTGTGTCACTGAGCCACCTCAGCATGTGCTTAAAGGACCTTCGTGAGCTCATGACAGGATTGAAAATAACATTTCACTCTCCACCCTCCTCACCCAGGCTTCCCAGGCTCTGCTGTCTGAGGGACCGTGTGGACACGTGCAGGCCTCTGGGCCCTGGGTCCTGTCTCTGGCACGGTTCTTCTGGGCTCTGAGGCTCTTGATGACACACTTCCCATGTGCATCATTTCTGCACCCAAATGGCAGAGGGTGGGAGAGACAATCGGAGCAGGGCCCGAGATGTGGAGATCTGGAGCCTCCAGGATTTATCTCAGGGCCCTCCTGGCACGTGCTCCCAGGACAGCCATCCCTGCTGGGCAGGGCAGGTCGATGCCCCACATCACTAGTGCCTCCCCTGGCCAGTCAGCCTAGCATGACCCTCCCTCTGCCTGTTTAACTAGGGAAACAGTGTTGCCTCCATGACCTGATTTGCAAACGAGCCACAGCAGGATTTTTTCAAGAACCCCAGTATTTTTTTCTGGGGACCTGCTTTCTAGAACTTCCATCCTTTACTTATGCTGTTACTGTTCCCTGAACCCTCCTCTATTTCACTATTGAGTCCTTTTCACACAGTCATCTGGGATGTGGCCAATATTCCCCGAATTTGCATTTTTCTCTTTGAACGTGCCTGTCTTCCAGGGAACGACCGGATGGCTCGTGAACCGCAGTAAGGAGGAGGGCCTTGGTTCACAGGCTCACATGCGAGACCCTCCATCCACGCCCCTCCCCGCAGACAGTGACTACAGCAGGCGTGTGTCTGCTGACAGGACCAGGCAGCGCTCTGCCGCTGTGTCGACAGAGCCCCTCACCCACCTTACCTGCTTCCGTTCCTCAGAGTTTAGCAGGAGATAGCGTGGATCAAACACGATTTTATGTAATTCTTTCTCCCAGGTAGAAAACGCTGACACCTGAAGAAAGATATTCAACAGAGTTACTTTAGCATCTAATGCAGAGCCCAGAGTTGTGCAGAAATGATCAATGGTGAAAACACAGCATTTGGTGGTGTGGGTTCAGTGAGGGAGCATTGTATAAAAGCGTTTGACAAGTCACACTTGCTAGGAAAATCGGTACTTAGAGCATTAGAAAATTTAACTTCTACACTCATGACACTATTTTTTCCTTGGGTATCTTCCAGGGCCACTTGCCTCAAATCTGGAGCCCCAATTACATCAACGGAGCTGTGGCATTTGGGAATGTCACCTCTCAAAGAAGAAATGATATTTGTAAAAGTTTTCAGAATGTCGCACGGAACAACAGGGCCATTTCTTACAAATAGTCTGAATTTACCACACCTTGATTTTTTTAAATTAATATAATTTATTTTATTATCAGTAATCTACAGTTACATGTGCAATATTATGGTTATTAAACTACCCCTTCATCAGGTCCCCCCCACCAACCCCATTACAGTCACTGTCCATCAGTGTAGCGAGATGCTATAGAATCACTACTTGTCTTCTCTGAGTTGTACAGCCCTCCCCGTGCCCCCCCAACATTACATCTGCTAATCGTAATGCCCCCTTTTCCCTCTTATCCCTCCCTTCCCGCCCATTTTCCCCAGTCCCTTTCCCTTTGGTAACTATTAGTCCGTTCTTGGGTTCTGTGAGTCTGCTGCTCTTTTGTTCCTTCAGTATTTTTTCTTTGTTCTTATACTCCACATATGAGTGAAATCATTTGATACTTGTCTTTTTCGGCTTGGCTTATTTCACTGAGCATAATACCCTCTAGCTCCATCCATGTTGTTGCAAATGGTAGGATTTGTTTTCTTCTTATGGCTGAATAATATTCCATTGTGTATATGTACCACCTCTTCTTTATCCATTCATCTACTGATGGACACTTAGGTTGCTTCCATTTCTTGGCTATTGTAAATAGTGCTGCAATAAACATAGGGGTGCATCTGTCTTTTTCAAATTGGGCTGCTGCATTCTTAGGGTAAATTCCTAGGAGTGGAATTCCTGGGTCAAATGGTATTTCTATTTTGAGTTTTTTGAGGAACCTCCATACTGCTTTCCACAATGGTTGAACTAATTTGCAGTCCCACCAGCAGTGTAGGAGGGTTCCCTTTTCTCCACATCCTCGCCAACATTTGTTGTTGTTTGTGTTTTGGATGTTGGCCATCCTCACTGGTGTGAGGTGATATCTCATTGTGGTTTTAATCTGCATTTCTCTGATGATTAGCGATGTGGAGCATCTTTTCATGTGCCTGTTGGCCATCTGAATTTCTTCTTTGGAGAAGTGTCTATTCATGTCCTCTGCCCATTTCTTAATTGGATTATTTGCTTTCTGTTTGTTAAGGTGCATGAGTTCTTTATATTTTGGATGTCAACCCTTTATCAGATACGTTTTTTATGAATATATTCTCCCATACTGTAGGATGTCTTTTTGTTCTACTGATGGTGTCCTTTGCTGTACAGAAGCTTTTCAGCTTGATATAGTCCCACTTGTTCATTTCTGCTTTTGTTTCCCTTGCCCGGGGAGATATGTTCATGAAGAAGTTGCTCATGTTTATGTCCAAGAGATTTTTGCCTATGTTTTTTTCTAAGAGTTTTATGGTTTCATGACTTACATTCAGGTCTTTGATCCACCTTGAGTTTACCTTTGTGTATGGGGCTAGACAGTAGTCCAGTTTCATTCTCTTACATGTAGCTGTCCAGTTTTTCCAACACCAGCTGCTGAAGAGGCTGTCATCTCCCCATTGTATATCCAAGGCTCCTTTATCAAATATTAATTGACTGTATATGTTTGGGTTAATGTTTGGATTTTCTATTCTGTTCCACTGGTCTGTGGGTCCGTTTTTGTGCCAATACCAAATTGTCTTGATTACTGTGGCTTTGTAGTAGAGCTTGAAGTCAGGGAGTGTAATTCCCCCTGTTTTATTCCTCCTTCTCAGGATTGCTTTGGCTCTTCGGGGTCTTTTGTGGTTCCATATGAATTTTAGAATTATTTGTTCCAGTTCATTGAAGAAAGCTGTTGGTAGTTTGATAGGGATTGCGTTGAATCTGAAGATTGCTTTAGGTAGTATAGCCATTTTGACCATATTTATTCTTCCTAGCCAAGAGCATGGGATGCATTTCCATTTGTTAGTGTCCTCTTTAATTTCTCTTAGGAGTGTCTTGTAGTTTTCAGAGTACAGGTCTTTCACTTCCTTCGTTAGGTTTATTCCTAGGTATTTTATTCTTTTTGATGCAATTGTGAATGGAATTGTTTTTCTGATTTCTCTTTCTGTTAGTTCATTATTAGTGTATAGGAAAGCAACAGATTTCTGTGTGTTAATTTTGTATCCTGCAACTTTGCTGAATTCAGATATTTGTTCTAGTAGTTTTGGAATGGAGTCTTTAGGGTTTTTTATGTACAGTATCATGTCATCTGCAAATAGTGACAATTTGACTTCTTTACTTGGTTGATTTTTAATCAACATTTAAATCTTTTTCAGGTAGGTCATTTTTTTAAAACAAACTATCTCCCTTTACAACAGTGGCAGATTTACAGAAAGGCTACAAGAATGTTACAAGGTCACCATAAAGCCCCACCCGGTTTCCCCCACTGTTATCATCTTACCTTAGTAAGGAGGCTGGACTTCAGTCCATTACTAACTAACATCCACACTTTATTCAGATTTCTTTAGTTTTCACCTGATTTTCTTTTCTGCCCTGGGATCCCATCCAGGATGCCATGGAGGTTCAGCCTCACATCTCCCCAGGATCCTCTGAGCTGGGAGTTTCTTGGGCTCTCCCCGTGGCCAGGACCCCGATGGTTTTGAGCGGTGCTGCTCAGGGGTCTGAAAGATGCTCTCACGGTCAGACTGGGCTGTGGGTTTGGAGGAAGAGCACAGGGCAGACACCCTCCGCACTTCAGACCCAGTTCCACACTTGGGCCGTGGCCGAGGACTCTGGGTGCCACCCTCAATCACCTGCCGAGGCCGCACGGCAGCCAGGCCTCTCTCCAGCACGTTCACTTCTTCCCCCTTCTCCACGCCGTCTCCTCGGAGGGAAGTCACTGTGCAGCCCACCCTCCTGGGGTCACACTCTCCCTACTGGCAGGGAAACATGCCCACGCATGCTTTGGAATTCTTCTGGGAGGGATATTCACCCATTCTCCACGTGTACTGTTCTGTTCAGTCACTTGTGATATTGCTGTGGACTCGTGGATATTTCTGTTATACTTTGGGTCATAATCCTCCACAACTTTATTCGGTTTGCTCGGTTTGTCCCAGCTCTGGCCATCAAGAGGCGTTCGGGTAGCTCCTGTGTCTCTGTGGCCTCCATCCTTTTGGGTTTATGGGCACTTCCTTATTTTCTGCCACTTCAAGAGGCTCGAGGCTCATCTTGTGTATCTCCTGCCTCAGCCCCAGAATCAGCCTCTCCTCCCAGCAGCCTGGCTCCCTGCGCTGGGGAGCAGAATCGAAAACCGCTGTCTGGGTGCCGGCTCTACTCGTGGCCCCCAGGGTGCGGCTGCTTCCAGCCTCTCAGTTGACAGCAAGGGACAGTTTAAATCATTTCAGGAGCACTTCATCCATTTAAAAACATTGACCAAATATTGACTATGCCTTAAAGCCCACGGTGTAGGGGAGGGCAGATTCTAAGCAGCATCAGCACGTACCAGACACACGCCCAGACACTAAGGGGCCACAGGCAGGTGGCACCTGCTCCAGCCTGCGGAGAGGTTTCCAGAGCACTGCACGCCCTGGGACAGGAGTGTTCATCAGGCTAGTGAAGGGGCTGGGGGGACGTCCCGGGAGCGGCCGTCTGGTACGAAGGCCAGGTCCTGAGCTCTGGGCAACTGTGAACTGCAGGGGTTCAGCCTGGCTGGGAGAAGAAGCCTGTGAGGAGGTTGGAAGAGGCGGCAGAGACAGAGCAGACGCGCAGGCTGTTCAGGGTGCGTCGGGGAGTCTGGGTCTTGAGAGCTCTGGGAGGTGGGTCAGACATGCTCTGAGTGTCAGGGAGTCCACTCTGGGGGCGCAGAGGAGAGGGGTTCACTGCCACTTACAAAACGAAAATCCCACTCACATGCTTATTTTCCAACACACTAAAAGTATTCCTGGCAGAGACACTATTTTGACAAACACATGCTTTTCCTGGTACATCATAACATATGGAATTTTTAAATGGATGGTTTCTACCTTCAATAATATGAACCAAAGCTCTTTCCTAATGTCCATGAGCTGTTTTACTGGGCAGGATGACCTGGGCTCCACCCAGGGACTGAGAATGTGCCAAGTGTTGCTCCCTCACGGGAGCCGGAGGTGGGGGTCTCGGAGAAGGATCCGGAAGAATGATGCCACTATTCCCGGATGGTGGACGCTTGGCCACAGGAGCATTAGGACAGGTACGGAGGTTGTGTGCAGCTACAATGCAGCCCAGCTGAACGGATACCCGTCCTGCTCCAGGGACACGTGCACACCCACAGGGCCAGCTCTGGAGAGAGGATGTCACAAGTGTTTGAGAATTTCTCAAGTTTTAGAGGTATAATAAAATGAACTTAAAAAAAATTAATATTATATCGGTCCTGCCCACGGGAACTGACCATCTGTATATCAGGCAAGATAAGCCACCTGTACATGATTGTCATTCACAAATGATGGAACAGATGGCGTATCCCCTGAGACCCATGCTAATGGCTCTTGAAGTTCAAGGAAGGGTGGCAGCCTGGGCGTGGTCCCCAGGACAGAGGCTGGAGCAGAAGGCTGGATGGAGCGTGTGGAACACGTGGGCACAGGCTGGCCCGTGAGACAGGGCTGCCCCCAGGAAGCACGCCAAGCCACAGCCACAATCAATCGTGTGCACTGCTTCTGATCAGAGCCCAGCCCCTCTCCCCACAGTCACTCTGTGCTAAGTCTGCCCTGTGGGGCAGGGACTGAGGACTCCCCTTTCTTGCTGAGCGTCAGTGGAGAGCTGCTCTCAGCATCAAGGCCGCCGTGGCTCCCTGCCATGCCCCTCCAGAGTTGGGCGACTTGTTTCTTCAAGCCAGCAGAACCTCTACATGAGACCAGTCATATGGGACAGAGAGTAATGTGGCCATGGTGACACCCCACCTGGGCATGGGCTGCCCACTCTCCACTCTAGAGAGGTAATGCCCTTTATATGGCCAAGGAACTGGCCTAAAAGTGATCTGCTGGGGGGCGGGGGGTGGTCCTCAGAAGTGGGGGATGAGCCTGCTGCCACTGCTCTTGTGGGAAAGCACCCCCACTGCCCCACCTGGAGGAAGACACTAGTGAGGAGCCTCTGCTTCATTTGCACCATCTTAACACCAGCAACCTCACCATGGGTCCCACCTTAGCGCAGCGGAGACAGAGGCTGGGCCAGCATGAGCGCATCGTCTGTGAGTCCCTCATTCTGACACAGTCCTGTCCAAACCCCAGGCTGACCCCACAGCACCAGCCAGACTCCCGAGGCTGCCCACTGCTGGGAACCTGGCCGAGGGCCACCCACAGGGACCCCGAGAGGACGGCAGGTGTAGGCCCCGGCGTCCCTGAGTCAAGAACTCGTGGTCTCCCGGCTCTGGGAGAGCCGTTACTACTTCCAAAGGAGGAGGTGCTCAGTGAGAGGTCTCTACTGCATTACCTGACAGGCAATCACATTACAGGCCGCTGTCCAATTAAACTTGCCCCTTCGCAGACTGAAGTTAACAGAAAGCTCTGTGGTGGTTTGCACAGTAAAATAAAATAAACACAAACCTTCCAGGAGCTGTCACTTACTTCCCACAGACCACGAAACTGAAGGTCCTTCCCCATCCACAACTCCCATGGCAAAGCCTGAACCGGCCCTCCCTCAGCCACCGGAAATCCACAGGGCCGAGCCATATCACTCCCTGAGTACATGAATTTCTGCACTGAAACACTGAACAAATGCAATAAAAAATCTTATTAATCACTCAGTCCATGAAAAAAGTGACCTTTGTGTGCCTCATTGCTAAGCAACTGGAAATCTTACGGGCTTAGCCATCAAATTCTCTTGAGCATGAGTAACTTATAAAATCTGCTGGCATATTTTTTAAAGTCAAAAAGTTATAAATGCTAGCATTGCTTTATAACACCAGCAGTAAATCCAGTCTGGCCTCTGTTCTGAGCTGGGTGTGGGCTTCTTCTGAAACCCTCGTAAGACAGGGGTTCAGGCTTCACCCCAGATTCTCCTGGGGAAACACCGGACACTGGGGCTGGTGCTTCACATTTTCATGTACTTTTTCCAGTTCCCATACATGAGAATTTAAGAATCACAGGCTGAGAGGAATCACTCACCCCAATGAGGCAAAAATGCACTGAAAATCCCATTAGTGAGACCGTTCACTCCAGGCCACTGGGATAAATTCAAGAGACCGTATAAACCTGGGCCAGCATCCCAGGCTAGTGTAATGCTGTGCTGGTAAACTGGGCCCCACTGCTTCCCAAAACAGAGAGATAGAAAATGTAGACATTAACGAGATGAAATGGATATGGCTGAAATTTCTCAGATGTTCATAATGCCATCATGCCTCAGGGAAGACAGGCCACCCCTCCAGTCAGTGATACACCTGAACAGACTGGCCGGGCCTCTCATGAGAGGTGAGGGCGGAGCACTTCCTGCGTATCCGTCGTGGGAAACGAGAACCCTGAAGGAACTCAGGGCGCCCACCCCCACGCATTTCCCCAGGACGTAATCCCATTCTTGGCGACCCTGTGGGGAGGAGTCTGTGCTCTACCACCATTCGGTGAATGACGCCTTAAGACCTGCCCTGGAAGTGCCTTGGGGCACCCCGGGCAGGGGAAGGAGAGGCAGCTGTAGCTGCTCAGGTGAGCCCTTCATCGCGGGCTCCTCGGGGGTCAGCCTGGGCCAGGTCAGGGCCCCCATGGCAAGACAGTCCTGGAGCAGCACCTACATGACACTGGAGGAGCCCAGAGGAACACGGAGCATCTCCCAGGGCAGGCCTGGGGGACCCCACAGGAGCATCAGGAGGTCCCGGCCCTCCAGGAGCTGTGACCTTGCACAGTGATCTGGGCAACGTGGGAGGGACACAGAAGAGTCATGAGGCCTCACATGTGGGTGGGGGCCAGGGTGGTGGGTGAGTCAGGACAGGGCAGCCACAGAGGTGGAGACTGGTGGCAGCACTGGGGGCAAGCCTGCAGGCCACAAGGCCCTCCGTGCACCTCACGTTACTTGGCACATATGCTACTTTAGGCTTAGCGCATCGCCCTGCAGTTTGGGGTCCACACATCTTCTTTCCAGTCTAGTCTCCTGTGGCCAAGGGCTCTATTTTATGTTTGATTGAGGGGCTACACAGATAAAACTGCATTAAGTTTCATTTGTGCATTAAAATTCATTCTGTGCGGGAAGAGTGGTCTCTGTGGGGGCAGCTGGGCAGGGGTCATCTCCTTCCTAGGAGCTGGGTTGTCCCAGTTCTCCCTCTGCTCTGGGCCTCACCTGCTCAATGCCAGTGCCCTGGCCCAGTCAGGAGCCTTGCAGGAAGGGGTTCTGTGCCCTCTTCCCGGCCCAGTGCGGCTGCGGGAGGGCTGGTCCAGGGTGCGTGCTGAGGCAGGGATCTGCCTGTGAGTTCCCATTTACAGAGCTCTTTACAGTTTCCACTGCATGCAGGCTCCATTACTGCCCTGCGTTCAGTCTGATTTTGTGAGGAAATCCAACTGGGCTCAGATCCCAAAGCCAGAGCAGGAAATAAAGTGACTGGAAGGAGGCTCAGTAACAACATTCTGCTCTTTCTCCCCTAGATTCAAAATGAAGTTCAGAAGCCAACTACAATTAAGACATCCTAATTTTATTAAAAATAGTTGAACTCATCTATCAGTGTGGAAGCCCTAGTTGAATCGGATAGCCAGAGGGACGTCCCCCTGGAAGGTGAGGGCCCCAAGCCTGGCTGGGCTCCAGGAGGAATGTTATCAACATAGAGGGGTATCTTCTTTACGCTCAATGACCGTCCTTCCAGGAGACCCGTGCCTTCTCACCTCCTGTGGCCCGTACAGGTGTGTCTCCCCCGTCAAGGCCTCCTTTCCCCTCCCTGTCATGGCGCTTTGGCCTCGAATCATTTGGCCCTGAGTTTCCCTCAGCCTGATCCATGACCTCAGTAAGGAAAGACAATTGCTCAGCCACGGCCCCCAGGACATCCACCACCCACACTCGGGTCCTTACCCCTCTCTCCAGGAGCATGTCTCGGAAGTGGGTCACCCGCTCCTCCAGGGGCAGGAGGATCTGCGGCGGCAGTGGCTTGGCGCCTTTGTCCTCTATCTCTGCCTCTTCTGGTCCAGGACTGGCATGGCCCTCTGTCCTGTGGAGCACAGGACACAGTTAAATGCTTCCTCAGACCACCTGCATTTCCCTGCAACTTTTAAAAGCCCTCCAGGTTCCCCCTGAAGAAGCAAACATTTTCTGAGGACATACTGTGCAGTCAGCCCGGTGAGGGTGGAGGTTTTTGCTCTTGGGGTGCAAACTGCTTTGCTGTGTTTGGGGCAGAGTGGAGACTGAAGCCCCAAGCAGAGGGGCACTGGCCAGGGAGAAGGTAGTGGTGCGTGGGTGTGAGGGCCACGCGTGCCGTGGCCACCAGGCCCACTGGGACAGAAGCCAAGAACCCGTTTCACTGCCCAGTTGTGGTTGTCACTCAAGGTAAAGGAGCAAAGCCTTTTTGTTTGGATAAATGATCAGAGTTCACACCTGGTTCTGTTTTTATTTTTTCATTTTTTTTTTTAGAGAATCTTTTGTTTCAGACAAATGCATGGAAGACAGTTTACAGGAAGCATGCAGTGCTCAGGGTATGGAAAACTCTGTCCTGGGGCTAAGCTGAGTTCGGTGCACAGGGAGCCTGGTGACCATGCTGGGCACCTGCATGGGGAACCACAGAGACTCCCCTCTGCCAGGTCACCAGGCTGCAAGGAGGGGAGGCCCACCCTGGTTAAACCAGTTTGTCACCTTGCATTGTTTTATTTAACTGGCTCTTTGATAAACCTCTCTGTGGCTCTAAACCTTATTCCACAAGAGCCTGGAAACTTCCTTCTGAAACATCTTGACATTTGCGGCTGAAGAAAGCATTTGGCTAAATGCAGATGGTCACTCTCATGCCACCCCCGCGCTCACCAACCTGGCCTGCCTGCGAGCAGGGTGCGCCACCCCTGTCCCCTCTGAGGCAGCTGCTCTCAGACCAGACACGCAGACTAGACCTACGTGGGCCTGCAGCACAGACCCCCCTGTGGGGCCTCCCCCGAGCCTGGCCCTGCCCATCCCCAGGTCCCCCACCAGTGACTGTAGCAGTGATGGGTGCAAGTCAGCCCATCGTCAGACCTCTGGTTTAGGACAAGCTTCAATTTCTGGTGGCACCCAGTTCAGGTTGGGCCTCCAACTGTAAAGAAAGGTCTGCTGGGGAGCGCTGGGACTGAGTGTCCCCCACGGACTGGGCAGCACCCTAAGTCCCTGAAGGCGAGAACAGCAGCGAATATGCGCTTCGAAAGCACAGTGCTGCTTGGCTTCTTTGCGAGACCCGCCTGGGCCTGGGAGTTGGGTGGCTGAGTGGCTTACACCGTTACATGTTCTGCTTTCTGACACAGCTCTAGCACAGAGCTGGCCCGCAGGGTGGCTGCTCCTGGGGGCCACTTGGCGGTGTCTGAAGACACCTGTGGTTGTCCCCCTCGAGAGGGGCTACGGCGAGGAGCAGAGGCAGGGATGCTGTTAAATACCCTGAAGTGCCCAGAGCGATCGGGCACGTCTGCATGACTCCACACCCGGGAAGGGAGAGGCGCACCACTCAAGCTCACCCACTCGGTGGCCGGGCCAAGGCCAGGCCCTGCCCCTGATACCAGCCGAGGGCGTGACTTCTCTATCAGTGTCTGTGGAATATGCTCGTTACCAATTCGGGGATGTGCTGAGAATACACGATGTTCTATGTCTAACAAGGGCTGTCACTCACTGGGATTGTAGTATGGATCAATCCGGCCTAAATAAATGTACAAAGAAAAAATTATGTTTGTGCAGCCCATTAGGGAATCTTATTTATAGACCAACTATTTCAGGAGGACTTACTTTGCTTCCTATATGATTATGTGGAATTAAAAAAAAATAAAATTACCAGTGGATTTGCAATTGTATCCTATTCCAAAGGGTATAATTATGGTTCCTTTGTAATAAATTTTCATTAGTTAAAAATAGAAGTGTGGAAACAAGCCTTGTATTGTAACTGGAAGTAAGATTAACAGGAATGGTGTGAGCTCAAGGATGACAGTTTACCCAATGAAATATGTTGCTCAGAACCACCAGATGCCTTCCAGGCTGGGCAGCTGTAAGTTCAATTAGAATTGGTCAAAAGCAAAGTCAGACTCGCTTTGAGTAATTTTCCAGGTCAAGTGCACAGGCTCAAAGGGCCTGGGTCTTGTCTAGCCTGTACCCCAGGGAAGGCATCCCCAAGCCTGGAGCCACAGAGCTGGGGTCTCTTCACCCCAAGGGCCAGCTCCCTGCCTCCCATCCCTCACCTTGTGGAGACAGTATGGTGGCCATCTGCTCCCCAGGGCTCCTCCCCTGTCTGCCTCTTGCCTCAGCCCTCTGGCTGCTCTGAGCTTGTCTAGTGGACCCACTGATGACATGCGTGTGTCCATCTCATGTCGGCGAGTTTCTGGTGTTGCCCATGTGCCCTGGGCAGCAGCTTATCTGGTCAAACGCACTTGATGCCCAGACAGTACAACTAGATTTACACAGCAAGTCTGGTCCAACTCTTTATGGGTGACAAACTATTTTATCTGGGGCTGAGGGGACTCAGTAACTGGACTTTGCACATCTGCTGTGTGCCCAGGGGCCCCTCTCAGACTCAACAGACACGCCCCTGCCCACCTCCCAAGCCTTTCAAGTGGGGCCATTCTGAGGTTGGAACTGCCACCCCGCAAAGAAATCACAACCACAGGGCAGCTGCCTGTTCAGTTCAAAGGAAAGTGCTTTTTACTGGGGGGCAGGGGCGGAGGGGGGAGTGGGGGTGGGAGGGAGAGAGGAGAGATGGAGCGGAGAACAGACAGGGAGGGAGGGGGCTGTGACGCACCCTTCCTAGTGTTCACACGGCAGGGGCTTCTCAGCAAGTCCAGGCACCTGCCCACTGACTCCAGTTTCAGCACCCCAGGGCGTCCTCATCACCACCCAGACGGGGGAGCTCAGGCTGTGGAGCTGGAGCTGATGGTCAAGGCCCAACCCTCGATCTGGGCAGATGCAGGAGGTCTGCTGTGCCTCCGTGTGGGCAGCGTCAGTGCCCACCTCAGCGCCTCGCTGAGGCCCTCAGGGTGACGGTCGGCCCTGGAGAGCTGCTCCTCCCTCCCAACACTGTCGCTTGAGAGACTTGGCAGAAAAGAAGACATTCGGTTTGACAGTTTCCTGAACGCAGAGCAGGAGAGGGGAAGAGAAATCAACACTGACTCAGGCTGGGATGGCGTGAGGGCAGCGTGGGGGCCCCACCGTGTGTGAAGAAATGCTGACTGTGAGCGAGTTCCTGGGTCAGGGGAAGAAACCAAGCATGATGCCTGGTCTCCCGGGGAGGAGGGTGGGCTATTGTGGAGGCTCCCTGAATGCTGTTCGGGAGAATATCTGGTCTGTACACCATGAAGCTGAAAGGCCTCGAAGAGCCACGGCCAGGGATGCAGACACCTCTCTCGTTAAGTCCCGGTGAAGCGGTCACATCCTCATGCCGCCACCAGCCTACTGGCTCTGCGCCCCGCGTTTGCAGTTCCTGTGAATTCCATGATCAGGCCTCCTCCATCAGGGGACTGCTCCGCAGGGAACGCCAAAGGCAGCCTGGCCCTGCAGCCGCAGCCGCGCTCTCCCACGCTGGGGATGGCAGAGATGCCCTGGCAACTCAGCCGGCCTCCCAGAGTCTGTGCCTGCACGTGCCACGGCCACCACCTGGGGGCGCTGCTGCCGGCAGGCTCGGGTGGTTCTGAGGCTGCTCCGCGCCCTAGAAGGAGGGCTGCTGAGTGACTTAGGTTTTGTTTAAACCCACTGCTCTCTCCCTCCCTGCCCTTGGGTCTGCTTCCAGGTGGAGGGCAGTGTGGACAGCATTTCTCTTCACCCCATGTTGCCTGTGCCCAGTGACCACTTGGCACCACATCTGCCAGCCCCAGAGGGTGGTTGGCAGCATGATGTGCTGGCAAGGCTGGTCCTGTGAGAGCATTCTGACCGCGTCTGGCCGCCTGAGACACAGGGGAGCAGGAAGCCGGGGCAGATCTGGGAGAAGAGCGCTGCAGGCCCAGGGCTCAGCCGTGTGGAGGCCCGAGGGAGGGGCCTCTAGAGTGTTCCAGAGAGTCACAAGTAGGCCAGTGTGGCTGGAGCCTGGAGAACGAGAGGGCAGGTCCCTGGTGTCTCCTTGGCCCAGAGAGGGACGTGGCCTGTTACTCCGAGCAGAACGGGGGTCTGAGAGGGCTCAGAGGGGTTCCTGATGCCCTGACCCCTGACTCACCACTTGGTCCTCCTACCCTCGGCTCCCTGAGACGTGGGGTCCGGGGACAGCTCTCGGCTCTACTCCTGGGGGGCCTGTGTTGGGTCCATCTGGAGCACATGGCTACTTACTGTCAGGACCCCACAGGGTTGAGGCCCGCTGGCCCATGTCTTCCTAAACATGCTTCAGAAATGTCTTCTTGGACATGAAATGGCTCCTGAGTGCATATTTCCTTGATGTGTTTTCAAAGAGAATCACTGTCCCAGGTGGGCACAAAGGGACAGATGTGCCTGCAGGGAAGGCTATGGAAACATGTGCAGCAACTGCAAAAGGGTGGTGCATCCTCAGTGGGTCTTCCAGGGCCGACAGTGGTGGAAGCCTGTCCCTGCGCTGGGGGCCGAGGCACTGACTTTCTCTGGCCTGCTGACATTTCAGGCTGGTGCAGTGTGTGCAATGCTGCGCCATCTTGCTGGCGAGTTTGACCTTGGACTTATTTCTAGGCTGCAGTCAGGGGCCTTGCTACCAGACTCCGGAGAGACGGAAGGTATGTCTACGAAGTGGGGAGCCTCCGTCCCATCTTCACAAATGCAGCTCGGGTCACCATCCCCGAGCGCCACTGCAGGTCTCCTCAGTGTCCACTCCAGGGGCTCCTCGTGGGCTCCTGGGCGTGGCCAGCAGGGCAGTGCCTGGGGGACCCGCCATACATGATGGATACAGGGCAGCACTTTTCTCATCCAATTCTCACTAAACTCTCCAAGAGTTTGTTATTCCCTTTCCATGTGACCTGAGAGGCCAGGCCCCTGCCCAAGGTCACACAGACTCCGACATCCGTAAGTTCCAGCCATCCATGCACCAGGTGCAAAGCTGTGCCCTCGGACTCTAGGCCATAGACCCCGTGTGGGAGCCTGTGCTCCAGGGTGTCTCTTGGTTTCCGGTGTCAGCAGGGTGGGTTCCTTTGAGGCTACGAGGGAGGATTGGTCCAGGCATCTGCCCCAGCTGCTGGGGGCTCACAGACATCTTTGGTCTCCCTGACTGTGGACTCACCACCCAGACCTCACCTTCAGCTTCCCATGGGGGTCCTCCCTGTGCGTGCCTGTGTCCAAACTCCCCCTTATGAGGACACCAGTCCTACTGGATGGAGTAGGGCCCACCTTACCACCTCATCTCAACAAATATAAGGTCCCTTTCTGAGGTTCTGGGGGGTAGGACTTCAACACGTGGATTTCAGGGGGTCACAATTACGCCCCTAACAAGATCTGTCCTCACTGGACGAGTGCCGTGTCCCCCAGGACTGTCCCCAGATTTTGTCAGTATGTGAGGCAGTGGGTGCTGGGCTGCAAATCAGGAGGCTGAGGCTCCTGGCGGGAAGAGCAGGACCGAATTTCCAGTCCAGCCCAGGAGGCACTGTCACCAGCTTCACACTCCCAGGAGTGCCGCCCAGGCTGGCAGGTCTTTTTCTGGAACCTTCACATTTGACTTGTGCACAGAAATCTCAGGACTTGCCTCCATTTGCCCACCACCCAAACTGGGTGTCACCTGTGTCTCTCTGTGTTGGCATCACTGTAAGGCCGGCATGCCCAGCAGTCTAGGCCAAGTCCACGGGCTGGTAGCCCAGGCCACGGTCAGCTGGGTTTTCGGGACACAGCCCTTCCCGCAGGGACAGTCCTGGTAGAAGGACCATGTGCACTGCCAGGTCTCCATCGTCCACCTTGGCATTATCACCGTTGCACCTCTGCACCTCCACACTTCCCCGTCATGACCTTGGTCCACTCCCAGGTCCCGATGGGCTCCTATCTGGTCACCTGGTCACCTGGCCACCTCCTGGGGGTCAGGCCCACCCTGTGGGACGGAGCCGTTTCCTCCCATGTGCTCACAGAGCACAGTATCCCTGCAGCAGGCAGGTCCCCAGGGCGGTGTCAGGGCTTGTTCATTCCCCGCACCAGCAGTGTGCTTGAATAAATGTCGGCTGACTTGGGTTTTGTGGTTGAATTTGTTCCTTGTGATTTCCCTGGAGACACGTTCAGTACTGTGGCTCCTCAGGTTCTGCCTTCTACGAACAGGCGGCCATGGTCTCTGCTCCCGTCCTGCGTCCCCACCCTCTCCTGGGCCACAGAACGGTGTCCTTCTGAGCGACTCTTACAGAATTTGTCCAGGATGTAACTGACACATTTTTGTAAGCCTTCTGAATGTGCGGCTGTTCTCACCGCAGAGTTGTCAAAGAAATTTATAAAACAAGATTGTTTTTGTAAATGTCCTATGGCTTGGTGCTCACTGCTCCGTGTAGTGCAGAGCAGCGGAGAGCAAGTAAGACTGGGGCCTCTGGGGTGCCTCACAATCACCGTCTCTCTGGATTTTCCCTAACCTCTTCAAGCCCCACATTTTCCATCCTCAAAATGGGAAGAAGAAGGGGCAGGCGATGGAGGGGAAGCAGGGAGAATCTACTTGTAGGGAGCATGTCAGGAGGCAGTGGTGGGTGTGAGTCAAAGGGGCAGCCTGGACAGACTTGCCTTGGAACCTGGACCTTCACCCTGACGTGCCACGTGTTGTCAGGAAGCCTCACCACTTCCCTGACTCCCTGCTGTTTTCATTGGTAGAGCTGAACTGTACAGCAGCTCTTGCCATTCAAGATTTGTTTGCAAGAATGAATTGAAGTAATAAGGACACCTGATCTTTTTCGGCCACTCTGTCAAACCCTTTCCTCCTGCTTTACCGACATTGCCTTATTTGGTCCTTATGGCAGCCCTATAGGGTGGCCAAGGTTATAATCCTCATTTTACAGATGGGAAAACTGAGATGATGCATATAAAGTCCTCAGCACAATGGCTGGTCTGTAAGTAGTGCTGATGGGGATGGTGGGGATAGGGGTGATGGTGGTGGTGATGGTGGTGGTGGGGATGGGATAGTGGCCTAGTTGGCAGAGGCTGTGGAGGGACTGAAGGGTCTGCCAGCTGCAGATTTATCTGTCAGGCCAGAGGCCACCCTGGCGTCACAGGAGGCCACAGCTCCTTCAGCAGTGATGTACCTGCTGAAAGCTGATTTGCTGCGAACAGTGATGGCCTCGTTCTGGGCCATCGTGGAGCACAGTGGGCCCTGAGCTCGGACTCTGGAGTCTCCAGGAGGAGGCCAGTGTGGCTGTGAAAGGGCAGCACACACGGGAGCAAACTGCCTCACGCCACAGCTCTGGGAGGTGCTGCCTCACCTTGGCTGAGTCTGAAACAACTCCAGCACTCAGGTGGCCCCTGAGCACCTGTATTTCCACACCTGTAACCATGCAGTCTCATCTGCGTGCATGCGGGCAGCCTCCCAGTGGGGACCTGTCGCCCACAGAGCAGCAGGGGAGCCGGCAGCCGTGCCAGCAGCCAGTTGCACTGCTCCATGCAGGCAATTCTCCAGCTGCACTTGTGAGGTCACCCTGTGCATAGTCCTGCATGTGCAAGGGAGTGAGGACCTGGCCTGGGGTGGCCCTGAGGTCGGGTGCGGCTCACAGAGGCTGCTGAGTCACTTGTGTCATAACCCAGAACCCAAACCACCCACCTGCCCCTGCTTGCTGCTCCAAGTGCCACTTTGGGGGACATGGAGGAAAGGTTTGGTCGAGTCACATGCATCTCAGGATATAGGACTCTAAGACATTCTGACTTAAGGCAAAAACCAACCTCATGATGCTAAATAAAGCAAAGGCAGAGGGAAGTTTTTAGTCTCCCCAAATCCTCACACAGAAGCAGATGGAGCTGCTAGGCTAACAGAGCACAAAGCCCACAGTCTTTGCAGGCTAAGGGGGTGGCGTCTCCAAGATCTCATGCTGTGAATGGGTAGAGGCAGCCCACGGTACCAATGGGTCCTTGGAGCAGAGGTGACCATCCGAGGAAGCAGAGAGGCGGCAGGGGCAGGTGCCAAGGCCCTGAGCCGGCTTCTGAGCAGCTGCCTGCGGGTGTCTGCTGAAGCTGAAGAGGCCTTCCGGGCTCCAAACATCAGAGGAGTCAAGGCGGCCCAGTGGTTAGGCAGGTGGGGTGGCTGGGCCTACAAGCTACAGGGGAGCTGAGAAGCCAGGGGCCATACTGGGACCCCGCCCTTATCACCACGTCATTTAAACTCAAACTACAGAAGACGGTCACAGTTGAATCCCACGCAGAGTCCATAAGAGAATGATGGGAACAGTGTACAGAATAAGGGTCCCCTACAGCGAGCAAAGGACAGCCTGAGATTCTGATGAAAATATTAACCCACTACTTGAAAATGAGCTAAAGCTTTCAAAGAAAATGTCAGAAGCTACAAAGTAACAGTGCGTATCAGAACAAATTCAAGAGGGGCAAAAGGATGTTGGGTCAGAGAGAGATTGGAGAAGACATCAGTGCGATCCAGGAAATGGGAAACACAGGAAAAAGCTTTAGAAATGAGAAATAAACCCAAAAGTGGGCAAATGTGAACAGAATAACAACACAGATGATGCCTGAAGGCTAAGAGAAGGCAAGAGGAGGAGGATAAATCAAAACGCAGCAAGGAAGGCATAAAAGGAGACACAGGAAAGGATGCAGCAGGAGGCAGAGGGCCAACCAGTGTGCTCGGTGTTGCCAGAAAGGGGACGCGATGCAATGAAATGGAATAAATACCACAAAATAATTCAAGAAAAATCTCCTTACATAAAAAAAGATGTTCACCTACATTTTGAAAGGAACACCTCATACCCGGGACAGCTAACCAAGCTTTACCAAGACACGCATACACTCTTGGCCTTAAATGGATTGAAACACATCCATGATGTTTAAATCAAGGAATTCAAAAGGAGTGCATCATCTTTGGAAAATCCTAGAGAACCAACACATTATTTTGAAAATCAGTGTGAAAGGGAAAGAATCAGGCACAGATCCTGTGTATTCTATTTGACCTATACCTCAAGGGAACCAAACAGTCTATGAGGATGTTTGTCTTTATAAAAGTAGTCAAGCTAATAAATGCAAATAAAATGACAGAATTAAAACATTAGCATTTAAGAGTCCTTAAAGAAAAGTAGAGACTTCCGGGAAGATGGCGGCGTGAGCAGAGCGGCAGAAATCTCCTTCCAACACTATATTTATCTAGGAAAATACAGCAAATACAACTATTCGTAAAAGAGAGACCGGAATACACAGGAAAGCGCACAGCATGCAGCTACACCCGAGAGGACTCGGCACCCCAAGAGGCGGGGAAGATACGGAGCCGCGACCTGGTGGGACCTGAGCACTCCCCTACCCCAGCGAACCGGCGGGAGGAGAGGATTCAGAGCCAGGAGGGAGTGGAAGTACACCCCACGAAGTAACCCGCCCCGGTGATCTGCGCAGGGAGCGCTGACACACATCGCACGGTGTAGCAGAGATTGGAGACAGAGGGTGCAGGATCTGAGTGGGGAATGTGGCAGGGTGCTTACAGCCGGCTCCTGGGAAGGAAAAAAAAAACACGTGCTTTCTTCAGCAGTCTTAAAGAGACAGGAGTCCAGCGGAGGAGCCAGATTGCCCTGGCACACTCAGCCCAGCAGGGTGGGAGTCCTGGGGAGTTTTGGACCCCTTAGCTAGCGACTGGGAAAGCGTGGCTGCACGTAGACTTCTCACAGAGATCAACAGCCTCCCATTCACTCCCACCCTGGTCAGAGCTATAAAGGGCCCAGCGGAGCGGTGCGGCCACGGCTGCGGAATAGTGGGGCAACAGTGCCACCTACAGCATCCCCACACAATCTACTCCTGGTGGGCGTTTTTTTTTTTTGTTTGGTTTTATTGTTTGGTTTTTTCCTTTTTCTTTTCTTCCTTTCTTTTTTCTTCTCTTTTTAAAGTCGTAAAGAGCCCAGCTGACATACGTGGCAACTACGAGCAACCACTTCTATAGCCATGAAAAGACAGAGGAATATAGTCCAGACTAAAATCAACCAGACAACCCCAGAGAGGGAGCCTGAAGGGACCAAAATGCACAGTCTTCCTGAAAAAGAATTCAGAATAAAAGTCATAACCATGCTGATGGACCTACAGAGAAATGTGCAAGAGCTGAGGGAGGAAGTGAGGGAAGTGAGGAAAGACAATGCAGAAATCAGACAAGCGATCGACGGGCTTAACAGCAGACTGGATGAGATGCAAGACACTGTTAATGGAATAGAAATCAGAGAACAGGAATACAGAGAAGCAGAGGCAGAGAGAGATAAAAGGATTTCTAGGAATGAAAGAATATTAAGAGAACTGTGTGACCAATCCAAATGGAACAATGTTTGCTTACAGAAGTACCAGAGAAAGAAGAGAGACAAAAAGGGATAGAAAGTGTCTTTGAAGAAATAATTGCTGAAAACTTTCCCTCGCTGGGGAAGGAAATAGTCTCGCAGTCCACGGAAGACCACAGATCTCTCAACACAAGGGAATCAAGGAAGACAACACCAAGACACATAATAATTAAGATGGCAAAAATCAAGGATAAAGACAGAGTATTAAAGGCAGCTAGACAGAGAAAAAAGATCACCTACAAAGGAAAACCCATCAGACTAACATCAGACTTCTCAACAGAAACCTTACAGGCCAGAAGAGAATGGCATGATATATTTAACGTTATGAAACAGAAGGGCCTCGAACCAAGAATATTGTATCCAGCACGATTATCATTTAAATATGACAGACGGATTAAACAATTTCGAGACAAGTGAAAGTTGAGAGAGTTTGCCTCTCATAAACCACCACTACAGGATATCTTAAACGGACTGCTCTAGAGGGAAGCACCCCTAAGGCTAAAAAGATGTCACCACAGAAAATAAAATCATAGTAAAGAAAGGAGACCATCCAAATACTAACTAAAGGCAAAGAATAAAACACCTAGTATATAAAGAATGGAGGAGGAAGAATAAGAAGGGAGAGTAATACAGAAACATCAGACGGTGTTTACAATAACTTAACAAGAAAGTAAAGTTAGACAGTTAAATAGTAAAGCAGCAACCCTTGAACCTTTGGTAACCACAAATCTAAAGCCAGCAATGGCAATAAGTACATATCTATCGATAATCACCCTAAATGTAAATGGACTGAATGCACCAATCAAAAGACACAGAGTAACAGAATGGATAAAAAACCAAGACTCACCTATATGCTGCTTACAAGAGACTCACCTCAAACGCAAAGATATACACAGACTAAAAGTGAACGGATGGAAAAAGATATTTCATGCAAACAACAAAGAGAAAAAAGCAGGTGTTGCAGTACTTGTATCAGACAAAATAGACTTCAAAAACGAAGAAAGTAGCAAGAGATAAAGAAGGACATTACATAATGATAAAGGGGTCAGTCCAACGAGAAGATATAACCATTATAAATATATATGCACCCAACACAGGAGCGCCAGCATATGTGAAACAAATACTAACAGAATTAAAGGAGGAAATAGACAGCAATGCATTCATTTGGGAGACTTCAACACACCACTCACTCTAAAGGACAGATCAACCAGACAGAAAATAAGTAAAGACACAGAGGCACTGAACAACACACTAGAACAGATGGACCTAACAGACATCTACAGAACTCTACACCCAAAAGCAACAGGATACACATTCTTCTCAAGTGCACATGTAACATTTTCCAGAATAGACCACATACTAGGCCACAAAAAGAACCTCAGTAATTTCAAAAATATTGAAATCCTACCAACCAACTTCTCAGATCACCAAGGTATAAAACTAGAAATAAATTTTAGAAAGAAATCAAAAAGGCTCACAAATACATGGAGACTTAACAACACTCTCCTAATTAATCAATGGGTTAACGACCAAATCAAAACAGAAATCAAAGAATATATGGAGACTAATGACAACAACAACACAAAGCCACAACTTCTGTGGGACGCAGCAAAGGCAGTTCTAAGAGGAAAGTATACTGCAATCCAGACCTATTTAAAGAAGGAAGAACATTCCCAAATGAATAGTTTAAAGACACAATTACTGAAATTGGAAAAAGAAGAACAAATGAGGCCCAAAGACACCAGAAGAAGAGATATAATAAAGATCACAGAAGAAATAAATAAAACTGAGAAGAATAAAACAAAGAAAAAAATCAATGAAACCAAGAGCTGGTTCTTTGAAAAAATATACAAAACCGATAAACCCCTAGCCAGACTCATTAAGAGAAAAAGAGAATCTACATACATATACAGAATCAGAAATGAAAAAGGAAAAATAACAACAGACCCCACAGAAATACAAAAAATTATAAGAGAATATTATGAGAATCTATATGCTAACAAGCTGGAAAACATAGAAGAAATGGACAACTTCTTAGAAAAATACAACCTCCCAAGACTGACCTAGCAAGAAAACGAAAAACTAAACAGAGTAATCACCAGCAACGAAATTGAATTGGTAATCAAAAAACTACCCAAGAACAAAACCCCTGGACCTGATGGATTCACCTCTGAATTCTACCAGACATATAGAAAAGAAATAATACCCATTCTCCTTAAAGTTTTCCAAAAAATAGAAGAGGAGGGAATACTTCCAAACTCATTCTATGAAGCCAGCATCACTCTAATACCAAAACCGGGCAAAGACCTCACCAAAAAAGAAAATTACAGACCAATATTCCCAATGAACATAGATGCAAAAATACTCAACAAAATATTAGCAAACTGAATTCAAAAGTACATCAAGAGGATCATACACCATGATCAAGTGGGATTCATTCCAGGGATGCAAGGATGGTACAACATTCAAAAATCCATCAACATCATCCACCACATCAACAAAAAGAAGAACAAAAACCACATGATCATCTCCATAGAATCTGAAAAAGCATTTGACAAAATTCAGCATCCATTCATGATTAAAACTCTCAACAAAATGGGTATAGATGGCAAGTATCTCAACATCATAAAGGCCATATATCACAAACCCACAGCTAACATCATAACAGTGAGAAGCTAAAAACTTTTCATCTAAGATCGGGAACAAGACAGGGATGCCCACTCTCTCCACTGTTATTCAACATAGTACTGGAGGTCCTAGCCACAGCAATCAGACAAAACAAAGACATACAAGGCATCCATATTGGTAAAGAAGAAGTCAAATTGTCAGTATTTGCAGATGACATGCTACTGTACATAAAAAACCCTAAACACTCCATTCCAAAACTACTAGAACTAATATCTGAATTCAGCAAAGTTGCAGGATACAAAATTAACACACAGAAATCTGTTGCTTTCCTATACACTAATGATGAACTAACAGAAAGAGAAATCAGAAAAACAATTCCATTCACAATTGCATCAAAAAGAATAAAATACCTAGGAATAAACCTAACGAAGGAAGTGAAAGCCCTGTACTCTGAAAACTACAAGACACTCCTAAGAGAAATTAAAGAGGACACTAACAAATGGAAATGCATCCCATGCTCTTGGCTAGGAAGAATAAATATTGTCAAAATGGCTATACTACCTAAAGCAATCTACAGATTCAATGCAATCCCTATCAAACTACCAACAGCTTTCTTCAATGAACTGGAACAAATAATTCTAAAATTCATATGGAACCACAAAAGACCCCGAATAGCCAAAGCAATCCTGAGAAGGAGGAATAAAACAGGGGGAATTACGCTCCCTGACTTCAAGCTCTACTACAAAGCCACAGTAATCAAGACAATTTGGTATTGGCACAAAAACAGACCCACAGACCAGTGGAACAGAATGGAAAATCCAAACATTAACCCAAATGTATATAGTCAATTAATATTTGATAAAGGAGCCTTGGATATACAATGTGGAGATGACAGCCTCTTCAGCAGTTGGTGTTGGAAAAACTGGACAGCTACATGTAAGAGAATGAAACTGGACTACTGTCTAGCCCCATACACAAAGGTAAACTCAAGGTGGATCAAAGACCTGAATGTAAGTCATGAAACCATAAAACTCTTAGAATAAAACATAGGCAAAAATCTCTTGGACATAAACATGAGCAACTTCTTCATGAACATATCTCCCCGGGCAAGGGAAACAAAAGCAAAAATGAACTAGTGGGACTATATCAAGCTGAAAAGCTTCTGTACAGCAAAGGACACCGTCAGTAGAACAAAAAGACATCCTACAGTATGGGAGAATATATTCATAAATGACGTATCTGATAAAGGGTTGACATCCAACATATAGAAAGAACTCATGCACCTTAACAAACAGAAAGCAAATAATCCAATTAAGAAATGGGCAGAGGACATGAATAGACACTTCTCCAAAGCACAAATTCAGATGGCCAACAGGCACATGAAAAGATGCTCCACATCGCTAATCATCAGAGAAATGCAGATTAAAACCACAATGAGATATCACCTCACACCAGTGAGGATGGCCAACATCCAAAACACAAACAACAACAAATGTTGGCGAGGATGTGGAGAAAAGGGAACCCTCCTACACTGCTGGTGGGAATGCAAATTAGTTCAACCATTGTGGAAAGCAGTATGGAGGTTCCTCAAAAAACTCAAAATAGAAATACCATTTGACCCAGGAATTCCACTCCTAGGAATTTACCCTAAGAATGCAGCAGCCCAATTTGAAAAGACAGATGCACCCCTATGTTTATCGCAGCACTATTTACAATAGCCAAGAAATGGAAGCAACCTAAGTGTCCATCAGTAGATGAATGGATAAAGAAGATGTGGTACATATACACAATGGAATATTATTCAGTGATAAGAAGAAAACAAATCCTACCATTTGCAACAACATGGATGGAGCTAGAGGGTATTATGCTCAGTGAAATAAGCCAAGCCGAAAAAGACAAGTATCAAATGATTTCACTCATATGTGGAGTATAAGAACAAAGAAAAAATATTGAAGGAACAAAACAGCAGCAGACTCACAGAACCCAAGAGCGGACTAATAGTTACCAAAGGGAAAGGGACTGGGGAAGATGGGTGGGAAGGGAGGGATAAGAGGGAAAAAGGGGCATTACGATTAGCAGATGTAATGTTAGGGCGGCACGGGCAGCGCTGCACAACTCAGAGAAGACTAGTAGTGACTCTATAGCATCTCACTATGCTGATGGTCAGTGACTGTAATGGGGTTGGTGGGGGGGACCTGATGAAGGGGTAGTTTAATAACCGTAATATTGCACATGTAATTGTAGATTAAGGGTACCAAAATAAATTATATTAAAAAAAAAGAAAAGTAATGGCTCTAAGCAAATCACCCGCTCATACCACCAGATAGAACCCAGACATGATATGACTCTCCATGGCAGGGATGCAACTCCACTGTGAAGTATTCTTGCCAAATGCCAACCGAACCTGAATGGGACACAGCCTGTAAGATGAGGATTTACAGGAGCACAGGGGACAGAAGTAGAGGATTCCCACACCACAGGATTCGATGACACACAGCCAGACTTTGGAAAGAAATTCTGACTTCTTTAAAAACAAGTGAAAAAAGAGCCTGGCACGGGAGAGGGGAAATCCACAGACTGAAATAACATTTCACAGAGCGTGCCAACTGAATGTGGATGGCAATTTGAAAAATTAAATTGTAAGCGGAAACAGATTGCATTAAAACAGGAAATCTGAACAATGTCTGGGAGGCTGTTTGATAACATTAAGGAATAAATTAAACAATAGTTAAACAAAAATGACTTTTTTTAGGCGTGGTATGTGTGGTTATTTTTTAAAATCCTAATATTTTAGTTGTCTATACTGAAATATTTACAAATGGAAGTTTCTGGAATATCTGGGGTTTGTTTCAAAATAATCTGACTGAGGGTTGGGGCATGGGTCAGAGATGGATGGTTTTGGCCTTGAGCTAATTTCTAGAGCTGGGCAACATGTCAGGGGCTAAGTATGCTGTTCGGGTTTTACAGTGAGCTTTCTTACATTAGAAAGCTAATAGTAGGTACACGAACTACAACTTTGGTGGAATATAGGGTCCTTTTCACCGGCAGGAGCTTCCTCAGCATGGTGTCCGCCAGTGACATGTAGTCGGAGCCATGTAAGCTGTCTTCCCTCCTATCCTGGTAAGACTTTTTGCTTCCTGGAATTCATCCCAGCTTTGAACTTACTACTCTGTTTTTCCCTCTGCAACCTGTTCCCACGGGCTTCCCCTGTCTTGACAGCAAATCTCTACCCTGGTTCCTCCTCTTTAGCACCAAACATCTCTGTCCCCCCATCACTGTAGAGGCAGATGTCGCCCTTCGGTCCCTGGAACCCTGTCCACCTCCTGGTTCAAGACGAGCTTTCTTTACAACAGGAGTGAAGAGACTGAGCAGCAGACCTGTTAGTCCTCACAGGCATGATCTTTTCCTTGGGAGACAGGCGACATCGCCCCTGAGTGCTTGACACACACACCTCCGAGGGGTTATAGGGTAAGCCCACGTCTTGAGAATGAGTCTGCTGAAGGCGGTGGTGGGGAGATGTGAGATGTGCTGCCCCCCTCAGCAATGTCTCCCTGTCTCCCAGGGTGATGCGTGTCAAACCTCTGGCAAATCATAATCGTGAATAAAGAAGGACTAACGTGAATAAATGAAAGATTGCAGAGGACGGGGCCGCTCTCTGCACAGGGGCAGGCAGGCCATGCCAGTGAACGCACACTGTCCACCTCATTTGGCCTCAGGCGGACCTGCACAAAAATCTGGAGACTCATAGAGTATTCCACCTTGGAAAGCTGCCCTGACCCCAGAACTCTGCAGTCTGAGTCGCCACTTCCAGGTTTCTGAGGGTCTGTCGCTGCAGCTGGGGAGGCCTTGGGGTGAAGGCTCTCGATAGGGCAGCCTCCTTGGGCATACGGTCAGTGGGAAGGAAAGGGCTCTGCAGAGGGGAAACTCCCCGGTTCCCTCTAAAAGGGTTAAACCCAAGTCAGAGTTTCAAAGAAGAGTTGCAAGTACAACTGCATTTTGACATCAAAGACCATCTCTGAGGAGAGTTTAGTTCTCACTTCTTCAGAGCACAGGCAGGGACTAGACAGCCCTCAGTGAGAGGGACCCAAGAGCCCGCGATGAGAGGGGGAAGCACATGGTCATCTGGAGCTGGGAAGGCCCCCAGGCTCCCCACAAACCCTGCATCTGGGCACGCGCTCCACTGCATCAAAGGGCCCCTCATGCAAGAAGATTCTGCAGCAGGCCCCCTCCCCTCATGTGCGGAGGACAGACCCACTGTGGACAGCACGGTTTCATCGCAGAGCTCACATGCCTGCTGCCAGCACAGATGTCCCAGGGCCCCCTGCCAGCCCCCTTGCACTGGCTGTGTGAAGCGGCAGCTGAGTGCCACATGCTTCCCGAAAATGGATGGAAGTAACAGGCTGAGCAGTTGAAAAAGAACCAGTGGGGAAAACTCTGAGGTCAAGCGCCCTAGGACCAAGTCTAGACTGGCCTCCTGGAGGTCAGATTTCAGCATGAGTGAGAACTTCAAAGGAGCTGGGGACAGACCCTGCCTGCTCACCCAGACTCAAGGACACAGTGCCCGCCATGCCTGTGGGCAGCTTGGTATGACGTGTGGGTCTCCTTAGGAATGCTCATTACTGGTCTCCCCTCAGGAAACATGTTTGTAATCCTTTTTGAAGAGAAAATCAATGTCAAGGCATATCCAGATTTCAGTGTCAAAGACAAGCAGAACCCATGACACACTGGTGCCTGCATGCCAAACTTCTCACAGGTAGATGTCATCAGGCATCCTGTAGGGGCCTTGACGGCAGATGGCCCAGACCCAGAACCGTTTACAAAACCACCGGCCTCTGCAGAAAACCCACTGACCAGCTAAAACATGAATTATGTACAAAGAATGACCTCAAAGATGTGCAAATGTTAATAATTTGGTTTTCAGGCATGTCAAAGACCACAAGGCGATGTGCTGTCCTCTCTGATGAAGCCCCCGAGGAGAGATGGAGCCTGACCCTGGACTGCAGATCGGTCCCTTGTTATCTAGGGACAAATCAAAGATGTGAATTTAGGGCGACCTTAAGTTGGAGCCCCTGTACTCTATAGCACTGCTTTATAGCACTTCAAAAAAGCTAAGCTCTCTCACTTTCTCCAGTCAATTTTGGGGGATTCTAAAAGGAGTCCCTCCCGTATTCCATGTGGGACAGAGGCAGGGCATGCTGGCGGCTGCTTGCACATGCACTCATTCACCATGATTTGCCCTGGCGCCAGGGATCCGCAGCTCTCTGACTATAAAGAGAGTCTCCTTCCCTCGTTCACAGCTGGCTCTGTCTAGGTGAGGCCTTGGCCTGGGGACAGTCTCTGGGGTAGTGGCTACAAAGCCTCCAGGCATTAAATTGGTTTTTCATTTTGTCTTTTGGATGGTGGTGGTCTTCCCTAGTTCCAGATGGGTGCACCCTGCTGTAGGCTGCCTCAGTGGGGTGCAGAATGGCATGTAGACAGGTCATTGCCTCATGGCTCTGCAGAAGGCACCTCTGGGCCATGTACATATGGGGCGGGGATGAGCGTGACCTCCTCAGTGACTCCTTGGAGTCCTCAGAGCCCCAGGCTGTGTCGGGGGTGTGCCCTGGATGTGCCTTGGCCGCCTCGATTTGCTGCCAGGAAAATGACGCAGAGCATGTCTGGTGAGAGCAGAAAATGACCCGAAGGGCACTGGTTGCTGATTCTATGCTCTTGGGTCTCCAGCCAAAGCTGAACATGGCCCAGAAACACTCTGCTGGGCATTAAGGTTTTAGGGTACAAGGTCACCTTTATAACTTATATTCAAAGCCATCACTTGGGCAGCCCCCAAATCTATAAACATACAAATAAACAATATTCCAAGCCAAGAGATTTCTTTTGGTCACCCACAGTACAAGAAATGTATAACAAATGGCATGGAAACGTGAACATTTCCAAAGCTGTGGGGCCACTGATAACCGAAAATGCAGAAGAGCAATTTTACTCGATGCTGCAAAAGCCATTCATTTAGCAGGAATCCTAGGCTTTTCCACTGGCAAAAAAGGGCACCTCATGAAGGAGCTAGAAGTCACATACCAGCAACGTTTTCCCTAATGTGTTCTGTGGACAATTTCATTCTTTTCATTCTGATTTTTTAAACCAAATGGCACACTTCTGCTGAATCCTTAAAATAATTCAGTTCAATTATTTGAAATCAATCTTATATTCTTAAAATAGCACATTGGAAAAGTAGGTCTAAGCTATAAAAAGACTTACACATCAGGAACTGGCAGAATGTCTGGGCGTCACACAAACAGGAACAGCAAACGGCCAGTTTCTGGTCTCAGGAAAGACATGTGGTCATGCACCATGAAAGCATTCCATTAAATAGTAAATAACAAGCTATTTGAAACCACACTCACTAGGTCATTTAAAATATTTAGTAATCTAAAATCGTGTCACTGTGACATCCTCGTCTTCCTACAGAATTTAGGGAAAGAAACCTCTGGACCTGAATAATTTGCACAACTGATTTAATCCCATCTGTGTAAGAATGTGCAAAACAAATAAGAAATGGGAGGAGTAGGCAACATCACAAATACTCCCTCATTTCTTAAACGGAGTAATATGGCTGCTGGTGAGTCATACATCACAGGAAGATTTTAACAGCTTCTTGACGAAGAAAAATTATTTACACAAAAAATGTAGGTCAAAATGGACTGCTTTTTAGCATGTTCTAAGAGGCCTGCTCTTTTACTAGCTAAGTCAGAATCCACTAAATAAAGTTCACGGAAGCAGTTAGAGGCTCAAGGAGTCCTTGGACTTACTGACAACGGCCTTCTGAAAGACAGACAAAATGCCAAGATGCCGCTGGCCGTCTGACCAGCCTGGGGGCATCGCCCTGAGCCAGGGACGTGCAGGTGGGTGCTGCAGACAGAGTTTGGGTGGAGCTCAAAGTTTGCTCAGGGTAGCGATTCCACACAGAATAGGCACAGATTATGTAAACTGGCTCATAAATGACTGACCAGGACTGAGGAAATATTTTAGACCCTCAGTCCAGCTACACAGTACATCTGAAGCAACTTCCTCCCAGATCCCAGTGGGAGAATGGAGCCACACATGAAAGCTGTGCCGGAATGTGGAGGGAAGCCTGGGGTGCAGAGCCTTCCCTGCACACGGAATGTGCAGGGTGGAAAGGGATTGGAAACGTACAATCGCCAAAATCCGGGCCACGTCGTGCAAAACCTCCATGTCTGTTCCCACATTAGTGTTCAGTCATGGAAGTCATTCAGATGATTAAAAACGAAATTAATGTGTTGACGTTCCTTAAATGCCAACTGTTCAGAATTCAAGGCTGGTCCCACAGGAAAGCAAATGAAATGGGCCGAAGTGGGCAGATGTCCCAGCTGCTCTGTATCCCCTTGAGGTTGTCCTCCCACACAAATCCAAAATTCACCACATTCTGGCTAGATTTCCATTTCTTCTCCTTCCTCAGGAAGCCCGTCTGTCTTTAAGTTTGTATGTATCCGAAGACCAACAGAGACAGGCTTAGCTGATCTCCATGGTGGGGAACGTAAAAACAAAAAGGCGCCAATTCATCCCTTTCCTGGAACCCAGGGCCTGAGCCCTCCCATCGGTGGCACTCTGGGTCCATCCTTGGTGGCCCTGCCAAGTGTCCTCTGATGCCCCAAAGTAACTCCCTAAAGAGAATATTTGCGTTGAGCAAATATGCCTGGTGAGCAAAATAATCTCTTGAGGGACTGCATCATGGGAAAAGCCCCAAAGGTGTTAAAATGACAAGACTTAAGGAGCCACTCAGTTCTAATCCCATAGGTCTGTGGTTGTCCAGGCAGATGTCGGAGACGGGGGCCCACTCCGACCCTCGCTGTCAGGCACTCACTGGCCAGGCCCTTGCTCCCCGCCTCACCTCCTTCTCCCTTCCCGCTGCTGGGAAGTCATGGGGTGAGGGCTGCAGGGGGAGGCATGGGCACAGGCTCTGAGCAGGATCGCGGCTCCTGCATCACTGAAAACATTCATTACTGCAAAGCCTCCCTTCCACCAGGGCCCATCTGTTTACAGAGAACAAGCACATGTTCTTGACGATTCATGCCACAGGCCTAGGTGTCCCACAGAGGGGCCAAGGAGGGGCCGCTGGCACAGGAGTGAGGCTGGTTCTGCTGGATGCTGGGCACCACCCAAGTTCAGGTAGCAGCCTGGACAACTGCCCCAACCCTCCCCTGCCAGCCACGTGCTGCCTCCTGCCTCCCCTTCCGGGGAGCTTAGACACAGACCCTCGAGTTGCTCTTGTGTAGAACTCAGGACGAAAGGGACCACAGAGCAGGCCTGGGAGAGGGGTGGGGGTGCTAAATGGGAGGGAGTCGTTCCCTGGCTGGGAAGAAAGGGCGGGTTTCCCATCCAGGCGTGCAGCCAGCCACGGCCAGACAGTGGGTGCCAAGCACTTGTGACGGAGAGCTTTGCCTCTGCCCCATCCCATTCAGTTTTCACTCCAGCTGCAAGGGGAAGCTTCTGCAACTTCTTTTGCAGGTGAGAAGTGTGAGGTCAGGGTTGAGTTACTTTGCCCAAAGACACAAAGCAAGGACAGAACTGGAACTCCAACCCAGAGCTGCAGACCGCAAGCCCATCTGCTTACCTGTGCAGCACAACCTGGTGCCTGCGGGCTCTGCCGGCTCTGCAGGGCTGCAGGGGCCAGGGTCACCAGGATGGACTCTGTCCAGTGTCAGAGGCACCCAGAGCCATCGAGACACCTGCCTACTGAGACATAGGCACGCTGAGCAGTCACAAGCTGGAGCCTGAGACCTCCCCCCCAGCCTCTGTTCAAGGGGTGAATCAGCTATTTGCTCAGTGAATAGAGTCACAACAATCCCCTTCCCTTCTCCCCCACCCAGTCGTCTACCAGGGACAGTGCGTGAGGACAGGACATCGCCACCTACCGATTCCTCTTGGTTTTCATGGTTTGGTCCTCCCTGCCGTCTTCAGAACTGGATCCATCGCTGAGCTCAGCTGAAAGAAGACCGAGTTAGCATGTTGAAGAGTCAATGCTCACCACTTTGGAAAGCCAGCAGCAAGCACTCAGTTGCGAGCAGACTCATCTGGAAATTAAGGAAACAGACTTCCCTGAAAGACTGACACCAAATCCTACAACTGGCTTTCTCTTGGTTCACTCTTTTTATGTTTTGGCAAGAGAGAAATCTGATTTTCTCTTGTGCACAGAAGCCACGTCTAGCCGCTGTCCCTTCAGAGGCTGCCAGATCTTCCAGGGGCTGGAGGATGGAGCACCAAAGATGGGCGTCACCTGACCCCCTCCACCCGGGAGCCAGGCCCAGGGCCAGCCCCCTACTTCATGCCTGCTTCTGCGCTCCTGTGTGTGAGAGAAGAGACCAGGTGCCCCTACATCCCCTGCAGTGGGGGGTCAGCTTCCCCCTGCACACAGCCCACACTCACAGCGACTATGTCTACTTCAAAATGCCAAATTCATCTTGAAGACAGGTCCCCTATTTCTGTCCTGAAGAGGTCGGCCCTGTAAATGTTTGAAAAGCTTTTGAAACGAGAAAGTAAAAAAGTGCTTTGGTGTCTCACTTTTGTCTCTGAAATGGAAAGCGGAAAAGCGACTAGAAAGATGGCTCTGGAGCATTGTCACTTCAGTCCTGACAGCCTGACCAGTTTCCAGTCGCTCCCCAGCTCACAGAGGCCTTCTCGCCGGCTCTCATTCTGCATCTCCCACCGCCATGTCTATCCCACCTGGGAAGCTCTCTCTCACGATCATGTCCCATGTTGGGGAGGACTGGGGCCTGGGCTCTGAGGTGGTAGGAGTCTGGAAGGTCCCAGCTCGCCCTGGACTCCTGCATCCTGGTTCTCGCAGCCTCATCCTCCCAGCACACCAGCACGGGCAGCGAGGCCCCCTGAGCAGGACTGGGTGCAGGCTAGCCAGCCCCCGTGCCCTCGGCACACTGCCATGTGTGGGAAGAGGCCGAGGGACCAGCCCCATCGGGAATGCGGATGGAGCAGGAACGGTTTCCTTAAGGGTGAGCTGGGGAAGAGGAGGCACCCAGGATGCCCCAGAGGAAGACCGAGGAGCAGGCCCGCTGTCGGGGCTCTCGGACAGGCTGCCTCCACCGGGACACTGAGGAAAGGCGGGCTGTCTGCGGGCCGTCCTGCCCACCACCTCCCTTCTCTTCACCCACTGGATGCCCTGAGCAGAGCCCCGTTCCAGCTGTGACCCCACAGATGTCTCCAGAAATTGCCAAATATCCCCAGAGGCAGAACCAGATGTCTTGAGAAAAGACCGTGTGTGACAGCCGAGCTGATGTGGGAGTGGGGTTCATCCGCACTCCCCACTCTTCCCACGCATGCCCCTGCAGAGTGCCCACATCCCTTCTGTGCCGGTCACCCTAGAAGGCATACTGCTGCCACCTGCGCGCCTCCCCACCTCCCAGCCTCTCCACCCCAGGGTCTCACAGGCACCCTGCTCAGCACATGTGGCCTGGATCAGCGCTGACCGTTCCTGCCTCCATGCCCACAGGCTGTGAGCAGTGTCCCCAGGCGTGCTCCTAGCGGCATGCTGAGGGGCTGATGCCCTAGCTAGGTTGGCAGAAGTGGGCTCTTTGTCACCTGCTTGTCTTTTAGGCTGAGAAGATGGGGTGTGACACGGAGCAGCAGAGGTACAACCAAGGCACCGAACGAGGGGTGGAGAGGGCAGATCCTTCCCGCGCCCCACCCCAGAGCACAGAGCAGGGAACGCAAAGGCAGGTGTGAAAAAATAATAATGATTAAAAAAAAATTAGTTCATACTATTATAAATAGGTTTTTAAAAATACATTTTTGTTTGTTTTGAATAATCTCATCATGCATAAAGCCTTCCTAATCAAGATACAAAATCCAGAAGCCATAAAGGAAATATTTATAAATTTAACTGCCTTTAATAATGTAAATCCAGAGGACATCAGGCAAAATGGTGGGAGAGGGGGCCCTCATGGTCAGTCCCAACACCAGAACGACCCCGAGCAGGAAAGGGAGGCAGTCAGCTGTTCCAGAGCTCCGGAAGGCTGCAGACGCTCGGGACAGCTGGGGGACAGCTGGAGGGAATGGCTGCTTCCTTAACCACCGCAGAGATGGCAGGACACAGACCTCAGCAGCTATGCATGCCGAGGAGTACACATACTTTTAAAATTAGTTTGAGAAAATCACAAGTGGGTGGCTCCAGTCCTCAACAAGCAGGAATCAGGAATCCCTGGGAAGTGGGAGAATCATTTTTATAATATCAAAATACTCAGAAAATCCAGTTTTCAACAAGAAAATTACAAAGCAATAGGAGAGTATTCCCATTTCACAGGAAAAAAGGAATTTGACAGCAACCATCACTGAGGAAGCCCATGACCATTAACTCAAAATGTAAGGCGCAGCTACACTTCAGAGCTAAAACTCTAAGACAGAAACATAGGGGTAATCTTCCTGACAGTGGACTTGGGCATGGTATGTTAATTATGCCACTAAACATGCAGGCAATAAAAGGAAAAAAAAAACAGATTAATTGGACTTTGTAAAAATTAAAAACTTCTCCACATCAAAGGATACATCAATAGAGTGAAAAACACAGACTGGAAAAATATTTGAAAATCCCATATCTGTTCAGGGTTAGTATCCAGAATATATATAAAACTCCTACCACACAACAACTGAAGCAAAAACAACCCTGTTAAAATTGGGGCAAAGGACTTGAATGAACATTTCTCCAAAGAAGACATGCAAATGGCAAAAAAGGACATGAAAAGGCCCTCAGCACTTCTGAGTCATCAGGGAAATGGAAACCAGGCCTGTGAGGAGGTGCCGGCGCAGACCCTGAGGGCAGCTCTGATGACCATGGGAACACACAGGCGCCGGGGAGGGCGTGGAGCCCTCTGTGCAGCGGGCGGCGGGCGGGGGCATGGCGTGGCTGCTGTGGAAAAGGCTTGGCCTCTCCTCAAAGAGTCAAACACAGAATTACCACAGGAGACAGAAATTCTACTCCTAGGTAAACACAGAAAATAATTTAAACGGACTCAAACAGGTACTTGTATGCTGGCATTCATAAAAGTAGCCAAAAAGTAGAGGCAACGAAAGTGTCCGTCAATCAGATGAACAAAATGTGGTCCATCCGTACAATGGGGTATCACTCAGCTCTGAAAAGGAAGGAAAGCCTGGGCATGCGACAGTGTGTCACTAGAGTGTACAACCCTGCAGCCATTCTGCTAAGGGAAACCGACGACCACTTCCCTCAAGCATCAAGAAGAGGCCAACAGAGGTGGGAGAGCAGGGGAGGGGCAAGGGAGGGTCCGATGGAATCAGTAGCCCTTACAGAGTTTCTCTTTGGGGTGATGCAAAGTATCGGACATAGTGGTGAAGGTCGTACAACATTGTGAAGGCTCTTAATGCCACTGAATTGTGCACTGAAAATGGTTAAAATGTCAAATTTCAGGTTCTGTATATTTTACCAAGAGAAAAAAAAATCAAGATCGATTTGCTATATGGAAAAAATAAATCAGAACACCAAGAGAAATACTGGACTCATGCTATAGCCAAAAAGCTTACATACTTCATTTACAAGAGTCCGTGGAATTCAGTTAGAAAGAAACACTTAAAGCACTTCACAGGAATACAAAACAAACAAATGGCCCTCAAACTTGTGAAAATGTGTGATTTCACCCAAAATTAAAAGAATGGTTTAAAAAATAAAAGTTTGATAATCTGTGGTGCTTATGAGAGTGAGCTGGTCAGTCTTTATGGAGAGAAATTTAAAATGTGTGTACCTTTTGAAATGGTATTTCCAATAATATGAGTTCACACAATAGAAACATTTGTCAAGGCGCTCCTAAGATAAGTATATGTGTACAAAGACATTCTTGTCTCATCATGTGTGTTAGCACGAACAAACAAATGACCTTGAAGTCCACTGACAGGAAGGATCTAATGAAGTCACGGTGTATCCAACCCAGAGACAGAGAGAGATTGTGAGAGGCTCAGAACATGCCCAATGGAAAGCTAGCCCAGGTGTGTACAAGCAAGGTGCAGAGCAGAAGTGCAGCATTTCAGCTTCTCAGGTGTTTCATCAACCTACCTACCTTTGCACACACACAAAAAGCTGCATGTTTTCAAAAGGTATTGTTTCACACACTTGCCAGCAAAGGCATGTATGTATTAAAAAAAAAAAGAAAAAGCAAGGCGGCAGGGCAGGCGGGCAGCTGGTTTAAGGTCTACATCTGTCTGTGAGCCAAATGTCTCTGCCTGATTGAAGTGGTTAGACCTACTATGTGCAGCCCTCTTATGAAGGGAAGGTGCACTCTCTGGGCAAGACTTGCTGGAGAAGTTGGGGAATCGAGTTTGGTGGGGAAGCTTTGCGTTCAGAGGAGGCCACGGTACGTGGCGTGCATCTGAGTCCTGAGGCGGAAGGCAGAAGCGCCGGAGGACAGCAGCATGCCCACTGTGATACTGTGATGTCACCGTAAGGCAGTGCTGGTGTCCAGGGAAGAGGTCCTGCTCCTCACCCAGGGGGTCTTGCTAATAGGCACTCAGATTTGCCCACCCCATTTTCCATCTCTGCCCCCTGCTTCTCAGGGAGCAATATGCTTAACATGAGCTTTGTGGGGATGCAGGCAAACCGCATGGCCTGAGATCATATGAAAGTTCAGGGTGTCTGCAAACATCTGGCTGAAAAGACTCGGGGTGGGGTAAGTAACTTTCATCCCACACAGAAGGTGCAAGCTACTCGCCAGAACAAGACATCAGAGCCTCTCCAAAGTAGCCCTCCAATCTGGTGACACTAAACTGTGCAGCGGGGAGCTGGCCTGAGAAGGCACTTTCAGCAGGCGGAAGCTCCCTCTGGAAAGAGCGGAGTTCTGACTTCAGTGTCTACAAACACAGTGATCTAGGAAACATGCTTCCATCAGGGCTCCTGAAGCCATTAGTCTGTTCCAGGGCGTCTATCCACTGGGTCAGTGTGAGCTGAGCCATCCTCAGGTCTTAAGAACTTTGCACAGGGAGCCCCATGTGCTCTGCAGGAGATTCCCGGGCAAAAATCATCCAGGGGCAGAGGCTGGCTGGACCATCCGGATCCCACCACGGAACTGTGGCTCTGGCACAAAATGCAGCCGTCAGCAGGCCGCCGGCTCTGCTTGGTCAGAGCTAAGCACCCAGCAGCAGCCTCCACCTCGGATCTGGCCTCTATGACGTGCCACGCAAACAGCTATCTCTGCGCTTGCAGAAGCCATGAGATATCCAACAGACAGGCCATTCACTTCAATGCTGTTCGCTCTGTTTAAGATTGGTTTTGTGAGTGACAAATTGGGAGTAATGAGTGACACAAAACACCCCCGCAGGGTGCCCAGGCTCCCAGGGAGGTCACTGCCTGCACTCACCTGTCTCATGTGGGTTCAGGCTACAGAGACTGACAAGTGGGAAGGGGGAGCTTAGGAAACAAGTGTGCAAGGAAGAGATGCAGGTTGGGTCACCCGATGGTGCTCAGACATGGGACACAGGGTCAGGGGAGGCCAGGATCCCACCCAAAGAGCCAGGCAGGTGAACTCTGCCTAGGGAGGGCCTCTCCCCAGCCTGAGTCCTCTGGACGGACGATGCCCACCCCACTTTGGAAAACAACTCAGCATTTGCATTTCCAGGGGTCCCAGGTCCTGCTGAGTGCCTGGCCACCTGGATCCACTGTGACCTGGAGATCTGTGTACTGAGTCCCTGGGCAAACAGAGCTTGGGGAAGCTACCTTTTCATGAGTCACAGCTGTGTTTACTCATGGGGGCTTTATGCTCTACTTGGTGAAATGAATGTCATTATTAATGTACAGTGTTACTGCTAATGGTCTTGAATATAAATGACGAAAATATTTACAGAGCAAAGGAAGCCAGGGGAAGTTCGTGCCGTGCCTATTACAGGGTGGGGACAAAAGAGAGTTAAAGTGCAAGGCTGCCGGCCCGGGACTGTACTGTGTCAGGCACCAGTGAGGACCCGCTATCCAGAAACTAATTTTTGTCACATGCTCACAGCTCACAGGAGGCCTGGTGAGGCCGTCCCTCCTCTGGTCTGGAGTCCGACCCACCAGGAGCAAACCCTGGTCCCCCCACGTGATAGAAGCATGACCTTGGGCAAGTTAATGAATCTCCTTTCTTCAGTTCCCTCCTGTAAAATAGGTGCACAGTGGATTGCAGAGTAAGTCCCCCAGAGAGGCGCCTGGGGCTGTGTGAGGTTGCCTGGCACAGGCTGCTGGCCAGCTGGCCCTGAACTGGGGAGAGCATGCTGGGTCTCCAGTGCGCCCAGGACCCTGGAAAGCGCAGGGGGAAGCGGGAGAGCGACGAGAAGATGCTTCATGGCTAGGTCTGCTGAAAGAGCGGGGCAAAGCCCAGGCAGCCGGGCCGCCTTTGGGGGCTGGAGGAGCGGGGAAGAAGCTCCTTCCCGGAGCCCCCAGTTCCACCAGTTCCAGGGAGACAGTGTCTGGCCAGCTGACCTTGGGACTGACTGACAACAAACTGGACTTGTTTTAATTTTGTGATAACTGTGATAATTTGTCACAACAAGCAACTCACACAGGTGGCGCCTACCTCAGGGGCTGTGGTGAGCATTCTGCATACTCCCCGATTTCCCCCGGTCCCCAGGGTCCCTAGGACGCCCCCTCTGCCTTCTCGCCTCCTCCGCCCCCAGGCTTCCTGTCCTCCTCGGCCTCGCGAGGCGCCACAGGAGACCACAAGGCAAGAGAGGCCGGGATTCCTTCCCGATCTGTCCCCTGCCTCTCTCCCCCTCCCTGGCCCATCTCATCACCTCACCATTGTCACTTCCTACTGGAGGCGCCACAGGGCTCCCCACAGGGAGCAGCTGCGACAGCCTGGCTGCAGGGAGGTCTCTGCCCAGTCGCCGGAAAGCAGGACCTCGGTGCTACAGTGACTGCATGAAAGGACCTGGTGTCTGATCGGCGTGAGGAACACACGAGAGTGTCGGCTGAAGGGAGCTCATGGAGGCCCAGAACAGCCAGTGAGTCATGGGCGGGGGACGAGGCTGGCACTTCTCAGTCACTGCAGTTCAACAGGCATTTATTCTCAGCTAATAGCATAGCTGCTAGAGCCATGACAAATCTGGATGCACTGCAAGGTAATTAGGAAATAATTCAGGCCTTCGTCTGAGTCTCTCAGCAATGCTAACAGAATTGAAAATGGGACCTTTTCCTTATCTGTTGAGTGATGAGTGGCTTAGCACTTTCGGCAGTCCTGCCTCCTGCTCCCCAGAGCTCCACTTCCACTCCCATATCCCAGCACCTACACGGACACAGACAGACATGCACATGTGCACACACACACACACACACTACATGCATGTACAGACACACATGCACATGCACCACATGGACGTATAGACACACACACACACATACACACCTCTGAACCTAACAGCAGTTCAATGTGGTGGCTATTTTACAAAATTCATTTATTTTGTTTGCCTCTTAAAAAATAATGGATATCAACTGGAATGCTTAATTTTTCCATTTCAGACTGGAAATATTCAAATCCTTTATGACTCATAGGTGAACAAAATGTAAAAAACAAAATTCTCCACCAAGAACAATCTCTCTAGAGCTAGTTCTTAAAATAATTAGGGTCACATCATTCAGTGAGTCATGATGGATGAGGGGCCAGGGAAAATGCCACTTGCTGATGGCCGGAGGTCAACTCTGCCCACTCATCTCTAATTAATCTTCCAGAAACATCCCAGTCCCAGTTCTTCTGCTATAAACAGAGCAATTCAGGTGGGCAGCCCTGGGAAGCAAGAAGCGATGCACTAAATGTCCATCCCACCAGCAACAGGGGATGGAGAAAGGAGGTCGTTTGCATATCTTTACAATTCAGGTCTTTAAAATATGGGTTTAAGAAAATGTCTTTCTCTTTTTGTAACAGGAAGCAGGGTTAAAACTTGTTCTGTGACTCCATGTAATTTTATTATCACCTGTCTGCCCAGGTAGGGCAGTTAGGGCCACCATGATGCATTGATGGAGAATAAAACACTTCGATATATTAAAGCTGAACTCTTCAGGTATTTATGGTTGTGTTTTTTAGATTTAAGGCTCAATTCTTTACCTTTTAGGGATGAAATGAGATTCATGATCGGGACTGAAATGGAACACTGATCTAGGACCCAGTTAATTCAGATCCCTGTTGTTGAATTAATTCAACAAGGAAATATTGGACGGAGGTGGCTCTAATGCCCTGCAGCTCTAAGTAAGCAGACCGAAACTGAAGCCGGGAAATGCCTCAAGATTACGCAGCCAATCGAAACACTCAGGACAACCAATCACAGACAACCAGCTAAGCTATAGCCAATCAAGTAACTGCTTTTCTTTGCTTGTGCACCTTCTCAGTATGTCTTCCCCGCTCCCAGCAGCAGAGCACCCTTAACCACTTCACTGCAAAGTCCAACCAATCTTTGCTTAAATAAACTATTGAAATGTTTCCCATACCTCAGTTCATCTTCAGTCCTGTCCTTCAGCTAACACTCACACAAGCCCCAAAATGACAGATGGCTCAGTGGGGACTTGTGCGGACCCCTCTCTGTTTCTCTTCCATCTGGCTTGCTTTGGTCCAAAGGAGAGAAATACTAGGGCAACCATGCCTGAGTGCTAATGAGGTCCTTTCTTTCTCATTCCTACCTGTGCTCTGGGGGAAAAAGGAAAGAAGCAGCATCGAGTTATCTACAGGAAAGCCAAGCTGAAGGAAGGAATAATGACTCTACATCCTTTGCCTTTTACCAATCAAATAAAACTCCTGCTGTGATAAACTGCACGGTGATGTTTCTCACAAGGTTGGGCACCTTCTTTCAGGCTACACTTTTGCACTTGGTGAACTTCTCAAGTCCCCTGGCTTTAACACTGTTTATATGTTGATGCCTCCTAAAATTAACATCATTCATTGGGCAAGGCCTCTCCCTTGAATGTCAGACTCATTCATCCAACTGCATATTTCACCTTTCCTCCATGTACTTCCGCATCCCCTCTTGATATTGGGCACATTTCCTGTCCAGGGGTGGGGACCGTGGGAGATGGGCATTTTCAAGCCTTCTTGCAGCACCCAAAATACCCCTGTTAACAAGGGATGGCTCTCAATCAGAGGAAACAAAATCACAAATCCAGCTCTTACTGTGCCTGAATGCAGCTACATGCTTACAGATTCAGTCTAGTATGGGCCTAGATAACTTCTCTTCCCAGTTTCAATGGATTCAAGCTCTCTGGAGAATATCCCCGTTAGCCTAAGTGAAATAAACATATCAAACCTGTCATCTCTCAATCTTAAAAAACTACTATCGGCTTTTCCACGTCCCTTAGCGCTGCTAAATATGTTGAGAAAACTTACAATACCATGTTCTAACCCTCTAGTCAAATGCCTGTGGATTCCACTAAAACATGGGCTGCTCTCATCTTCTGATGGCTCTACATGACGTGGAATCAAAAACATCACAGTAAACCCAATAAAACACCCCATAAAAATAAAACAAAGACCCCCTTTGCAGGGGCCAAGATCCCGTCTCCTGGGCTTTTGGCTGAGCATATGCAGCTCACATTGAGAGAGCTCCTGATCTTGTTTCCCCAGCGTAGCCACTACTGTTTATCCCACAGGATTCAGGGAGCTAATAAAAAATGTATTACCCCTAATCAGAGGGAATCCTTTCCGCAAACAATAAACCTTCTTGCCTGACTGGGGAAGTAAGATTTATAGGCATTGTCAGAAACAGCTACTCCCTGCCGAGCACCCCATCCCTCAGTGGCTCAAAGAGCCCTCCCCTGCTTCATGTGTGGGTTCACCTCGAATTCAAGCATCTATTAAGCAAACAATGGATGGACGTCCTCCAAAGCTCTAAAATGAACGTGCCAAGTGGGAGAGGAAACACGCCCCGTCCGTGTGCACCTTGTCTCTCAAGTGAAGTTCATAAGACGTTTGGAACCAAAAGTAAATGCTGGGCAGTGACGATGCTGGGCAGGAGGTTCCGAGAGGCTGATGTTATGCAAGGCTTTCTCTGAGCTAACGACTTAATGTAATGGGAAAGAAGGCCAGAGGTGACCCCTTGGAAGGATCGATGTTTCTGCAGAAAATGCAATAAAAACCTAATTACTAAATTCTGAAACAGTGAACACGATTCCTTAAGTCAGTTTCCAACATGACCAGTAAAAACATGCTCTCTTTTCACATTCATTAGGAATATGGAGCTTGGACACTTAGACAGAGGATGCAAAGAGCCCAGCTCTTACTCCTTGTTGACGCCTGCAGCTTGCGCTTGTGGGGCGGGTCTTCAAGGATCCTGTTGAGGTCCCCACGGTTTTTCAGGTCCAGGGGCTTCTCCCAGACAGACAGCTGCATCGTCGGGTTGAAGAAGAAAACCCGGTCATCGCCGGTCCAGACCACACACCTGTTTGAGTTGAGAAACTCATCTGAGTTACCTTCAAACACATTCAGTTAAAAAACTAGTTGGCGTGTGCCCTAACTCAAAAAGCCTTTCGTGACTGAAATCTGCATGTTTGCAAAGGTTATTTATGTGAAGTATAAATAATAATGACCATGTCTGACATTTTAGGGTACTTTACAAATCTTTATCATTTATTGTCATCTGATTAACAGGCAGATAATATCTTGGCCGTCTTTTTGCCAAAAAGGACACCAAAGTTCAGCAAAGCAAACAGCTTAACAGGGTTACAGGAGGTTGGAGTTCCTTCTGGAACACCAAATCTCTGTTTAAATTCCTCAGACCCTGAGCACTCCGGGGCGCCGACCAGGACCCAGTAATTAGCAGAGGGGTCCTCAGTACATGTTCCCGAATGAGCAGCGCTCTGGCAGTGGAGGATTCACGGCCCTGGAGGCAGGCCTGCTCTGCAGCCTGCTGCTCTCCAGCAGCAGAAATAGTAAATGGCAGCCCTGGCGAGCCAGGCCAGCCCTTGTGCCCTGGTTCAGTTTGAGAAGAGCAAAGAATTCAGCTTTGTGGTTTCATATGCAGGAATCTCACATCTCTGAAAGGCACAACATGCAATCATAAGAGCCCTTATCTGTGGAAGGTTATCAGAAAAGAGAAAAGATTAAAAACTGAAGAAAAGAAAAGCAAAAGGAGGAAGGAAAAGACCCACCCAAGGGGCGCAGAGGCTCAGTGATGCAGAGACGCACACGGAGTGCGGATCCGGCCACAGAGCGCCCCAGAGAACACAGCCAACCAAGGCCTCCAGGCAGGCATGGAACTCGTGCAGAGCATGAGCCATGTGCGGGAGCTGAGGCCCGGATGCCTCCCCCAGGCCAGGGCTCTCGCCTGCTTGGCCCTCTGCCTCCCACTGCAGCTTCCGAGGCCCTGACAGCTCCAGGGCCTCCCAGGGCTCCTCAGGTGCTGGGGGGCCAGCCGGAAAGGTTGCACGTGCTGGAACCCTCTGGGCACTGCCTCTTCTCCAAGGAGGACCTCTGACCAGGCCGGAGTGCACCTGCCGGGCACCGCCCTGGCCCTGATAGCCAGGCACGTAGGCTGTCGGTCCCCAGGATGGGTCTCGGCCAGCACAGGTCATTCTGCTTTGTATAGAGAAAATCACTCCTGCCTGCAAATCCCTCACTCCACCCAGCGCGCCACTCCCCACAGGCCACGCAAAGGGCTTGGGGGCTGAACCCCATGTTGTGAGAACTCTGGGAGGACTAGGACCCGTCCCAGAAATGACACTGAGACGGTCTGTCAGATTTACTACTCTGGCCAGGCCAGGCTCATGGGAGTGGTCAGCAGAATGATGTCCCTTAAAAATGTCCACATCTTAATCCTCAGAACCTGTGAATCTGTGACCTTATATGGCAGAAGGGCCTTTGCAAATATGATTCAGCTAATATCTTAAGATGGGACTTCCCTGGATTGTCTCTGCAAGTCCACTGTAATCACAAGCGTCCTTAAAAGAGGAAGAGGTTGGCAAGGGGGTCAGAATGAGGGCAGATGCTGAGACGGAAGCTGCGGTCACACATACGCATGCACACACATGGGGCACGGGGAGGGGGAGAGGCTGGAAGGTGGTGCACTGCCGGCCCTAAAGCTGAGGGGGCCGAGGAGCACAGGCACCTCTCAAAGTGGCAGAGTCGAGGACAAGATTCTCTGAGCCTCATAAGGGGTGCAGCCCTGCCCACACCTGGATTTCAGTCCCATGAGATCCCCGTGGGACTTCTGGCTGCCAAAACCACAAGATGGTCACTTTGCAGAGCTGAAGCTCTGAATTCGGGTAGTCAGTGGGGTTCACCCTGTCCCTTCCAGTCCTGGGTGGCCACATGAGGACCCAGCATCCAGCTAGCCGTGACCCACACCCCAAGCACGGCCCCCGGACATTGGCCGCCACTGGCCTGTGCATCACAGGTAGAAGAGGACTGACCTGTCCTCTTGGAGGACATCCTCTCCAGGGCTAGATAGGATGACCTTCGGGTGACCTTGAGAGCTTGCCCTCATGTTGAGTGGCCTCAGTTCCGTCCCTGTGCAGGTGCAGCTGGAATGGAGATCTTCTTTCCTCTAGCCTCCCCCATGCTTCAGAGAAACGGAAGCAAGGCCCGTATCAGAGGCAGGACAGCAGGGGCTGCCCAGGCCCTCGCTGGAGGCTGGGAGTCCAGGGGCAGACTGGCAGCTTGGCACAATGGCCGTCCCTTCCCTGCCCCCAGTGAGCCCAGGCAGATGTCTGACCTTCATGAGCCTGGCAGGAAGCTGCGTGCCTTTACAGAGCCAGGCTCGGCTGGCATGAGGAGTTTTACTGAGTGCAGAGCTGAAGGGAACTATGTTCTGCTGTAAATCATGCACAGCTCAGCACTGCATGAGCCCTCCCCACAGGATTCTCGGTTAGCAGGGACCCTAAGCCCCACCAGAAGACTCGGCCCCTTCCCTCCCACACACAGCTCTGGAGACGGAGGGCTCCTGGTCTGTCTGAGGACGGCTCCCTGGCAACACTCGGTACTTATTCTCAGCACCCACACAGCTGGCCTTGCTCTTGGGGGACCGTGAATGGGGGATGGCTCCTGTCATGAAGGCAGGTCTGCTTCCAGCTCTGACGGACCAGGGCTGCGGGGCGTGTCAGGGAAGAGGCAGCTGACCACAGCAGCACAAGGGAAGCAGATCCTGGGCTGACTCCTGGCGCCTGCTGTTTGCGCCTGCAGGTCGGTCGGCTGCTGATGGGCCAACAGCTTCCCAGGCGGGAAATCGTGCTGCCCAGGCCCCCCACCGCCGTGATCTGGGATGGCGCAGCCACCTGCAGCCTCCCCCCTGCACGGACCCATGTTCCCTTCTCTGGAAGCATGAAGGGAGGAAGACAGCTGGGCGTGCAGCGGCCTGGAGACCGGCCTCCCTGCCTCTGCAGTGTCTTCGGCAATGAACCCGCTGCCCAGGGAATCGGGGCCTCATTTTAAAGGAAGATGGGTGGACTAGGGTGCGGTCCCAGGAGATCTCCTTAGTCCCTTCTGAGGTTTACCCGCATCTCTTCTCCCTCCTGATTTCCCAGTGCGGTGCCGGCCCCCATCATGGCCCCTGCGGTGCTTTCCTGTGGATCTCCCTCACCGGCAGGTGCACCCACCCCAGCTCCCCGGGCTTGGCTGCCCTGGGCGCCCCTGCTTCAGCTAATCTTGCTCAGCCAGTCACTGTCTCACCCCGGGCACCTGAAGCCCCAACCTGCCTGACTTGGGGTGAGGAGGGTGGGACAGATCATGGTCCCAGCCACCACAAGGCTCAGCTTCCAGCCGAGACCACATCCTCGCTTGGCACCTGCCCTACTGCTGTCCCTCCCCTTCTGGAACTCCCTCCATAGTAACTCATAGGATCCAGATCCCTGCCATGGGCACTACTTCTGGGAAACTGATCAGAAGTCCCAAACGGGAGGGAGGACTAAGTCTTCCCAGAGACTGTCCAATAGTTGAGGCAGCCGGTGGTGCCTGTGCTGGGACCACCCGTTCCCACTGCCTTTCTCTTCCCTAAAACACCTGCACTTGGGGATTTCAAAACCAGAACCTGATCCCACCAAACAGACACTGTCACAGTGGCAACAATGCTCTGAGCTCACCGAGAAGCACGCAGTTAAGTCACCCACTGATGTGGAAATGTCCTGGGGCGTGTAAATTCATCCCACAGCAGACACAGTATTTCATGGGAGAATTATTAAGAAGGTGGCAGCCTCACAGATGCAAGGTGGCTGCAGCACAGAGACAGAGCACAGAGAGCTCTGGGCCAGCCCCAGAGGCATGAAGTCAGACCAGCCTCAGCTCACCCAAGGCCCCCCCACCTGGCTCTGGGAAACTGTCCTACCCAGGAGCAGACCAACTGCTAGGTGGTTTACAGGAATCACTAGTTTTCCTAAGCACCTGGGGCAGGGTGCTGGGTCCTGAGAAGGTTCTGGTTAGTGGAAGGGCCAGAGATGTGGGAGTAAGAACCAGCTAGAAATAGGTGAGTGAAGATACACACCGCTCAGCTTGGGACAAGCCAGGGCCCTGTTGTGTGGTACTGCATGGTTTAGGAGAGGCAGGACTTCAACTCTGGGCCCTAGGCTGCCACTCACAGACCTCATATTGACCTGACACTGGGCTGAAGGCAGGCCAGTGGGTCTGGGCAGATAGGGCCAAGCAGGAGAGTCTGGGCAGGTGGTGTATGGGCAGCCGTGCAGCAGAGAGGTCGGGATGCTGAAGCCCTCTCAATGCCAGGCTGGATGGTGAGCGGGACAGTGAGCCCAGGCCTCCTCTGTTGGAGGGAGGAGGGGCTGCCCAGGTTTGGGTGGCCCCAGCACCACCTGAGAGCACACCTGAATTTCCCCCAGTGTCCTAACTTCCCAAAGGAAACCAAACAACCCCAGACCACAGATGAGATCAAGAAGCTTGCTTCTTCCATGAGCCTCTGCTGAGGCTGCTAGCCTGACGTCCACGGGGCCTCGCTATGCTGCCTCTGCTTTCCCAAAGGAGCAGATGTACTAAGATGCTAGAAGACATGCACCCCAGAGGCCGCTGGCCAAGAAGCCCTGGGGGTCCTCATCGGGTGGACACAATTCAGTTTTTCACTAAATTCCTGAGCAGTTTTCCTCTCTGACTCCAAGCACTGCTGCTAACTTTAGAACGAGGCTTTACATCCAGGGATTTGTTTGGCCCAATCCTCCCCCGACCCTGGGTCAGTCTCTGTTGTGAATGTGTTTCTTTGGGGACACTGACTCTAAGCTCCCAGCACTGGGTCCACAGACGCCCACATGACACCCTAACATCAGGACACCCAGTCCCTCAGCCGCCCCAAATGGTAGGGACTCCCTCATTTCGACTACAGAGCTTCCAAAGAAAGGGGAAAGTGGAGCTAATTATGGACCCGATGGGATTATTACCGGGGGAGTGCCAGGGACAGTGACTAACACAGCGCACATTTCCATCCAGGCTACAAAGAACCCTATTCCTGTGCAGGGCGGACACGTGTAGAATTGAACCAAAGAGATGGTGGCAGGGTAAATAAATGTGATTCCCCAGGAGAAATCTGCCTATCCACTTGTTACGGTTGGTTTCAACTAGACGGAGCCAGCGGTAACATGCAAAATTAATTTTATGTATCATTTTATGCACACTTTAAGTAACATGTAAACGCTCCCTTTCTTGAATTGCTGTGTCACTTCTGGACAGCTGCCACTTTCCTTCTCTTTAACTGTCCCCATGTCCCTGAGGATATAATTAGTGCATCAGAATTATTTAAGTCTGGTGCAGAACATCCAAGCTTAGCAGCCCTAACAGATGAAGATCGGGATTTTCTCAAATGAAAATTGGGCTTTGGCTACTCTGTCATACAGAAGGGTGGCCACAGTCCCCCTCAAGCAGAAAGCCCCAGCATTTGTAAGCTTGAGGGGTACCTGCCTTGCCCCTCCTCCCACCCCACACGCTTTGGGTCCCACTCTCCCCGTTTCTGTGCCCCACAGAGGACAAGGCTGCTGCTCGCCGGGTGCATGCCCAGGGCCGAGGCCTCAGCATCTGCGCCCTTTGCCCCCTCCCTCAGCTCACTCTCCACACCCGGGTCCCGGGAAGGAGCTGCACGGACAGGACCCAGTAGCGCTAGTGTGTCTGCAGGGCGGCTGGGCCAGGGGCTGTGGGGCCTGCAGACACAAAGGGCAGAGAGAGTGGGGCCTCCCTTCGGCCTCCCCTCTGTGACATGGGATTTATAATCAGCAACAGGAATTTGGTCTCATCCCTACTTCTCGCACAGAGCTCCTGGGACCCTCGGCGTTTTCTGAGGGATGGGAGGAGAGAAAGGACCCTTCGGCGGCACCTCACTCACGTTGACCAGCTGACCGTGAGAAAGCCCCTCAGGACGGGGCCAGCTGCCAGGGGGACTGATGAGTGAGTGATTAGAGGACTGGGACTTCCAGTCCTGCCCCCCTGACCTTGGGGGAGGAGAGAGGCTGGAGGCTGAATTAATCCAACGGCCAAAGGTTTAATCAGTTATACCCATGTGATGAAGCCTCCATAGAAACCCAAAAGGACGGGGTCCAGAGAGCCTCTGGCCTGGCGAGCACGTGGGCATTTGGGGAGAGCAGTGCACCCCGAGAGAGCGTGGAAGCTCCAGGCCCTCCCCCACACCTTGCCCTGTGCATCTCTTCTAACTGGCTGTTCCGAAGGTATATCCTTTTATAATATCCTTTTATAATAAGCGCTCCAGTAAGTAAACAGTTTTCCTGAGTTTGTGAGTTGCTCCATTAAATTAATTAAACCCAAGTAGGGGGCCATGGGAACAACCTCTTTGGCTGGTAGGTCAGAACCGTGGGTGACAGCCAGGGTCTGTGACTAGGGTCTGAAGTGGGAGTGGTCTCGTGGGACTGAGCCTGTCACCTTTGGGTCTGCGCCCTCTCCGGGTGAGCAGGGCCCCGGCAGGGGTGTGGGACCACTCCAGGTGGGGGGCCGGTGACTGGTGTCACAGTGAAGCCCGGCTGCTGTGGGGGCCCGAGAGCAGGCCCCCAACCTGTCCTCAGTCCGCCACCTCTTGCCAGAGTGCCCACCACCGCTTAGTGAAGAAGATGCGAGGACCAGATGCTCTGCCTGGACCAGATGCTCTGCCTGGACCCCAGGGTGGGGCAGCAGGCCTGCCCTGGGGACACCTTGTGGGGTTTCACAGCTCTCCGCTCTGGGACTGGGGTCTTGCCATCTCTGTCTCAGGCTGGTGACAGTGACATATCATTCTGCAGAGCAGCTCCTCTAGATGCCAGAAGTGTGGGTGCTGCCTAGAAAAGTCAGGACAGCCGAGGCGCACGGCCCTTGGAACCCCCAAAGCAAAAGCTCAGCACCATTCATTCTGTTGTGTTGCTGAGGGGAGAGGCGGCTGCCCCGTCCTCCTCCTGAGCGAGTGTCACATGCCGATGGCAGGGAGAAGGAGTAACAGTGGGAAGGCAGCTATCCTCCACTGCTTCTCAGCCACGTGCCCCCGTGATGAGGCCAGTTCCACTGACGGCCAAGATTCAAGGACACCTGTGTTCACGGGTCCGTGTTCCGGAAGACCATTGCTTCAGCTTCCTTGCATAACTCTTGGAAGACTTTACTTATCAGTCCTCAGTTACTGCATGTAAATGCCTTTTCCCATTTTCAAATGAACAGCACAGAAATGCCAGGCCGTATGGGCAGGTGCTAGGGGCTCCAGCCTGGCAGGAAGAAGACACAGACCACAGAAAGCCTGCCCCAGCATCAGAAGATGGCCCAGGACCCCAGGCTGTCTTCAGAGAACGAAGCTTCCAGGCGAGTCCCCTGTGGACCACGGCTGAGGGCTGCCTGGAGAGTCTGGGGATTCAGAGGGCAGCTCCTGTCCCTTTCATCCACTAGAGCTGCAACTTAAACCACACATGGGCTTCTCACGGCAGCCAACCCTGCCGGCTGGTTTCCCTGCCCACGCTAAGGTGGATGGAGTCACCAACCTGCCCAACACAAGCCAGGGACGACAGCGGCTCCTCAAAGCCCACCGCTGTCTTGGACTCCCACGTGGTTGTAACTGGCACCTGATCATGCGAACACCCACTGCCGCCTTAACCAACCCCCTCTGACATTTAGTTGAACATTAGGGACGCTCCCCAACAAGTAATGTCTCACCTGATTCTTCTTTGAGATAATGAAAGACTCATGTGCCAAGGGGAGTGACATCTGGCTTTTCAGTGGCACGTATTCCGAGGGTGTGCTAGAAGTTCAGTGGGCACAATGCAACTGTGTGTGAGGAAATGGCATGCGGAAAGCACACAGGCTCTGATGTGACCAGCCCAGCATCTCTTAGAAACCCAACGACTAATAACATTTCTCTTGTTAAACGTCACCCATATGTATGATGCTTTGTTTGGGGGATTTTGTTTTCTCTGCAGAACTTAATCTAACTTCATCCCAGAGCATATTTTTGATACTAATTCTTCTGAAGCCAGGCATACCCATATCCATAGTTAGAATTCTAACCTAGAGAATCTACTCTTAAAATATGACACCTAATAAATTAATCATTGAGATGTCATCAATAGGTGCTAAATACTGAACAAGGTCAGTAAACAAATGCTTTTAACATAAAAGCAAGAAGACCAAGGAGCATCCCTGGGATTCTGAAACACTAATACACTGTTCAAAGGCTTGTCCCCCATGCTTAGTATGTACAATGGTTCTACAAAGCAAACTTCTTATTGGCTTAATTTACTCATGGCCACCCCACTCCCTCCCAGACAGAGGTGTAAAGTCAGCCACTGGCTTCTCCATGATGACACAAATTAATTACTGACATCATGAGAGTACCAGGTCACTTTGATAATGGGTAACTATTACCCCTTCCCTGCCTACAGTAAGAACAGGAGTCAGCTTTGCTGGGAAGTGGCACCTTTTGAAGGTGTCAGCTTTCTGACTGATGTGGCACTTCTCCTGTTTTCTTAAAGCACACTTTACCTCTTCCAAAGTCATTTTTTTAAATATAATTTATTTTGGTATCATTAATCTACAAATACATGTGCAATATTATGGTTATTAAACTACCCCTTCATCAGGTCCCCCCCCACCAAACCCATTACAGTCACTGTCCATCAGTGTAGTGAGATGCTACAGAATCACCACTTGTCTTCTCTGAGCCGTACAGCCCCCACCGTGCCCCCCTAACAATACGTCTGCTAATCGTAATGCCCCTTTTTCCCTCTTATCCCTCCCTTCCCACCCATTTTCCCCAGTCCCTTTCCCTTTGGTAACTATTAGTCTGTTCTTGGGTTCTGTGAGTCTGCTGCTGTTTTGTTCCTTCAGTATTTTTTCTTTGTTCTTATACTCCACATATGAGTGAAATCATTTGATACTTGTCTTTTTCGGCTTGGCTTATTTCACTGAGCATAATACCCTCTAGCTCCATCCATGTTGTTGCAAATGGTAGGATTTGTTTTCTTCTTATGGCTGAATAATATTCCATTGTGTATATGTACCACATCTTCTTTATCCATTCATCTACTGATGGACACTTAGGTTGCTTCCATTTCTTGGCTATTGTAAATAGTGCTGCAATAAACATAGGGGTGCATCTGTCTTTTCAAATTGGGCTGCTGCATTCTTAGGGTAAATTCCTAGGAGTGGAATTCCTGGGTCAATTGGTATTTCTATTTTGAGTTTTTTGAGGAACCTCCATACTGCTTTCCACAATGGTTGAACAAATTTGCAGTCCCACCGGCAGTGTAGGAGGGTTCCCTTTTCTCCACATCCTCGCCAACATTTGTTGTTGTTTGTGTTTTGGATGTTGGCCATCCTCACTGGTGTGAGGTGATATCTCATTGTGGTTTTAATCTGCATTTCTCTGATGATTAGCGATGTGGAGCATCTTTTCATGTGCCTGCTGGCCATCTGAATTTCTTCTTTAGAGAAGTGTCTATTCATGTCCTCTGCCCATTTCTTAATTGGATTATTTGCTTTTTGTTTGTTAAGGTGTGTGAGTTCTTTATATATTTTGGATGTCAACCCTTTATCAAATATGTCATTTATGAATATATTCTCCCATACTGTAGGATGTCTTCTTTGTTCAACTGACGGTGTCCTTTGCTGTACAGAAGCTTTTCAGCTTGATATAGTCCCACTTGTTCATTTTTGCTTTTGTTTCCCTTGCCCAGGGAGATATGTTCATGAAGAAGACGCTCATGTTTATGTCCAAGAGATTTTTGCCTATGTTTTTTTCTAAGAGTTTTATGGTTTCATGACTTACATTCAGGTCTTTGATCCACCTTGAGTTTACCTTTGTGTATGGGGCTAGACAGTAGTCCAGTTTCATTCTCTTACATGTAGCTGTCCAATTTTTCCAACACCAACTGCTGAAGAGGCTGTCATCTCCACATTGTATATCCAAGGCTCCTTTATCAAATATTAATTGACTGTATATGTTCAGGTTAATGTTTGGATTTTCTATTCTGTTCCACTGGTGTGTGGGTCTGTTTTTGTGCCAATACCAAATTGTCTTGATTACTGTGGCTTTGTAGTAGAGCTTGAAGTCAGGGAGTGTAATTCCCCGTTTTATTCCTCATTCTCAGGATTGCTTTGGCTATTTGGGGTCTTTTGTGGTTCCATATGAATTTTAGAATTATTTGTTCCAGTTCATTGAAGAAAGCTGTTAGTAGTTTGACAGGGATTGCATTGAATCTGTAGATTGTTTTAGGTAGTATAGCCATTTTGACATTATTTATTCTTCCTAGCCAAGAGCATGGGATGCATTTCCATTTGTTAGTGTCCTCTTTAATTTCTCTTAGGAGTGTCTTGTAGTTTTCAGAGTACACGTCTTTCACTTCCTTCGTTAGGTTTATTCCTAGGTATTTTATTCTTTTTGATGCAATTGTGAATGGAATTGTTTTTCTGATTTCTCTTTCTGTTAGTTCATCATTAGTGTATAGGAAAGCAACAGATTTCTGTGTGTTAATTTTGTATCCTGCAACTTTGCTGAATTCAGATATTAGTTCTAGTAGTTTTGGAGTGGAGTCTTTAGGGATTTTTATGTACAGTATCATGTCATCTGCAAATAGTGACAATTTGACTTCTTCTTTACCAATCTGGATGCCTTGTATGTCTTTGTTTTGTCTGATTGCCGTGGCTAGGACCTCCAGTACTATGTTGAATAACAGTGGAGAGAGTGGGCATCCCTGTCTTGTTCCCGAAATTAGATGAAAAGCTTTCAGCGTCTCGCCGTTAAGTATGATGTTAGCTGTGGGTTTGTCATATATATATAGCCTTATTGTGTTGAGGTACTTGCCTTCTATACCCATTTTGTTGAGAGTTTTAATCATGAATGGATGCTGAATTTTGTCATATGCTTTTTCAGCATCTATGGAGATGATCATGTGGTTTTTGTTCTTCTTTTTGTTGATGTGGTGGATGATGTTGATGGATTTTCAAATGTTGTACCATCCTTGCATTCCTGGGATGAATTCCACGTGATCATGGTGTATGATCCTCTAGATGTATTTTTGAATTCGGTTTGCTAATATTTTGTTGAGTATTTTTGCATCTACATTCATCAGGGATATTGGTCTGTAATTTTCTTTTTTGGTGAGGTCTTTGCCAGGTTTTGGTATTAGAGTGATGCTGGCTTCATAAAATGAGTTTGGAAGTATTCACTCCTCTTCTATTTTTTGGAAAACTTTAAGGAGAATGGGTGTTATTTCTTCTCTATATGTCTGGTAGAATTCAGAGATGAATCCATCTGGTCCGGGGGTTTTGTTCTTGGGTAATTTTTTGATTACTGATTCGATTTCGTCACTGGTGATTGGTCTGTTTAGTTTTTCTGTTTCTTGCTTGTTCAGTTTTGCAAGGTTGTATTTTTCTAAGAAGTTGTCCATTTCTTCTAGGTTTTCCAGCTTGTTCGCATATAGATTCTCATAATATTCTCTTATAATTCTTTGTATTTCTGTGGGGTCCGTCGTGATTTTTCCTTTCTCATTTCTGATTCTGTTTATGTGTGTAGATTCTCTTTTTCTCTTAATGAGTCTGGCTAGGGGTTTATCTATTTTGTTTATTTTTTCAAAGAACCAGCTCTTGGTTTCATTGATTTTTTCTATTGTTTTATTCTTCTCAATTTTATTTATTTCTTCTCTGATCTTTATTATGTCCCTCCTTCTGGTGACTTTGGGCCTCATTTGTTCTTCTTTTTCCAATTTCAGTAATTGTGTCTTTAGACCATTCATTTGGGAATGTTCTTCCTTCTTTAAATGGTCCTGGACTGCAATATACTTTCCTCTTAGAACTGCCTTTGCTGCATCCCACAGATGTTGTGGCTTCGTGTTGTTGTTATTAGTGTCCATATATTCTTTGATTTCTGTTTTGATTTGGTCATTAACCCATTGATTAATTAGGAGAATGTAGTTAAGTCTCCATGTATTTGTGAGCCTTTTTGATTTCTTTCTAAAATTTATTTCTAGTTTTATACCTTGGTGATCTGAGAAGTTGGTTGGTAGGATTTCAATATTTTTGAAATTACTGAGGTTCTTTTTGTGGCCTAGTATGTGGTCTATTCTGGAAAATGTTCCATGTGCACTTGAGAAGAATGTGTATCCTGTTGCTTTTGGGTGTAGAGTTCTGTAGATGTCTGTTAGGTCCATCTGTTCTTGTGTGTTGTTCAGTGCCTCTGTGTCTTTACTTATTTTCTGTCTGGTTGATCTGTCCTCTGGAGTGAGTGGTGTGTTGAAGTCTCCTAAAATGAATGCACTGCTGTCTATTTCCTCCTTTAATTCTGTTAGTATTTGTCTCACATATGCTGGCGCTCCTGTGTTGGGTGCATATATATTTATAATGGTTATATCTTCTTGTTGGACTGACCCCTTTATCATTATGTAATGTCCTTCTTTATCTCTTGCTACTTTCCTCGTTTTGAAGTCTATTTTGTCTGATACAAGTACTGCAACACTGGCTTTTTTCTCCTTGTGGTTTGCATGAAATATCTTTTTCCATCCCTTCACTTTTAGTCTGTGTATATCTTTGGGTTTGAGATGAGTCTCTTTGTAAGGAGCATATAGATGAGTCTTGCTTTTTTATCCATTCTGTTACTCTGTGTCTTTTGATTGGTGCATTCAGGCCATTTACATTTAGGGTGATTATTGATAGATATGTGTACTTATTGCCATTGCTGGCTTTAGATTCGTGGTTACCAAAGGTTCAAGGGTTGCTTCTTTACTATCTAACTTAACTTTCTTGTTAAGTAATTGTAAAGGCTGTCTGATGTTTCTTTATTTCTCTCCCTTCTTATTCTTCCTCCTCCATTCTTTATATACTAGGTGTTTTATTCTTTGCCTTTCGTTAGTATTTGAATGGTCTGCTTTCTTTGCTATGATTTTATTTTCTCTGGTGACATCTTTTTAGCCTTAGGAGTGCTTCCATCTAGAGCAGTCCATTTAAGATATCCTGTAGTGGTGGTTTATGAGAGGCAAACTCTCAACTTTCGTTTGTCTGGAAATTGTTTAATCCCTCTATCATATTTAAATGATAATCGTGCTGGATACAATATTCTTGGTTCGAGGCCCTTCTGTTTCATAACGTTAAATATATCATGCCATTCTCTTCTGGCCTGTAAGGTTTCTGTTGAGAAGTCTGATGATAAGTCTGATGGGTTTTCCTTTGTAGGTGATCTTTTTTCTCTCTCTAGCTGCCTTTAATACTCTGTCTTTATCTTCGGTACTTGCCATCTTATTTACTATGTGTGTTGGTGTTGTCTTCCTTGGGTCTCTTGTGTTGGGAGATCTATGAGCTTCGGTGGACTGCGAGACTATTTCCTTCCCCAGCGAAAGAAAGTTTTCAGCAATTGTATCTTCAAAGACACTTTCTATCCCCTTTTCTCTCTCTTCTTCCTCTGGTACTCCTATAATGCGAATATTGTTCCGTTTAGATTGGTCACACAGTTCTCTTAATATTCTTTCATTCCTAGAAATCCTTTTATCTCTCTCTGCCTCAGCTTCTCTGTATTCCTGTTCTCTTATTTCTATTCCATTAACAGTGTCTTGCATCTCATCCAGTCTGCTGTTAGGCCCATCGATCGGTTGTCTGATTTCTGCATTTTCTTTCCTTACTTCCCTCACTTCCTCCCTCAGCTCTTGCACATTTCTCTGTAGGTCCATCAGCATGGTTATGATTTTTATTCTGAATTCTTTTTCAGGAAGACTGTGCATTTCCATCCCTTCAGACTCCCTCTCTGGGGTTGTCTGGTTGATTTTGGTCTGAACCATATTCCTCTGTCTTTTCATGGCTGTATAATTTGGTCACTGATAGTTGCCACGTATGTCAGCTGGGCTCTTTAAGACTTTAAAAAGAGAAGAAAAAAAAAGAGGAAAAAAAAGAAAGAAAAGAAAAACAAAGCAAAACAAAAAACAAAACAAAAAACAAAACAAAACAAAAAAACACAAAAAAATGCCCACCGGACGTAGATTCTGTGGGAATGCTCTAGGTGGCGCTATTGCCCCACTATTCCACAGCTGTGACTGTGCCGCTCCGCAGGGCCCTTTATCGCTCTGGCCGGGGTGGGAACGAATAGGAGGCTGTTGATCTCAGTGAGAAGTGTTAAGTATGGCTACGCTTCCTCAGTCGCCAGCTAAGGCATCTGAAACTCCCCAGGACTCCCAGCCTGCTGGGCTGGGTGTGCTGGGGCGATCCGGCTCCTCCACTGGGCTCCTGTCTCTTTAAGACCGCTGAGGAAAGCGCGCACTTTTTTTTTTCCTTCCCAGGAGCCGGCTGCAAGCACCCTGGCGCGTTCCCTGCTCAGATCCTGCCTCTCTGTCTCTCCAATCTCCGCTGCACTGCGCGATGTGGGTCAGCGCTCCCCGTGCAGATCACCAGGGCTGGGTATTTCGCGGGGTGTAGTTCCACTCCCTCCCGGCTCTGAATCCTCTCCTCCCGCCGATGCGCTGGGGTGGGGGAGTGCTCGGGTCCCGCCGGGTCACGGCTCCGTATCTTACCCTCATCTTGGGGTGCCGAGTCCTCTCGGGTGTAGCTGCACGCTGTGCGCTTTCCTGTGTATTCTGGTCTCTCTTTTAGGAATAGTTGTATTTGCTGTATTTTTGTAGATAAATATAGTGCTGGGAGATTTCTGCCGTCCTGCTCACGCCGCCATCTTCCTGGAAGTCTCTCCTAAGTCATTTTAAAAGAGGACCTGGGTTTTGCTATTAATACCTCACTGAGCTAAAACCTGTACTACATCAATCTTGATCTTTTTGGAATAAGATGTTAATTTGAAACCAATGTTTATTTTTTTAACTTCACAAAAATAGTTAATCATTTGGAAGTCTACAGCCTTTGAAAGAATTTTAAAATGTTAATTAATCATTGGTACTGGCATTTATTGTCATTTAAGCCAGAAGCTCGTGGACTTTACACTTTTTTTTAACACTTACTTTGAACTTTTTCTCACATCTTCAAGGAAAAGCATTTTAATTACTTCTTAAAAACAGAGTGGTTTAATTTTCTCAAAATTCCCATTTGACTCAAAAGTCAAAAACTATAAAGGAGAAAGAGGAGTTGGAGAAGAAATACAAATTCCAAAAGAGACTAAACTCTGATCTTCTTGTATTAACATCACTGAAAACAGGAGCTTTGAAAAAATAGTTCAAATAACAGTGACCTAAGCTAAGCCACATACATGCTCAGCCTTCCAGTCAGAGGTGGATATCACTTTTTATGTAGGTCCACGCCTAGTATTCATTTCCCTTTTCCTTCTTAAAATGTTATGCCTCAGATGACTGCACCCTTAAAACTTCCAGGGCATTGGGCTGAATGACTCTGGGTAGCAGAGCTGCCTAGAGAGCTTCTCCTGGGCCCTGAAGCCGCCATCGCCGGCCAGGCCGATGCAGCTGCCAGGCAGAAGCAGGCGGCGCTCTCTCTGGCTCTGTCACTGTCAGGGCGCTGGGTTTGCATTTCTGAAGTGCTTAGCGGGACATGGTGTTTTCTGGGAGGCTGAATATCTGGCTGTCTCTTGGCGATTAGAACAGCAGCAAGAACCACAGACAGTTCAGAATAATTAAGGGCACACTCCTCACTGGCTTTCACATTCCTTGCGCATACGTTCAGTGGCCCGCACAGAACAGCACCTGCAGAGGACAAGGGGAAGCACCTTCCTCTCTCATCACCTTGAAACTACTTCATACATTCCTGTTATCCTCCAGTGTATTTTCTAAGGAGCCAGCTTTTTCACCCGTGAAAGCCAGTGTTGTCCTCACAACTACATGCCCACAATTTGGGGCCTCAGCATGACCTGCTGTCCACCAAACCTGCCATTTCTCAGCTCCACTTCAGTAACGACGTCACCACAATGAAGAACTTAGGAGTGAGCCTACTTTCATTTCCGTTTCACATGTTCTGAGTAGATCCCAAAGCACTATGCTTCTTCCCTTTATGATGCCAGCCACCCCGCAGCTCCGCGATGATCGAGGGAGTCCTTTCCAAGCTTTCAGGAGCCCAGAAGGATGGCCTGCCCGCCTACATGGAATCCTCCAGAATCACGAGAAAGCCTGTTTCCTTGGAAGAGTGTTGCTGTGAGGTCGGGCTGAGGTCCTGGAGGCTGGAGGCCCGGGCCCACACCTTCCACCCCAGAGGGGTCTGCTCCCCGAGGCGGGCTGGGGCCTGCAGCTGGGTGACAAGTGACACACCACCAAGAACAGACTCTCAGACTGGGCAGGAGCTCTGGGCGTTTGGCCACGAGAAGCAGGGGCTCACTCTGAAAGCGTCCAAGCCCCTGGCCTCCCTACCTCTCACCCCTCCTCTGTCAGCACAGCAGTGACAGGGCCCGCGGGACCCACAGGCCACCCAACTCCCCTCCTCATCGCCCTGCCACCTCCCACTGCCCTTCTGGGAAGAGGGCCTCCTCATCAGCCCCTGCTTGGAGGTGAAGGCAGCCATGGCCTGGAACTTCACCTGCCTCACCAAGGCACCTCCCGCCTGGTTCCAGGGTCCTGACCTTCAGGGAGTGGGCCAGTGGACCTGGCCTTCCCACACCTGCTGTGGGTCCCCGCCCTTGGTCTCCTTGAGAACCCACAGGGCTCTGAGTAAATGGAGTGGGACCGGCCTGGCCCCGCCTAGCGGCAGACTGCAGGTTAGCAAGGTGTGTGGTTACCGAGGTTTCCATGCGTGCCGTGCTGGGATTCAGGAGGATGTCAGAGCCGCTGCCCATGGAGGCACTTCTCAGTTGGAGAGTGAGTTCCCGGAGGAGCTGGGGCCTGCAGGCAGCCCCTTCACTACAAGGCCAAGGGTACCCCCTCCGTTTTTCAGCAAGTGCAAACTCAACCTCTACGGGGTAGTGGGGGTCTCTCAACACTCACATCTCCAGCCCAACAGGGACCCAGCAAGACAGAACCTCTCCTTCAAGTGGCCCTGAGTCAGAAAGGCAGGGATGGGGAGTGACAGCAGGTTCGTCACGTGGGAGATGCCGCACATGACTCAGTAGGCGCACCCCATGGGGTGGACGGGGCCAGGCAGTGCAGGCGCCCTGTCCTCCTGCAGCCACACGGGCCCTCCCAAGGCTCTGCCTTCCCTCCCTGCCCTGAGTCGGAGAGAAGATGTTGGGAGCAGGCTGCCCGCAGCCTCCACTGGGGCTGGAGGCCCAGGCCCGCACTGATCTGTCAGCAAAGGGCCCACACTGGGAGCTGGTACCAGCAGCTGAGGGACACTGTGCTTTCCTGCGTCCATTTAGCCTTTTGCATTTCGCATCCTAACTGGGTGTTATCAGGGAAGGAAATAATAGCTTCCACAATTAGAACATTTTAGCACTCAAGGTCATGTCTTCTACCTATATAGTCAGTCCCCCAAGGGCAGGGCTGCCAACGCAGGGTGACAGGGCCACATACCCAAGCTGAATTTATCCCAATCCCCCAGATACACTGCGTTGTAGAAACCTGCCTTAAAAACATATTTGAGAGAGTTGGGATATAGAAGACCCCAAACAGCACTGTGGCATAATAAAAAACACATATTCTACCTTCGCCCCCCATTTGATTCCTGGCACCAAGCTCTTAACACCCATGGAATCTTCCAAGTGATGGGAGCATCATTTATTTCCAAGGAGCCTGCTGCCCTCCATGGGCTCCGGCTGGCGAGACGCCCCCTGGGGCAGGGCTGGCCTCAGGGACACCAGGGGAAGCTTCTGTTCCACCCGCACAGCACATGAAGCAGCACCGGCAGCTGCTGTTTCTGTTGCGGAAATTAGCTGTTCCTCCCAGTTGTAACCTGCACTCTGATCTTCAGGTTTTAAAACTCATTTTTACTATAATAACCTTTGTATTCTGCCTCCAAATTACTCCATTACAGAAGGATGTTTTTAAAAAAGCAAAGTCTGTGCTCCCTCATGGGGGGCACAGGGAGCACGGCTCACTCACGGATCGAGAATCCTCATCGGGCAACAGGAGAGAGCCCAGCACGTCTGTAATTAAGAGCCATTTAGTTAGTGTTTCCTCGGAGCAGGGGGAGAAAATCCTCTGAGGCTTAAGGCGTGCTACGTTTTCTTCAGACACTGTCCTCCACCGACATACACAATAGCATTGCTTTAATAGATATTCGCAAATGTATTGGAGCAGGTAACTTATCACTTAAAATGCTATTTTTCTTTCTGCGGAATGTGACAGTGGTATAGAACTATATCTGCCACAAGTTGCAAATTCATTTTTTAAACAGCATTACCTAAGGAGCATGCATTTGGCAACAGTGAACAAACGCGGGGACAAGACCAGGCCAGTTCTCCTGGCTCTCCGTCTTCGGGCTTCTTACCAGGGGGATCCAGGCACAGGGGTAGAGGCCACCGGTCTGTTGCCTTTTGCTGCGTTGTCCTCTCCTGCCACAAGTATCGATGGAGGGTCCTTCCAACAGAAAGCAGAGGAGAGTACTTTTTAAAAACTTAAACCCTCCTCTCCAGGTACAGGCAACGGAGGGAAGGACAGCAACGTCCTGCAGACAGACCCGCCTGCAGCAGCCAGGTGGTCATGACCTGCTCGGCACAGCAAGCATGGGGCTTGAGCGGTTACACTAAGGACACAGAATTTACGGGACAGCACACCGTGCCGAGGAGCTCGGGCAGAGGCAGCCCCTAACTGTCACAGACTGGCCGACCTATCTTCTTTTGCAACACAGAGACCACAGCAGCAGCCAAGACGCTGTTTGCGGATGCTGCAACTCTGTGAGCGGGAAACCCCGCTGGATTCATCTCGAGGAATGAGCTGACCTTGTGGCTGGAGCCACTGTGCCACCAGAAAACCACACTCGGGTGGAGCGCCTCGAAGCTGCATGGGGCCTGGGTGCACCCGGAGCTGGCTCAGCCCGGTGCCTGGAAGCCAGGAGGAAGGGATGCGTGCTGACCCGGCAGTGCCTGGCTGCCTCAGGGCAGAGCCCCCTGCTGAGCACCTCGCTGGGGGCAGAGTCCTGCGGCTGTTCACAGAGTGCAGGTGATTCTCTGTACAGTTGGGCTTGAGAATCACTGTGTGTCTCCATTTAGAAAATGAAGAATGTCTGAATATTCCATCACCCAGAAGAAATGAAGATTTAGTCTCTAAAATTAAAAAGAAAAAAATCTGTGGCTGGGACACTTGATTCTTGTTCATGACGGATAGAATTTGAAGGGAAACAACAAATTTCTTTCCATTAGAAAATGTGGGCACTGCCAGGGCCAGCATGAGCTCAGACCCAAGATCCAGGCAAGCTTATTTAGCTGCATCATGTCTGACAGACATCGGCGCTTTGTTAGACAGACAGAAAACAGCACTGAATTCGTACAGGCGGACAGCAAAATCACAAGGAATTTTTATAAAACTGTCATCTCAACTTCAGGGCAGCTACAAGAAAGAAATGAAATCCAGTGAATCCTAGTGGCGAGGAACATTTATTCTCCTTCCGCCTGCTAGTTCTGTGGTTTTCCTCAGACTTAGACTAACATGATGAAGGCTGCACCATCTTTCTCTCAGAAAGTCAGGTGAGATTGAATGATACCCATGCATTCTCCAAGCAGCAACCAGGCACTGAGCTGAGACCGTCAGGTGCAGTTAAAGTGTCAGATTCACTAAGATGCCGTCCTGAACGTTAGCCTCTCCATTTCCACCATCACTGATGCCGGTACTTTATGGGGCGTGCAGGCGAGAATAGTTAACCACTCCTTCGAATGATCAGGATCAAATGAGTCAACGCTCTTACACGTGGCAGGAGCACCCGACTCGGTCAGCCACGCAAGGACACAGCAGGAGGGCCAAAGCCCTTGCCCCACCCCTGTGGCCCACAGGGCTGGTACTCATGTCTTCTGTGTCTCGTTTCAGAGTGGCTAGGAAGGAACGTCCTAAGTCCCGGGAGCTCTGAAAACAATATCCCAACAAAGGCTAAAAGAACCCCAGGAGCCTGTAAGAGCCGAGGGTGAGATAAATCCCCCAAGAGGAAGCGCTGTGCTCTGGCGAAACTGTTAACAACCAAGTGCAGCTGCCTCTATGGCTCCACCCATCCACGAACTCAGGACCCGGCGGGGCTGTGCTGTCAGGAATGAAAGGCCAGAGCCAGCAGAGCTGGCCCAGAGGGAGGGGGGATGCCCTGACGTGGACACCCTCATCTGGTGGGGTCCCTGTGTGGTCCTGGGTGAGCGTCAGTGGGGACCGCACCTGGCGACCATCAGATGGTCCTGCGGGAAGTAAGAGGTCCCCTCATTCACGCGGGTTCATGCTGCGGTTTTACGGGGGTTTTCCTGAGGTCTGTCTTCTCTGCGACAGATAATTACATTAAATAAATGGTATGTAATTTATATATAATTATCCTGAAGTTGGTAAGTTTAAGAATAATCTGTTTTAGAATTTTGGGGTAGTAGAAAATTTCCTTCCTGTGTGAATAAAAGGTCAGGATAAATAATTCACATAATGGAGTACTGGGAAACAGTTGTGCTAAAAAAATATACTGAGACCAGAGTTTATATTACTAATCCAATTAGAAAAATGAGGGAGGTTTTCATCATAAAGCTAATTGAACAACAGAAACCCAACGAGGGGCCTGTGAGTAGTAGATTACCCCAGCTAATTACTCAAGTAAATATGGTAGGCTGGGATCTGTGATGGGGACTAACATTTCAAGTTGGCGGAGCTGGGTTTCTCCGCGGCTAATTACCAGTGTCATCTCCATGTGGCACATGCTGCTTATGATTTCCTGTCGGCGGTAAAAATGGCTAATCATGGCATAAAGCTTCCCTTCCACGCTAAAGTAATAAAAGTGAATTAGACTCACAGAGTTCAGTGATGAAGAAAGTGGTTAAGGCACTCAAAAGAATCTGTTTAATAACTATGTGATTCTGGTGCGGGTGTGAATCTCTTAATGAGAAATACTGCATCCGCGAGCACAAGCTCAATTTGCATAGTCAGGTGTCATTTGCACTCATTCACCAATGGTGAGGAAGATGGGGACCCACCCGAGGGCCCCAGGGACTGTGGCAGATGGAGGCTGGTGCGAAGACCAGTGGGCATGTGGCCGTTCTGCAGACGCACCATAGTGGAGTGAGGGGGAGAGCTGACGGAGCGCTGCGTGGCCTGACGGAGGCCTACAGTTTATCCTGCAGGTCAGAGCACATTAAGGGTCCCTGTGACTTTCAAATGTAGCAATAAAAGCTACTCCTTTGGGTTATTCATGGTAGGTAAATGTGCCAAACACAGTAATGGTCAGTCCTTAAAATGCCATTTGGAAAACAGGCAGAGAAGGGCCTCGAATGAGGTGTCAGGAAAAAGCCTAGGCATGGTGGAAAAATCCCCACGTGGGGCCGGCCTTGCCTCAGTGGGGTCTGCCTGCAGCGTGGCCACCCTGTATGCACTCTGTCCTTCAGTGTGGGGGCCAGGGTCACCACCCATGTGCCTCTGGACAGAGACCAACCAGCATGTTCTGACCCTGGATCCAAGGGAAGGCCAGCTGTGCTGATCAAGGGCCCTGACACCTTCTCCCCAGTGGTCTGCAGCTGCCTTGCTGGACTGGTATGTTTCGCAGAGCGGACCGCCAAGGGCCACCAAGCAGGAGCCACATGGGAAATGGCTGCAAGGGGCACGGGGGCCCCTAGTCCTCCCAACCTAGGGTTTCGCATCTTTAGAGCACAGGCTGCGAGTGCCGGACCGACCTTGTCTTTTGCAGCCCCGGCCGGGCTCTTCCTCTCCGCATGTAACATCAGGGATGGAGGGCAGGGTGCTCGGCTGCGCTCTCTGCTTTTATCTGTTGGACCAAAACAGTTGTCATTAGCATTCCATTTGTCACATCAGTTTGTAAAAACAAGGACAAAAAGTGGCCTTGAAAATTTGAGTGTCTGGCACAAGCTGTGCGGCCGAGGAGAGGTTGTGTCAAGCACGTTGACTGTGGTCTCATGACAAAGTCCCTCCAGGGACACAGACCTCCCAGGGCCAACCCTCCATGACTGAGCACAGCGCCATCCACAGCACTACTGGCCACGCCTCGTGGGCCAGGCCACGGGGCTACAGGTGGTGGGACACAGACCTCCTGACAAGCACGTGGGACAGCACAACCAGGCTTCCTTGTGCTTCGGTGGCTGGTGGCCATGAGGGGCCCCCTTGGCCCTGGTCCTGACAGGGGGACAGGTGAGGTCTGAGCTGGTCAGACCTCCAGTTTCCACTGGTCACTCACCACTAAAGTGGGCACCGGCTTTGCGGTGGGCCAGCCTAGGCAGCGTCTGGGAAGGTGGCTGTTTGGGAGGAGGGACGTGAAATGCCAAAAATGTGGATTCCTGATAGACAAACAAGCTCAGGTCTCAACTTATTTTAAAATGTCCACATTGCCCTCAAACGTTCAAATAGTAAACAGGTGCAGTGAAAGACAGCAAGATTTACCACTGTCTTAATATAAAGAATGAAAAGAAAGCCTCAAGCCACCTAACTACACACCAGCCTGACAAACAGGGAGATTCACCGTGGAATTGGTCTCAGAGGCGTGAAGGTCAGGACCCTTGGAAAGAAAGCAGAAGACCTGCTTGACTGGGGGGGTCGGGGGGGTCCCATTTGCCTGGCAGTTAGGAAGGCCCTGGGGTAGATCCTTCCAAGCGGAAGTGGGGAAGGGGGAGCCATTAGCACAGCTTGACGTGTGTGTGTCTGCAGCTGGGACCCAGTGGCTGCAGAGCTGGGTTGGGCCCACAGGGCAGCCCACCTCAGAGGACCCGTGGGGATGCACCTCACTCGGAGATGCCTGGTTAACAACTGCACTTACCAGGGGAGACTCCCCTTGGGGGCCAGGCACCCCATCCTCACAGGTGCTGTGTCTGCATGAGGCAGAAGGGCACGGCCGCCAGCTCCCACCCCTCCTCTGCATCTGTCAAGTGCATGGATAGAAGGACAGAGGCTGCTGTCCACAGCGGGATGCACTGGCCACCCTGTGTCACTCTGAAGGCTGTCCTGGTCTGCCGGCTCCAGGCTGTTGGAGGAGCCCTCAGCTCAGGCTGATGGCACAGACCAAGCATGGTCCCCGGCCCCCCAGTGTGGCCAGCGCAAACCGCCACTGAGAGACGCGCCTGGGGCCTGGCCATGCCAGATGCAGGTCCATTTCCAGATCATCCAGGGGACGGGCCATCAACTTTTCATTGAACTGTGTAACCAAGCCCAAGTCACAATGCCAAATTCTGACCTCCAGGGCACACAACATTCTATCACTGCTCATGGTGGTGAGCTGAGCAGCTGCGACCGTGTCTCTAGAGCTCTGTGAGAATTGCTCCCAGGGCCCATTTCTTGCCAAGAGTAAAAAGCAGACACCAAGTCCTCCGTGCTGGTCTATGCGGGGCCATCCACCCGCTAGCATTTCTAACCCTGCACGCTGGGTTAGCCATCAGCACAGCCACATCAGAGAGCGGCTTGTAGCAGGAAATGATCTAGGAAAATGGCCCTTTGCCTCATGACATAAGGAGAAACAGAGCACTGCTCGAACAGATGGAGAAGCGGGCGTGTGGCTTGGTCACCAGGCTACCCTGAGGTCACGTGGCCGCCGCCCTTGGTGTCTCGTGCTATCTGGGAGCTGGTCCCCAAGTTAGCCATGCCCAGCTCAATGACGTCAGCATTGAAGCCCCGCAGAGCACTCCCTCCCCTTTACTCCGCAGAGACCCTTTGTGAGGTGGAGACCCCATGGTTTAAACACCCAGCAGCCTCGGTGATGGTATTTTCTTCCCCTGGTGAAACAAGCCATCAGCAAGTGCGGAGAGCCGATGGAACCAGTGACAGACTTTCAGAGGCTCTGCCCCGAGGCAACGCATCCTAGGGAGCCCGTGTGAGTAACAGGATGCTGGACCCAAAGAGCTCTGCCCAGCTTCGCCCAGCCCAGAGATCCGACCCCCCACCAACCATGTGGGAGACAGGCACAGGTCCGGCCAGGGGGCATCTGAGAAGCGGTCCCGGGGCCACCAGCCCTTCCCCCAGCTGCCACCATGGGAGAAAGATGCAAAGGGGCTACAGTGCTTGGAGCAGGCTTGTCATGAAGTGTCTGTAGGCAGCAGGACACCCAGAGGGATGTGTGGGCCTCAGGGCCAATGTGTTGGGGGACCCTGAGGAGAGGGAGACAGAGGTGGGTGTCTGCAGAGGCCACCAGAGTAGCCACCTCCGTCTGTGAGGAAGAAAGACGCCGGCCACTGGGGACTGCTGGGCCCTAAACCACCAGTGAGGGGGAGTCCCAGAGCCGCCAGGCAGGACTTCGGTGGATCCTTGATCCCCTGCGGAAGAAGGGGGGATGCCAGAGACCACAAATACGCCAAGACCGCCCTTTCTGCTTCCCTGTAGAGACTCAGCCCAGAGCAGGCCCGAGGAGAGGGGGCAGAAAAGCTTAAACTTTGAACAAAATTGCACATTTTGGTTATGACCCTGCACTCCACATATTTAATTACTGAACGAAGACCCATCATGTGGGTAAAGATGCCTGGATGGCTCCTCCTGTGTCCGTGTGAGCTGGAGCCGCTTGGCACAGGTCCCATCCGGGGCTGAATGGGCTGTACAGGGAAAGGGTGAGGCTGCGCTGTGCCTCCGCATGGAAACCCCATACACAGCGATCACTGACGGAAATGCGGGCCACACTCTGCTCGGCGTGTGCAAATGACATGGGGTGTTAAAGAAATGTTAGGAGAACTGCAGCAAGGCGTCTGCTCACAGCTACTGTCTGATGAGAGCAGAGTGTTACTCCCTCGTTATCTTGAGAAAACATATTAAAATCTTTAATGGTAAGCAGTTGATCTTTGTAAAAATCAGCCCTTCAAATCTGGCTTTGAGATAAATGGATTTGCATTGCTCGTGAGACTACTGCTTCAAGATGCTTCCGATGATCATGCTAAAGCCCCTAAGCACAGGTGTGCCTCCCGCAGAACCTCTCCAACAAGGGTCTGTGCCCGGCCCTGCACAGGCTCCTCACCAGCCAGCACTGACTTTGTGGCCACCTTGGCGGGGGTTGGTTGTGCGGGTGCACCTTCGGCTCTCGCTCATGTCATGAGGTCTCTCAGCTGTTCTGCCACGGAAGTGCTTATTCCATGGCTCTCTGTGGACCACTTCTGGGGGCCACTCTCCTGTGCTTAAGTGCTCTTTGCTTTGGGCCTCTCCACAAACTCCAATGATGTTGTTGTGAAATACTCCCTTGGGTATCAAAGAGAACTAGTTTATGGAGGAGAATCAACAAGTTATAAGACTACCGGCGCTAAGCGCTTTCGGCCACTCGCAATATATTTCCATCTCTGAGAGAGGCAGAACGGTAGTATCTTCCAGTGTAAATTCATCTATTGATCAAGTCCAACTCTGTGATTTGAAGTGCTCTCAAAGGGCCTTGGTTTGATTTCCCCCTGGCAGGGCGGAGCGACCAGGAGGGCTGGAAAGGTCTTGTAGAAGTCCGGAAGGAGAAAAGGAATCTGGGCTGAAAATCACATCTGCATCCACAGCAGACGTGCATTTACTTACCTGCTTGTCTGCCGTGGAGAGGTGGGAGACAGTGATGTGGGCAGTTGGGCAGCTGCTTCTCTCAAAATGCTGCAGGAATTGGTGAGGGTGACCAGGGAGATACACAGCAAGAGCCCTCAGAAGGTGAACAGAGGTGATAACTGACCCCCTCAAAAAAAGTAGGGAAAGAAAACCATGCTCCTTCTGTTGGGCAAGACTTGGTTCTTACAGCTTAGTAATCAATACACCTTGTGTCCACCCCTGAAAGAAGAGAGGTTGGCTTGTGTGTCCTAATCAGAGGTTAGGTCCCCGGCTAGTGTCCCGGCATAGTTCTTCTTGGTCATTAGTTCAAATCTAAGCCACCTATTCCCTTAGAGTCCTGGAAACATGGAGACTCAAAGGTAGCTCTCATTATCTGGTATCAGGTCACAGATCAAAGACAGCTGAATACAACAGCAAGGGACAGCAAGGTCTTGTAGGAATCATGCACCCTAGCTTTAGCAAAGGCTACTTATATTAAATAAAGTATCAGGAGGTTTTTTTTTAACATTCAACAAGTTGTTTTTAAATTATTAAAATGAAGAACTGCAGACAAGTTGAAACTGCCCAATTCATCAAAAAGTCATGAGAAGTATGTCCACATGTCCTAATTCAAAGGGTGATTCTGACAGTCAATCTAATTTTAATGCAATAAATACAGGCTTCTCTTGGTCTGGGTTTCCTCATTTATACCACAAAACAAGCTCCTGAGTTTCTTCCAGTCCTGGGATTCTAAAAGTTAACAGGCTATCTGGAACCGGGGTATATCCCAGGGAAAGAGAAGGCAGTGGTCCAGGAGAGCTGGGAGAGCGTCTTCTCATTTGCTGTTGGGAGGAAGGTTTAACTGGAAATGGATTAGCCCCAAGGAAAAGAGCTGAAGAGAGATGCTGTCTTGCCAATGGGTTTCAGCCCGGGCAAGTTCAGTATGGATTCAATGTGACCAAAGAAATGACAGTAGGATGTTCTTGGGGTGAAAGGTTTACACCCAACTGTATTCCCACAGTGGCAGGTCAATCACTAGAATCCTGTCCACTCAGAGCGAGTCTGCATGCAGCTAGGTGATTTCTGCCTATGGGCCTCTCTGCCTGCACAGCCGTCCTCTGGGCCTCTCTGCCCACACAGCCGTCCTCTGGGCCTCTATCCTTAGTGCTGCCACCACTCCAGCCTCTGCTCTGCTCTCCTGCAGCACTGCAGCCATGTGTCGCCCAGAGCACTGGGCAGAGCTCTTTACATAGTCAATAATGACGTATTGCCCACACCTGTGTGGTGAGCCAGCTGACCAGGGCCAGGTGAGAATCCCGGCCACAGGAACCCTCAGTTTATCCACAGATGCTTAGCCTCGTCTGTTCTGGAAGGCAACAGGAGCTTCCGATGGATTGTTCCTTTGGGACCAGCCTGCTCCTAGGAATTTGGAATTAGGTGGGAAACCTCCTCGTGGACTGAAGGGACCCTGAGCCACAGCATCTACCACATGGCCCTGACAGTGACTTCCTGGGGTGCCTGTGAGGTTGGAGGGGGCCAGGGACAACTTGAGTTCTCTGGCTGTCATAGACCACTAGACATGTGTATGCTGCCGTCAGCCTGCAGCCAGATGGAAACAGCAAGACCAGCTCTCCAGACAGGTCACTGCAGGAGAACCATGCCTCCAGTGACCATCCTTCCTGGAGTGGCCCATGTGGGACAGGTGGGTGGTAGAGGGCACCCCCGGGTATCAGGGGCTCCATTTTCTGTGCTTGCCAGTCTTGTGGCCCCATTTCCATATATAAATGTTCTCACCTCCAAGAACAAATAATGTATCATCCACTTACAGAAATGTCTTAAGGAGAATAATAAATGTATTTTAATCTCACATACTATCTCCCTATAAGCACCATCGTAAAATAATTCTGATGCTCAGGAAAAGTAGAACAATCACCTCATTGTACGCATAAGAAAAAGAGACAAGGTGAGGCACTTCCTAGGCTACAAAATAAACCATTAGGTAGGGCTGAAATTATTTGGCAATTTAAGCAGCACTGGATTCCTTGAAAAATTTGGTAATAAAATAAGGGGGGAATGCAATTTATGTTTAAGATAATAAAGATGACACACTCAACTCAGGCCTCGTGTAGGACTCCGAATGAGGCTTGGAGAGCACACCATCTTCAGAGTCGGCCTCGTCAAATGGAACTAGAGCATCAAAATGGAGACTTAGTCCCTTGGAAAGTGGCCAGAGTCCAGATCTAAAGCCACCCAAGTAGTAAGTGAACAGGAGCTGCGGGCCCAGGGGACCGACAGAAGCAGGAGAGATGCAGGGCTTGCAGTTGAAAACAAGCCAACAGGAGAGCCCTGGGCGAGGAAGCCTTGAGCAGGCAGTGTGCTTGGAAGCGTGCTGCGGCCGGGAAGGATGTGACTTTAATCGCTTTCAAGTCCTCCTCCGGGGAGCTCACACCCCACAGCCACCCTGCGACAGCTCACCACCACCCACAAAATCCTGCTGGTGAGGCTCTGCAGAAAATGGGCAACACTGAGCAGCTGCCCTGGATGCTCAATGTGCAGCTCACGGCCTGGGAGGCGGAGGGGGAGGCAAACCCTAAGAAGCCTCCCTTCCCAGTGCACACTTCCTCTGGCTACAGGGAAACCGGGCAGTAAGATGGCCTGGCACAGAGGTGGCAGAGGTGGGCAGTCCCTGGGATTAGGTTCTCCCGTCCCCTCCTCTCCCCAGGGGACCCAGAGGCCGGGGTCTCCCTGCATGTTACCATACAGAGCGGCTGACACAGCCGGGAATGCAAGGCCAAGAGCCAAAGTAACCAGACACCCGGGACTGCACCATGCTGCTGTAAGGATGATGATGGACAGTCCCCCCAACAGGTACAGGATGGAGCCCCCCACACCCCCAGGACCAGGACAGAGCTGCTCCCCACCCCAGGTACAGGACAGAGCCGTCCGCCCCCCCAGGTACAGGACGGATCCACCCCTGACCCCCACATTTACAGGATGGAGCCGCCTGCCCCCCCAGGTACAGGACAGATCTGCCCCCCCCACCACAGGTACAGGACGGATCCACCCCTGACCCCCACATTTACAGGATGGAGCCGCCTGCCCCCCCAGGTACAGGACGGATCCACCCCTGACCTCCACAGTTACAGGACGGAGCCACCCCCGACCCCCACAGTTACAGGATGGAGCTGCCCGCCCTCCAGGTACAGGATGAATCACCCCAACCCCCCAGGTCCAAGACGGAGCTGCCCCACCACCACAGTTAAGGACAGAGCCGCCCCTCCCCTGTCCAGTTAAAGGATGGAGCCGCTCACCCCCACCCCGCCCCCCACTCCCCCAGTTACAGAGCCGCCCTGTCATCAGCTGAGAACCATAATAGAGCAAACAAGTTGAAAGAACAGCAAGAAAGGCAGGAATTCTGGCGGCAGCGGCCTTTGCCCATTTTCTCAGGAGGCCCTCACGGGGTTCATAAGACAAGACGGTGGCCTGGCAGTGATGTCTGGAGGCCACATTCTCCAGCCCTGCCCAGTGGGCCCGCAGAGCATTTGGGGCCAGGACCACGTGTGCTGCAGGGGGAGCCGAGGGGAGAAGGGTCCCGTGGTGGGGCGTAGGGCTCTGGGCCCAGATCCTGAGGCTTAGATCCGCCTTGCTCTCACCCACCCTCCTGCTGGGCTGGCCAGTGAGATCCAAGGGCAACTCCCCAAACCGACTGTAACTGAGGATGATTTCCACATAAATGGCAAAGCATTTCCAAGTCCTCTTGAATGTTTCATGGGTAATGGTTTCACAGAGTTGACAAGCTGCAGAGAAAATTCATTTTCTACCCATTTGTGACATCTGGGATCTCTCTTTGCAGAAACAAAGGTTTCAGAACACTCGTATCAGAGGGCTTGAGCTCAGCTTCCCCCACAAGGGCCACAGTCCTGTACGAGGCTCACACACCCCAAAATGTGGCTCCACCCCGTACCATGGCTCCGTGCCTACAGAGCCACTCCACCCCATCAGGCGCCTGCACCACATGTAACGTGTCTTCATCCCCCCATCCCACGCAAGATCATCCAATTCTGTAGCTGTTCTGCTTGACTTAACAGGGGTCTGATGTCACCATTGCAGAGATGGCCTATGGAGATGATGGCTCATGTTCCCGGATGGTTCTAGAAGTGAAGCACTCCAGGTCTTTGATGAAGAGATGAAAACTGGCTTGCATCAGGATGGAGATGCAGGAAGTCCCATGATGCGTGGTGGGATGTGAGCACCATGGGAACAGTACTCTCCCTCCTTGTCAGCGGAGGCGGAGATAAGGACATAGCCCTGCCCCGCCTGGACACTGTGTTCCAGCGCAGTGGGTTGTCGGGGTCTGATGGAACCTGGCGCCAACACTGCCATGCCCAGGAGCTGCTCCAAAGTCATCTGGGCACTGCAGCCCACCCTGGGCTATGTGTCTGGGGTGATCAATAGGGCTGGCTCCCCTGTCCACCTGTCTGATCTCAGAAACCGTGTTCAATGAATGAACGAATGAACTACAGATGAGTACCATGCAATTTCAAAAAATATGTGCAAAGTTTTAATTACTATCCAAAAGTAGGGGCATTAAAGGCAAAAGAGAGACAGTTCCCATAAGAAAAGAAATGTAAACTATTCTGAGCACTGTTGTATGGTGAACTAGGTAGAACTTCCCCACAATCTTGGACCAGGAAAAAGGAGGCACACAGACTGAGATGGAAATGGAGACAGAGGTGGAGGTGGAGGTGGAGACAGGCAGGGAGGAGGGAGGAGAGAAGGGAGAGAGAGCCTATAAACTTGCAAACCATCATTTAGGACACTGCCCTCTTCCTCAGGCCGAATGAGCTGCAAAAACGCAGCATTCCATTTTTTCCAGCGAGCTCGCCTCCATCTCGCAGGCCCATGCTGTCATCTAAGCAACGCCCTCCTTCCAGGGCAGTGAGCGTAGGGGAGCAAGCCCACCACCCTGCTCGCGGTGCTCAGGGGCTCAGCGCTTACACTTGTCCCGCCAAACTGGCTGTCACAGGAGTCCCGGCAGGGCTTGTCACGGCAGTTACCCTGGCAACTCAAGCTGGCACCAGGGGCTCTGGCGCCCACCCACCCAGAGGGGGGCGGACACAGCTTCCCCCCCTGCAACACAGAGAAGACCGGTGCTACGTGATGATCTCTTGGCCATTAGAGAAGATAAGCTCACTGCCCACAGAGCCACTGCTCAGTTTACTCTCTGGTCCACACATTCCAGAGGAGAATGGACTCAAAGCTGATAAACATATGTAAAATTGAACAAGCAAAATGTCAATATTGTAAGGTTTCCTAAAGGTGATATAAAAAAGCAGTCTCTATTATTATCAAAACTATATATACTAGCACTGCTTTCAAAACACGGACAGCATCTTTGACAACTGTCCCTAAGTGTGTCATTTCCTCTCACCCAGGGGTAAGCCGCCCTCTTCTGAGACTCAGGGCACTTTGCCATCTCCTCTGGCTCAGACTGTCACTTCTGTGCTGTGTCAGGGGGCAGGGTGTGTGCAGCCCCAGCTTTCTGCAAACCTTCTGAGGCCACAGCTGACATTTGCTCCTAGGGCTCTGGGCAAATGTCAGCCAACAGACAGTGAATGGCTGCAGGGAAAGCTCTGGGAACATAATTCCACATCGATGCTAGCCTATACGACCTAGGCAAACCCTGACCTTCAGGACACACACCCCGACTCTTTTTAGTCTTTAATGATACTTGTACCCCCAAATGCTAGCCACCCAGCCCTCTGCCTGTACCCCTCATGGCTCTAACAGCTGCTTCCACACAGCCTGAAGTCACGAGGACTGGAGGGCTTACACGGCAGGGTCAAGTGCAAAGCCCTAAGAGCTCTCAGCTTGAGCCTCTGCCCTGGGTGCAGACTTTGCGTGAGGGGTCTGTCCTTGGGCCCCTGAGAACTCTGCCTGGTAGTTAATGTCTCCCCAGAGGAGGCTCCTGATGAAGCTGCTTGAGCTTTGCGCCATGAGCCACTGTCTTCCTTTAAGAGGATTATGAATTTAAGACAAGATGATGGCAGGGGAGACAGTGCCAGGAGCTCAGTGGTGATTCTCCTGGGCAGATGTAGGAATGGGGAAGCCGGCAGGCCTGGGGCCCTGAAGTGGTTCTGCAAAAGGGTAACGTAGTTTGGTGGTCTCCTGTTCCCATTAGCTAGCTTCGATAAATGTGATCTCCTTACCCCTGGGGGCAGGACACCCGGTGCACAGGCGCCTTCATCTGGCCACACTGAGGAACTCTGCACAGGCAGCCTCTGCACCTGCCCATGCTGTGTCCTGGACCCCAAGACCCGCCCACGCACCCACCTCAGTTCAAATGCCCCCAGGTCCACAATCAGGTTCCCACTTGATAGCCATCTCTTTTATCAAGTTAAATAACAGAATCAGCAGACAGAACTCCCCTGAATACTCCAAAGAGTCACAGCTTACTTGATTTTGGTGTTGACATTCATGAAAATTTTGCTCATCTGTCATCGATACCAAGAAAACAGAACCCGAAATAATGCTTCACGTCACAGAAACTTTGTGCGCGTTACTGTCTCTGCCAATTGCTGCCAACGGCGTCCTTCTGTGACTGCAAGGCTCACGTGCCCTTGGCTCCCAGCAGCTGCTCTGGGCCCGATGACAGGCAGGGGACGGCCAGCAAGCTCAGAAGACCTGCATTCTTGTCCCTGTGCCTGCTGCCAACAGTCCTCCCCAAAGACAAAAAAGGCTACAACCGATTCTCCATTTTTTGTTCAAAAGTATTGGCCAAGCACCGCCCTCATCCAAGCCCTGTGTGAGATGAAACAGGATCAGGGGGAAGAGGAAGGGGCGTCTGAGGCCAATGTGAGCTTCAGTCTCATGGGCACTAAGGGACCAAGCCATGCCATGTCTGGGTGAGGACAGACAGGCTCTCTGCAGCTGGGCAGGCAACTTGCACACACAGTGGTTATGCAAAGAGGCTCCGGGACATTCAACTGAGACCCCACAGATGGGAAGGGCTGGGGCAAGGGGGCAGGAGTGCCACATGGAGACGAGGAACAGCAGGTGCCGTGTTGCAGAGCTGAACTCTCCACGACCTCCGACCCCAGGTGCCAGGGACAGGTCATGGAAGTTGGGACCAGAGACAGAAGCAAGGGCACTCAGGTCCAGCTAAGACCAGTCGCCCCCGTGTTCCCTGTGTGGAAATTACAGGGAGCAGTGGATGCTGAAAAAATGTCATATGAGACTGTTAATGTTATGCATGATATACATATATAGTATAGTATAGTATAGGGTGTTTATATATATAATAAAAATGACATTTTATTCTCACACTAGAGATTTTCACACTAAGACCACCATCTACGGTTACCATTGTTATTTCACAGAAGAAGAGGAATCTCCAGACGGGCCTAAAATATTCTCAGGGGCACTGACAATGCTTAAGTTCAGTTGCTGTCTTGAGTTCAAACACTGTGTTTAACACTAGTTATCTTAGCATGAGTACCCATAGCTTCAGATTTTGAAACATCTTCAAAGTGCCTTTCAGTTATACATGGAAGAGAAACACATGATTAAGTATATTCACATTCCAAATGACATCATTAAATTTTATCAACTAGGACACTTTTTTAAAGCGGGATTCCACACTGAAGTATCTGTGATGCAGAAGGGAGGTGCGGGGGCCCCGTGTGTCTGGAAGGGCGATTGCGGTGAGGGCGCCTGTTGCTGTCCGCGCCCCCCGCCCTGAAGGCAGTTGTGTGCCTGGGTCTCTGGTATTCAGGGGTCCCTGCGGGCAGCATTCCTGTGACTCATGATGGGACTCTGGGGCGCATACCAGGAAGGGCCAGAGCCTCCCCCTGACACAGCCTGCATGGAACTGAACCAGCAGCCCAGAGTCGGGGATCCCCACCACCGCCTAGTCCTTGTGGTGGGGACACGTTCTCAGCTCTCTGGCCAGGCAGGACTCCCCAGAGTGAAGCCCATGGCCTGGGAGCTTTAGGGGCTCCCTTAGGGACCAGCCTTCTCCCCTCACCTGGTCTGGAAGACGAGGCACCAGGGGTGGTGGGACAATAGCCTCCACACTGTGGGGTTCAGCACAGAGACTGCGGTTCGGATCAGACAGGCCTGGGGGTCAAGACCCAGCTCGGCCACTGACCGCCTTCACATGTGGGGAAGATGGGGTTTGGGCAGGCTGCCCCTGAACGTGCCTGCTTTCAGCTAAAGATGGTTTAGGCCCCAAAGACTCAAGCAGATGCTTTTCCCTCCCCCTTGACCACCCCCAAAGAATTTAAGCAGGGAGCCTATATCAGGAAGAGTGTCTTTTTAGTAAGAAAGACTTCTCCACACAGCACAGCAGACATTTCTTTACCAAACCTCTCCTCTTTCCACCTTCCTGAGAAGCGTCTTCCTCCCCTTTGAAACCCCAGGTCTCCTCCTGAGCTCAGGATGACACATAAACCTCAGCTCCGCAGCTGGCTGGGAGCCTGCCCTGTCTTTGTGGGCTCCAGGATGAATGAAATTAAATCTGTTTTTCTCCTGTTAATCTGTCTTATGTCAACTTAATTATACCAGCCAAAGAAGCTTGAAGGGAAGCAGGAACAGGTTTCCTCTCCTACTGGGACAAGTGCTTACCACAGTTTCGACGTTTCCAGCGGAACAAGAGAGAAACAGCTGTCCTCGCTCGGGCTGCCACAGCGGAGCACCACAGACCAGGCGGCTTAAACAGCAGCACCTGTTTCTCACTGTTCCAGAGGCTCGAAGAGCCAGCCAAGGTGCCAGCGTGTGGGCCTCTGGTGGCAGCCCTCTCCTGGGTCCTCCGCAGTCACGCGGCAGAGAGGGAGCTCTGGTGTCTCTCAGTATGGGGGCGTCAACCCCATCCCATCACAGGGGCCCACCCTGAGGGCCTCATCTGCACCTACTTGCCTCCCAAAGGGTAGGGTTTCCACAGACAACTCCTGGAGGGACATGAGCATGCAGCACATGGAGATTCCAGCCACGGACAAGATGCCAAGTGTACAGCGCTGCATCCAGCGTCTGCCACGGCAGGTGCCCATGCCGGGGGATTCCAGCAGGCATGGGGGGCAAAGTCACGGCACGGCCTCACCCTCTGGGTGGGGTCTGCCCGTGGTGGGGCGGAAGTGGGTCAGGAGCAGAAGGGCTCTCTGTGCCCCCTTCCTACATTTGCAGACTCGGCTCCCCCAGGTCCAGTGATGTCCTTTGCTAAAGGCAGTTGCTCACCTAGCTGGGTCTTCTAATAATTGTAGTAGGAATTATTCTATCGTGAAAATTTTAAGGGAAACGTTTGACAGCACCTTTCAAATATGTTGGGAAAGACCACTTGTTCCTCTCAAGCATCACTGCTCACATTAAAAGGCAGATGCCTATCAGGACGTAGAAGTGAAAACCATCCTGACTCGCAGTGAATCTGAGTGAGTCTCTGTGCACATGTGTGTTTCCATGCTCTAAATTGAGTCCCCCGGATGAGCATTCAAAACCCCTTCACAGGTCCCAGAGTCTCCCATGTAAATAAACACAGGAGAAAAAAGCCTCAAGATTTTTCTCATGCCTCTTAAAAAATGCAGCCTGTATTGTCTGTCCTTGTAAAGAAAAGAGGGAAACACACATTTAGGGAGTATCAGCCTAGAGATGCAAGATGCCTGGAGCCTCGTTTGGTGTCTTTCTGTCGCCTACACCCGGCTGGGGGCCTGACACCAGTAGGGCCTCACTGGGGATATTATTTAAAAGGAATAAACATCTATTATTAAAAATTCCCTTAGATATAAATCATGTTGTGTGATAAATTCATCCTAACTGAACCCATTTACATGATTTAAATGAACAGATACTTACCAGGGTGCATGCCCAATGCATGTACTTGTGCTTCTTACAAGTCATGATTAAAAGAACTACACAACCTGTGTGTGTTTGATTGATGTGTGCCTGCCTTGTAGCATCAGTAGGTTAGTTTTCTCCAGCTCTAATCTATATGAAAATGCAGTCCTCACCTCATGGATTTATTTTTACATTTAGATGTAATTAATCATAAGCTTCTTATCTTGACTGATGGAATTAACTCAGACTTTTTTTTCCAAATCAACTTCTTTCAGTTATTTTCTTCATTTTCCAAAGAGAGGTTACTTCAGTCACTGGACACAAATGGCTTTAATTGGTTTAAGGCAAACATGACCTTTAACAAACACAGGCTTGGGACTGCTGGTCTGTGCGCTAAGGGATAATAAAACAGTGCTGTGCTCACGTGCTGGTTTGTGAAGTCAGCCTGCACAATCCAATGTGGTTTGGCATCAGAGTAAATGGCCCATCCCCAGAAAGAATGCTCCTGCTTCTGAGGCCATCGGCAGGCCAGCCCTTCCCAGCACACCAGGATGCATTTTTACGGTAAGGGCTGACACATTTTGTCAAACGGGGATGATGAGGACACCCCACACAGCTCTGTTCTGTTTACTCTGGTTGGTGCTACAGGAGACGGAGGCTTGCTTTGGATTAAAGGAGAAGTTTTCCAAGGAATTTGAATTTCTTTGAAAGATACTAAAAATTAAAGACAATCAATCCTATACTTTCCATGAAGCATCTGGTTAAGAGACCCTTATTTTCATACATACTCGAATGAAGGTTCTTGCCTGGATCACCTTTTCCCAGTTCTGTTAGTCTGATTACCACATGAGTCCCCTCTAGAATCAGGGCTTCTAGTCCATAAGCCAGTACTTATACTACAAATCTGAAATTGGACCTCATGCCCTTCAGTGCCACCTCTTCCTCTGCAGGACAGAACCTGGCCCCCTCCCCTCCTCATTGGTATCTGCCCCTCAGGAGCTCCACTGCCTGAACACCACCACCCTGCCCAGAACAAGCACATGATGTAGTTTTATGCACCTGCTCTGCGCGGAATAACCTCCCACCTGTCCCTCAGACTGAGCCCAGGTTCATCCCCTCTGGGGCACTGTCCATGACTCTCCACGTTGGACAGAGTATCCTTTCTCTGCCCTCCACCTGTCCATATCTCACTTCTCTACAGATGGTACTAAAATTTTTGGCTGATACATCTCTCCTTTTGGGAAGATAAACTCCTTAAAGGCAAGAGCCATGTCTTCAGCATTTTGTCCATCATGTGCCTATATAGGCGGTGGCATTCAGCCAAGATCAACGAATCCTTTTGGCCAAAGTCACTTCCCCACCCTGTGGACCATTCTTCCTCTCTGCATCTGGCTGGGTTGAGCTGTGGGCTCTTCCAGCTCACCGCACTCTCTCTTCCTTTGTCTCTCTGCACTGGAGATTTCTATTTCCTGGAGTGGGCTTCCATCTCTGCCTGACAAAGTCCTTCCCCTTCACAACAAGTTCCCAATGCCCCCTTCCTCTGCAAAGGCTGCCCAGAGTACTGCACAGAGTAGAGACCTTACTGTCCTCTGTGTTTAATCACGTTATACATATTTCCATTCTAGCCTATCACATTTAAATGACTCATTTCATATCTGAGAGCTCCCTGAAAAGAGAAACCATGCCTTTTCAGCTGTAAATCTACTTTAAATCAACTGTGTGATTGACACGACATAGATGCTTAATAAATGCTGGACGGCTGACTAAATGTACACACAAATGAATGAACAGCTAGCTGCTGGAAGACATAAGTGGCCTTGTCAATCTCCCCCCTCCCATGTGCAAAGCAGTCAAACAAAGGAGAAACAAAAGAGCCAATAAACAAGAGGTTGGACACAATTTCTCGCTGGAGCCAAGGCAGCTGGGGTTTTCCATTCCAGAACAAAGCGCTCATGCCAGTCATGTAAGGATCCCACTACTAGTGAGATGGCTAGCTCCCAGTGTATCCAACCTCAAATAAAATCTGTCTCTGAGGCTCTGTATGGAAACACAGAGACCAGTCAGAGCTTCCTCTTCCAACGCCTGATCTACAGTGGGAATGGGCAGTCCAGGACTGCCAGATGCTTGAGCAAGTCCACAGAATGAGAGAACAAGGTCAAATGGGGGACATGGGTCAGTGAGGGACAGTGGGCCTCACATAACAGGGAAGGTGGCACAAAACATCCCAGCCAGGGGCTGTTCATGTCCTACATAGTGTCCTCAAGGGGGTTTACAGAGGCACTATACACATGAAACAAGAACAAGCACTGCTGACTAATAACAACTAGGAAACAAAAATAAGCTGTAGGAAAATATACATATCCTATTATATTTATACATACTTATATTTTTATATTTTTATTTTAATAATTTATTTTGGTATCATTAATCTACAATAACATGGGCAACATTATGGTTATTAAACTACCCCTTCAGCAGGCCCCCCCCACCAACCCCATTACAGTCACTGTCCATCAGCGTAGTGAGATGCTATAGAATCACTACTTGTCTTCCCTGAGTTGTACAGCCCTCCCCGTGCCCCCCCAACATTGCATCTGCTAATCGTAATGCCCCTTTTTTCCCCCTTTCCCTTTGGTAACTATTAGTCCGTTCTTGGGTTCTGTGAGTCTGCTGTTGTTTTATTCCTTCAGTTTTTTTTTTTTGTTCTTATACTCCACATATGAGTGAAATCATTTGTACTTGCCTTTTTTGGCTTGACTTATTTCACAGCATAATACCCTCTAGCTCCATCCATGTTGTTGCAAATGGTAGGAATTGTTTTCTTCTTATGCCTAAATAATATTCCATTGTGTATATATACTACATCTTCTTTATCCATTCATCCACTGATGGACACTTACGTTGCTTCCATTTCTGGGCTATTGTAAATAGTGCTGCGATGAACATAGGGGTGCATATGTCTTTTTCAAACTGCACTGCTGGATTATTAGGGTAAATTCCTAGGAGTGGGGGTGGGATTCCTGGGTCAAACGGTATTTCTATTTTGACTTTTTTGAGGAACCTCCATACTGCTTTCCACAATGGTTGAACTAATTTGCAGTCCCACCAGCAGTGTAGGAGGGTTCCCTTTTCTCCACATCTCGCCAACATTTGTTGTTGTTTGTGTTTTGGATGTTGGCCATCCTCACTGGTGTGAGGTGATATCTCATTGTGGTTTAATCTGCATTTCTCTGATGATTAGCGATGTGGAGCATCTTTTCATGTGCCTGTTGGCCATCTGAATTTCTTCTTTGGAGAAGTGTCTATTCATGTCCTCTGCCCATTTCTTAATTGGATTATTTGCTTTCTGTTTGTTAAGGTGCATGAGTTCTTTATATATTTGGATGTCAACCCTTTATCAGATACGTTTTTTATGAATATATTCTCCCATACTGTAGGATGTCTTTTTGTTCTACTGATGGTGTCCTTTGCTGTACAGAAGCTTTTCAGCTTGATATAGTCCCACTTGTTCATTTTTGCTTTTGTTTCCCTTGAGATATGTTCATGAAGAAGTCGCTCATGTTTATGCCCAAGAGATTTTTGCCTATGTTTTTTTCTGAGAGTTTTATGGTTTCATGACTTACATTCAGGTCTTTGATCCACCCTGAGTTGACTTTTGTGTATGGGGTTAGACAGTAGTCCAGTTTCATTCTCTTACATGTAGCTGTCCAGTTTTTCCAACACCAGCCGCTGAAGAGGCTGTCATCTCCCCATTGTATATCCAAGGCTCCTTATCAAATATTGACTGTATATGTTTGGGTTAATGTTTGGATTTTCTATTCTATTCCACTGGTCTGTGGGTCTGTTTTTGTGCCAATACCAGATTGTCTTGATTACTGTGGCTTTGTAGTAGAGCTTGAAGTCAGGGAGCGTAATTCCCCATTTTATTCTTCCTTCTCAGGATTGCTTTGGCTATTCAGGGTCTTTTGTGGTTCCATATGAATTTTAGAATCATTTGTTCCAGTTCACTGAAGAAAGCTGTTGATATTTTGACAGGGATTGCATTGAATCTGTAGATTGCTTTAGGTAGTATAGCCATTTTGACAATATTTATTCTACCTAGCCAAGAGCATGAGATGAATTTCCATTTGTTAGTGTCCTCTTTAATTTCTCTTAGGAGTGTCTTGTAGTTTTCAGAGTACACGCCTTTCACTTCCTTTGTTAGGTTTATTCCTAGGTATTTTATTCTTTTTGATGCAATTGTGAATGGAATTGCTTTTCTGATTTCTCTTTCTGTTAGTTCATCATTAGTGTATAGGAAAGCAACAGATTTCTGTGTGTTAATTTTGTATCCTGCAACTTTGCTGAATTCAGATATTAGTTCTAGTAGTTTCGGAATGGAGTCTTTAGGGTTGTTTATGTACAGTATCATGTCATCTGCAAATAAGTGACAATTTGACTTCTTCTTCACCAATCTGGATGCCTTGTATGTCTTTGTTTTGTCTGATTGCCGTGGCTAGGACCTCCAATACTATGTTGAATAACAGTGGAGAGGGTGGGCATCCCTGTCTTGTTCATGATCTTAGGTCAAAAGCTTTCAGCTTCTTGCTGTTAAGTACGATGTTAGCTGTGGGTTTGTCATATATGGCCTTTATGATGTTGAGGTACTTGCCCTCTATACCCATTTTGTTGAGAGTTTTAATCATGAATGGATGCTGAATTTTGTCTAATGCTTTTTCAGCATCTATGGAGATGATCATGTGGTTTTTGTTCTTCTTTTTACTGATGTGGTGGATGATGTTGATGGATTTTTGAATGTTGTACCATCCTTGCATCCCTGGAATGAATCCCACTTGATCATGGTGTGTGATCCTCTTGATGTATTTTTGAATTCGGTTTGCTAATATTTTGTTGAGTATTTTTGCATCTACGTTCATCGGGGATATTGGTCTGTAATATTCTTTTTTGGTGAGGTCTTTGCCTGGTGTTGGTATTAGAATGATGCTGGCTTAATAGAATGAGTTTGGAAGTATTCCCTCCTCTTCTATGTTTTGAAAAACTTTAAGGAGAATGGGTGTTATTTCTTCTCTATATGTCTGGTAGAATTCAGAGGTGAATCCATCAGGTCCAGGGGTTTTGCTCTTGGGTAGTTTTTTGATTACCTATTCAATTTCGTTGCTGGTGATTAGTCTGTTTAGTTTTTCTCTTTCTTGCTTGGTCAGTCTTGCAAGGTTGTATTTTTCTAAGAAGTTGTCCATTTCTTCTATGTTTTCCAGCTTGTTAGCATATAGATTCTCATAATATTCTCTTATAATTCTTTGTATTTCTGTGGGGTCCATCGTTATTTTTCCTTTCTCATTTCTGATTCTGTTTATGTGTGTAGATTCTCTTTTTCTCTTAATGAGTCTGGCTAGGGGTTTATCTGTTTTGTATATTTTTTCGAAGAACGAGCTCTTGGTTTCATTGATTTTTTCTATTGTTTTATTCTTCTCAATTTTATTTATTTCTTCTCTTATTTTTATTATGTCCCTCCTTCTGGTGACTTTGGGCCGCATTTGTTCTTCTTTTTCCAATTTCAGTAATTGTGTCTTTAGACTATTCATTTGGGAATGTTCTTCCTTCTTTAAATGGTCCTGGACTGCAATATACTTTCCTCTTAGAACTGCCTTTGCTGCGTCCCACAGAAGTTGTGGCTTTGTGTTATTGTTGTCATTAGTCTCCATATATTCTTTGAATTCTGTTTTGATTTGGTCGTTAACCCATTGATTAATTAGGAGAATGTAGTTAAGTCTCCATTTATTTGTGAGCCTTTTTGTTTTCTTTCTAAAATTTATTTCTAGTTTTATACCTTTGTGATCTGAGAAGTTGGTTGGTAGGATTTCAATATTTTTGAATTTACTGAGGTTCTTTTTGTGGCCTAGTATGTGGTCTATTCTGGAAAATGTTCCATGTGCACTTGAGAAGAATGTGTATCCTGTTGCTTTTGGGTGTAGAGTTCTGGAGATGTCTGTTAGGTCCATCTGTTCTAGTGTGTTGTTCAGTGCCTCTGTGTCTTTACTTATTCTCTGTCTGGTTGATCTGTCCTTTGGAGTGAGTGGTGTGTTGAAGTCTCCTAAAATGAATGCATTGCTGTCTATTTCCTCCTTTAATTCTGTTAGTATTTGTTTCACATATACTGGTGCTCCTGTGTTGGGTGTATATATATTTATAATGGTTATATCTTCTTGTTGGACTGACCCCTTTTTCATTATGTAATGTCCTTCTTTATCTCTTGCTACTTTCTTCATTTTGAAGTCTATTTTGTCTGATACAAGTACTGCAACACCTGCTTTTTTCTCTTTGTTGTTTGCATGAAATATCTTTTTCCATCCCTTCACTTTTTGTCTGTGTATATCTTTGGGTTTGAGGTGAGTCTCTTGTAAGCAGTATATAGATGGGTCTTGGTTTTTTACCCATTCTGTTACTCTGTGTCTTTTGATTGGTGCATTCAGGCCATTTACATTTAGGGTGATTATTGATAGATATGTACTTATTGCCATTGCTAGCTTTAGATTCTTGGTTACCAAAGGTTCAAGGGTTGCTTCTTTACTATCTAACAATCTAACTTAACTTTCTTGTTAAGTTATTGTAAAGACCGTCTGATGTTTCTTTCTTTCTCTCCCTTCTTATTCCTCCTCCTCCATTCTTTATATGCTAGGTGTTTTATTCTTTGCCTTTAGTTAGTATTTGAATGGTCTGCTTTCTTTACTATGATTTTATTTTCTCTGGTGACATCTTTTTAGCCTTAGGAGTGCTTCCATCTAGAGCAGTTCCTTCCCTTAAGATATCCTGTAGAGGCGGTTTATGGGAGGCAAATTCTCTCAGCTTTCGCTTGTCTGAAAATTGTTTAATCCCTCCATCATATTTAAACGATAATCGTGCTGGGTACAATATTCTTGGTTCGAGGCCCTTCTGTTTCATTACGTTAAATATGTCATGCCATTCTCTTCTGGCCTGTAAGGTTTCTCTTGAGAAGTCTGATGATTGTCTGATGGGTTTTCCTTTGTAGGTGATCTTTTTTCTCTCTCTAGCTGCCTTTAATACTCTGTCCTTATCTTTGATCTTTGCCATCTTAATTATTATGTGTGTTGTTGTTGTCTTCCTTGGGTCCCTTGTGTTGGGAGATCTGTGGGCTTCCGTGGACTGCGAGACTATTTCCTTCCCCAGCGAGGGAAAGTTTTCAGCAATTATTTCTTCAAAGACACCTTCTATCCCTTTTTCTCTCTCTTCTTCCTCTGGTACTCTTATAATGCGAATATTGTTCTGTTTGGATTGGTCACACAATTCTCTTAATATTCTTTCATTCCTAGAGACCTTTTATCTCTCTCTGCCTCAGCTTCTGTGTATTCCTGTTCTCTTATTTCTATTCCATTAACAGTCTCTTGCATCTCGTCCAGTCTGCTGTTAAGCCCGTTGATCGGTTGTCTGATTTCTGCATTGTCTTTCCTCATTTCCCTCACTTCCTCCCTCAGCTCTGGCACATTTCTCTGTAGATCCGTCAGTATGGTTATGAGTTTTATTCTGAATTCTTTTTCAGGAAGATTGTGCATTTCCATCCTTTCATGCTCCCTGTCTGGGGTTGTCTGGTTGATCTTAGTCTGGACCATATTCCTCTGTCTTTTCATGGTGACAGAAGTGGTCACTGGTAGGTGCCATGTATGTGAGCTGGGCTCTTTAAGACTTTTAAAAAGAAAAAAAAGGAAGAGAAATAGAAGAAAAAAGAAAGAAAAGAAAGAAAAAGAAAATAAAAACGCCCACTGTGAGTAGATTCTGTGAGGATGCTGTAGGTGGCGCTGTTGCTCCACTATTCCACAGCTGCAGCCGCACCACGCCGTGCTGCTCCACAGGGCCCTTTGTGGCTCTGTCCGGAGCGGGAATGAATGGGAGGCTGTTGATCTCTGTGTAAGTCTCAGTGCGGCTACTTTTTCCCCGCTGCCAGCCAAGGGTTCTGAAAATCCCCAGCACTCCCATCCTGCTGAGCTGAGTGTGCTGGGACGATCCTACTCCTCTGTTGGGCCCCTGTCTCTTTAAGGCTGGTAAAAAAAAAGCGTGCGCTTTTCTTTTATCCTGGGGAACTGGCTGCGAGGACCCGAGTGCATTCTGGCTCAGACCCTCTGTCTCTCCAATATCTGATACACCGCATGATGTGTGTCAGCGCTCCCGGCGCAGATCACCAGGGCTGGTTATTTTGCGGACCTGTACTTCCACTCCCTTCCGGCTCTGAATCCTCTCCTCCGGCTGGTGCGCAGGGGTGGGGGAGTGCTCGGTTCCTGCTGGGACGTGGCTCCATATCTTACCTGCCTCGTGGGCTGCCGAGTACTCTCAGGTGTAGCTGCAGGCTGGTGTCATCCTGTATCTTCTGGCCTCTCTTTTAGGAATAGTTGTATTTGCTATATTTTCGTAAATATATTTGGTTTTTGGAGATTTCCGCCACCCTGCTCACACCGCCATCTTCCCAGAAGTCCTCTACATACTTATATTATATTTCTCAAAGAACTCTTTCTTCCTAATTTATACATATATATAATTCAAATAGAAAAACAAAAACAAAAAAGAATACAGTCTTGAAAGACAATATCAAATATCTCCAAATAAAGAAGACTGTAATAAAGTTTTAAAAGAGGGAGACATGACCTCATATTTGGCAATGGATTCTTAAATATGATCCCAAAAGCATGAGCAACAAAAGAAAATATACTGGACTTCACCAAAATTAACAACTTCTGGGCATTCAATGAGCAACATCAAGAAAATGAAGAGATGAACTAAGATGACAGAAAACATTTCCAAATCATGTATCTGATCAGGGTTCAGTATCCAGAATGTATGAAGAACTTATACAACTGAACAAGAAAAAGACAAACAACCCAATTTAAAGATGAGCAAAGGACTTGAATGGGCATTTCTCCAAAGAAGACACACAAATGGCCAAAAAGCAAATGGAGAGATATTCAACATTATTAGTCACCATGGAAAATGACACCACCTTGTGTTAGTCTAACAGCCATTCCATGGAGTAAACAGAATCATTTTCTTTACCCCTGTGAGGCTGATGAGGAAAAGTAAAACCAGCTAGCAAGTAACAGAAATGCTGAGGGTGGCTTAGTGGTGTGTGCATTGCCCAGTGCAGAGTGGCAGACCTGGTCTGGAACCTTCCACACCACAGCCCTTCTGCCCGTCATCAAACCAGATGCATGAGGACAGGAGTCTTCCTATCAGCCACACATAGCCGTCGCCACCTGCAGCCTGTCTTCATCCCTGTGTGGGAAAATGCACTTTCTTTTCCTTTTTGGAACTTTCTGGATCAATGCTCATCCCTGGAGCTCCAAAATATCTCTTTGAGATGTCCACACCTCTCTAGCCATGGAACCTGAAGCCCATGTGTCTGGAGCTTCAGAAATCCTCCTCTGTCATTCTTGGTTCTCCTTCTGAGCTTTCTATTAGTTGGAGATTAAACTTCCTTGATTAATTCTGTCTATGTTTCTTACCTTTTCTCTTTTTTGCTGGGGTGAAATTCACATACCATGAAGTTAACCATCTTAGAATGAACAGTTCAGCAGTATTTAGTGCATTCTCAGTGTTGTGCAAACACCACTTCTGTCTAGTTCCAAAACATTTCCGTCACCCACAAGAAAACCCTGTTCCTTTTAATCGGTCACTCTCTGTTCCTCTGCAGCCCCAAGCAGCCACCAAGCTATGTTCTGTCTCTAAGGGTTTACCTAAGCTGGATGTACCATATAAATGAAACCATGCAAGAGGTGACCCTTTGTGTCTGGCTTCTTTCCCTTACATACTGTTTTCAAGGTTCATCCATGCTGGAGCATGTATCAGTACATCATTCTTATTTATGGCTGACTAATATTCCATCCTGTGTGTATACCACATTTTGTCTATCCAACCATCATTGATAGACATTTGTGGTATTTCCACCTTTTGGTTATTACGAATATTGCTGCTCTATTTGCCCTCAAGTTTTTATTGAGTACCTGTTTTCCATTCTTTGAATACATACTTTTGAGTGGAATTACTAGGTCTTATGTTAATTCTGTATTTAACTTTTTGAGGAGCCACTGAACCATTTTCCACAGTAGCGGCACCATTTTTACATTCCCACCAGTATCCCAGTTTCTCCACATCCTTGTCAACACTTACTGTTCTGTTTTCTTTTTTATTGAAACCATTATACTGGTATGAAGTGACCTCTAGTTGTGTCTTCGGTGTGATACCACCAAACAGAAAGTAAGGTGACTGAGCATTAAGTGTAGCTGATAGGAAGACCCCTGTCCTCATGCATATGGTTTGATGACGGGCATATGGGCTGTGGTGCGGAAGGTTCTAGACCGGGTCTGCCACTCTGCACTGGGCATTACACACAACACTGAGGCACCCTCAGCATTTCTGTTACTTGTTAGCTGGTTTTATTTTTCCTCATCAGTCTCACAGGGGTAAAGATAATGCCTCTGTTTACCCCATGGAATGGCTGCTAGACTAACACAAGGTGGTGTCAAGGCAACGGCTTTGAAAAGTCGGAGGCTGGGGATGAGAGCCACATCTCAGGGTGCAGTGCCTTGCTCTCCTTCACCTACACTGGTCCTCCCCTCCCAGCCCACCCTCTCACTGCCCTCCAACACACAGCTCTGGCCAGTTGCGACCAGGCAAGTCCACCAGAGCTGACACATGGCTCCAAGGGTGACAGAGAAGCACAGGCTGAAGGCCAGATGGAGGACAGTCTCCAGATACAGAAGACAGTGCCCTCAGTGATGGCAGGAACTCGGCCAAGGCCACCATCATCTGCACTCCCACCCCAGCTCCCAGTGCAGGAGAGTTTGAAGAACCAAGGAGTGACTACATGAATATCTGGTGTTTGCTAGCCCTGTGTGACCTGAGTCCAGGTCCCAGCTGGCCCAGAGCTCCCCGGACCCTCCCTTTATTAAGGTGGCCCAACAGGGAGCACCCAGTCTGGGGCTCTGCTCTGCTGACACTCAAGCCAATGGCCTCGTTCAGGACTGACCCATCCTAGCCCACTCTATTCCTGCCCTGTGCTTTTAGCAGGGCAGGTTTGCAAGGAAGCAGCTGCCAGTCTCTCTTGCACTTTGTCCTTAAGGCCATGGTGGGAAACCAAAAGCTGAAACCGTCTGCTCTTTGTGGGCAATGGTGTCTCCTTGGTTCCCCAGTATACATCTTGAATTTTCCACAGTCCTGTAGGCCTCCCCACTACCCATCAACCACAGAACCACCCTGATGAGTGAGGGACTCCATGCAAAGTTCCCCTACGAAGGGCTCCATCCTAATGCTTTGGATGAACAGGCAAAAAGGAAGAGAAGATTAGCCCATCTCCTGGGAGCAGGGTGCCCTGCACAGTACTAAGTGTTCCCCACAATCCCAATCCTGCCGCTTTCCTACTTCCTCTCCTACTGGGAGGGGATCAGTTTTGTAGTGAGTTAAATGCACGCTCTGAAGCCTAAGATGCTCTTTCCCTCCTGAAAGACAGCTTCTGCTTCACTCTGTCCCCAGAACACTCAGAACTGGGTGCCAGGCAGACACACCATCGCCTGCCTCTGGTGCAATTAGAGGCATGAGCACACGGCTTTTGACAAGAAGATGGAGGGCTTCGTTGTCCTGGCATTTAATTGGTGGTGTTATTTATGTGTTTTGAATGCTTGTGAAGTTCCCTGCCTGTTTCTGATGCAATTAGTTTCATCGATGGCAAGGTTTATGAGTTGGAATAGTGGGAATCAAAGTACCGCCTGACACAACGGAACACAATAAAAACGACTGTGTACTGCTCGTTTCCAGGCAGAGCACCTAGAAAATGGGTTTCAAAGTTTTTATGGGGAGATAAAAGATCCCTCTTGCCTGCACAATTACTTTATCCACACTGGAAGTATACAGGCCATGGTCAGACAGAAATGAACTGAGATACAAGGCGAATACACACAAAAACAATTTTACGTGCACAGAGCCCCAACATCTAATAAGTTTTGCAAAAACAAAGCTGTATTTCTGTATTTCAATTACTCTTGCATTCATAATGGGCACATAATATTAATTCAGGACAGTTATTATAGAGAATTTAAAATTTTTTCACATAAATGTTTCAATATTTTTATATTTTTTGCATATATTAAGTTAAACATAAATGTGAGCCATGCCTCCATACATTTCTTTTTACATCAATTTAAATGTTAATAGATAATACAGTTATTGCTAGTAGATAAAATAGCCAATCTTTAAAAATACAGATGGATATAATGCCAAACATCTCTCTCCACTCTGAGACACTCCTTCCACAAATCTAAACACAACTCCCCTTGGAATTAATGAATGTACCACTCTCTTCTGCAAATTCCTTTGATATTTTATGCAATATGAGTACATATATGAGTACAAACATGAATACCTATGCCTTCTATTTTTTTTTGGTAGACAAAATAACTACTGTATATATTTGCTCTGTGCCTTTAAAAAAATCTAATATATCTTTGAAATCCAGGTAAAGAGAGAATGTATCATCCTCTTTAATGACTCACAATATCCACTGTATGGGTGACCAGCACTTTTGTAAAAGCCCCTCTCCAGTACGGGTGGACACAGATGTTCTTCTGGTCTTCTGCTGTTACAGGACCTCCTGCAGCAGGCGGCCCTGCACAGGCTCCCTCAGCGCCCAGGGGGCTCCTCTGAAGGGGCTGCCCACAGGCGAGCAGCTGAGTCGGAGGCAGCGCATCTTTGTGACTGGTGATGCTGCCAAACTAACACCCTTTTTATTTTAATCAAAGAACACACTTCTCACCCAGGTGGGGTACCTGGCTTCCTGCATCCTAGCCACACAGTAGGGCACCATCTGCATCCTGGCCCACAGTGGGGCACCAAGCTTGGTCCGTGCGAATCTGAGAGGTGAAAATGTGTGGTCACATCACCACTCATCCCTCCATTCAGGGAAATGTTTATGGACAACCTACTATGTGCCAGGCACTGTTATCAGCCTGGGTGAGTCCACAAGATGAAGCTCCCTGCTGCTGGAACCCATATTTGGATGAAGGCAAACACATTATTCATCATGATTACATCGGAGTACCTTTCCACAGGCGGAAAAAAACTGCGCTGTATCTCCTCTCCCACAAACCACATATTCAAGCCTTTGCTCACTTTCCTTTTGGGTTTGGAATTTTTGGTCTTACAGGGCCCCTTTGGCTAGGTAAGAATGGCAACATGTGGCTTTCCTCGTGATTTTCATTGTGATCATGGTTTCTATGCCCAAATTTGTATTTTTAAGGGGTCACTTTCACCCTTCTTTTAGAGCTCACCCCGAAAGTACCTAACAGTTCTCCCTGAGTTTACCCAGAAGTATCATGGCTCCATTTCCCATGTCCCTGTTGGCTCCATCTGGACTTTATATTCAGGTAAAGGCGTGAGTATGGATACACCTTCCTATTTCACCAGATGGCTTCCCTCTTTCCTCAAAACTGTCACCTAAAAATCCACTTTACTCCTTGATTTAAAACACCTTCTTTATCATACATGAAGCACCTGTAGGGATCTGAGTCTATGCCTGGACATACATGCACATATTTACATGCTGACCATACGTTTTTGCATGTGTATACGCATACAGATCAAAGAACAATGGAAACTGACAGTAAAATTTGCTGCTGATAACCCATGTTACTAAGTCCAACCCTCCAACGTTTCCACTGTCTGCTTACCGGGGTCCCTGGCCATCAGGACGTCGTTCACAGAACAGGTATAGGCTTCAGCTTTCCTGTAGTGCTGCTGATCACGCTGTGCATGTTTCCAGCTGCCACAGCCGATGATGTCTGCACCTGTGCTTGCTGGGGGCAGCACTGCTGTGGCCCAGGCACTCCGGCAAACCGGGCTGTGGCCCTGTGGGATCACCACAGGAAGCCACGGCCACACATGATGCACTGTCATCATATTTGCTGTGGATGCAGTATGTTCGGACGGGAGAGAACTTGGGTCTGACTTGCTGTTGTGCAATGAATCCGTCTTATAGTTTCACACATTCAATGACTGGAAGAATTTGCACCCAGCAGTTTCAAGCCTGGTCCCCAGGTGACCAGCACCCACACACTCTCCTGGTGCCGGGGCTGCAGGACAATATCTCTGGCCCCATGTCTTACTTTCATGACATGGGGTGCGAGCAGAGAGGCAACATGGTAGTTATGCCCCCTGGCACAACTGCCTCTCCGTGCTGGAAGGGGGCAGTGAGCCACAGAAGTGCGCCACTGTGCTTGCTGAACTAAACAAGCCCCAACTCGGCTTGGCCCAGCTGGATTCTCCAAGCCCATGAACACCCCCACCGACCCCAGCAGGAGGCAGCAGCGGCGAGGTGGGGATGGGAGGTACACACAGCAGCCGTAATGGGTCACAGCCCACACTTTTGCAGATTTTACACACACATACGATCGTTTGAACAGCGAGCCCAGTGCCCAGAGCTCGCCAGGGTCTTGGACAGAGCCTGAAGGAGAGGGGCCTCAGGGCCTCAGCTTCATTCATGTCTTCATAAACCCACTGCTGAAGAGCCAGACTGCTGCTTCACTTAACATTTCACCACACATGGTCCCAACGCTACCAGGAGCTCTTTATAAGCATGATTTTTGAAGTAGACTGCAATTTACTCAGCCCCTGCTGTTGGCACTTACAGATTTAAATTTTAATTTCCCTATTTTAAACTATATCCTGTGGGATTTGTCATGTCCTCCTTTGTGTGGGCCTGTAACGATGCTCCAAGCTTTCAGCTGGTACCATGCACTTGCAATCCAAGGGACATCTGGTCCCTCGCCCCACATCCACCCGTCAGCCCCTCTGCAGGGCCACAGCTCAGTGGGATCTCTGATGGCATCTTAGGATTGGGCACCATGACTGGAACTGCTGGGCCAAAGATAGGGAGAATTTAAGAATCTTGATTTATATTAACCCGTGTATTTCCAGAAACATTGTACCAAATTATGTTACCACCAGCTGTGTGTGACCCTTCACTGTCATGAGGAAGTGTGTAGAAAACACTCACTAAGGACTGTGAGCTCTGGAAACAGCCTGTGTTCAACAGCAAAGAAAGACATTCATGCCCACACCATGGATGCTGCTGAGAAGAAGCCAAGCTGGAAACCCTGCCCACATCACCGCATTTTGGTCTCCCAGGTATGCTGCTAAGTAAAGAAGTCAGAAATACTCATGATATGACCCCATACAAGTTAAAAAAATCAAAAGCACCCTCCACATCATTGGAAATAATCTCATTATCCCATCACACTGCTGCACGAAGTTTTCTTGGAGAAGAACAGGGTTGAGAAGAGGTAGATTCTATGTACTAAACTGTTTTCATCTTCTAAATAGCATATATTCATATTCCACAGTTTAATTAGAAAAAATAAACATTTGGAGAATGAAGTGTCTGGTCTACAGGGGCACACACCTCGGTCTTGAATGCCTGCAGCTTCTGTTCCCCAGCACCACCCTCCAGGTCATAGTTGGCAGGAGGCAGGGGAGCCACGCTGGCTTACACAGCCCTGACGTGTCACACAGAGCTGGCAGCTCTGCTTATCGATTCACAGCCACCATGAGCAACAGCCCTTGAGGAGCTCTGGATGGTTGTGGCGATGGCGTCCAAGGAGCAGTAACTGTGCTGGGGCAGCACTGAGCCCCAAACACAGGCCTGGATGGCGGAGCGCTTCCCAAGAGCCTCACGCCAGGCAGCCACCCCCTTTACGTTCTCCGTGTCACCACAGGATGACCAGCTCAGTCAGGGGATGGAGGGGGTGTTTAGTGAGGCTGATGACAGACAAGGACCCAAGAGGACACACAATTTCCCGTAGGAAATCTAAACTGGCCCCAAGCCAAGACGGTCCCACTTTAAGGACAGCATGTGTGGGACCTGTGAGCACAGCCACACTTCTGGTGGGCTGAACTGCTCCGGTGTGGAGGTGCTCTATCCCTCGTGCAGGAACTACGAGTGTCCACGGCAGTGGTTTGAGAACCAGCTCCTTCCTCTCTGGGGTCCTGCCATCCTGAGTCCCAGCGGGCTGCAGTCAGAAGGCAGCAGGGGGTGAGTGCTGGAGAGGCATGTCCTCCTGACCACACGCTGGGCTGCAGCACCCATCATGTCTGCTCATGTGCCACCCACTGGACCACCTTGCATCTGGGCTACAGGGAAGCACAGTCCTGTCTCGGGAGCCACTTTGCCGCTATGACCCCACACCTCCAAGGGGTGATAAACCCTGAGAGGACAGCCCATGTGTCTGCCAAAGTGCAGCTGAGACGGGGGATGCGCAGGAGGCCACAAACCAAAGGGGCTGGTATGTTGGGCTGCACCTGCCAGGAGCCCCAGCCATCAGGGCTCCCAGATCTCAGCCCCCAGTAACCCTTTAAGGACCCTTCATCAGGCCCTTAAGGGGTTCTCCTGGAGCTCCCACGATAAGGGTGCTGGGCGTCGTCACAGTGCTCTCGCAACTCAAGTGTCACTTCAAGTGGGAGGAGGCCCATTGCTGTGGGCTGCCAGCTTGCCCAGCTATAAAGAGGGTATTTTTGCAGGAGAGGATTAATTATGTTTGCTCTTAAATATGGTCATTTTAATTGGGTCCTCTTGCCTTTGGGCGAGCTGCCACCAAGAGTTGCAGAGGAAGTGGGGAGGAGTGAGAAGCCTGCCGCCACTGGGTGGCATGGAGCTAAGCGTGTTTAGCCCGTCTGGGCTTCTCCATGAAGCCGCACTCACTGCGAAGGATGTACTATCACAGGCTGTCCGGGCTGCTGCCAGGCCTTCAATAAAGGTGCTTGGGCTGCAGGTGTCCTGGGGGGCAGCTGGGAGGAGCAGGATCGGCCTGCTCCCCCTAATTGTATGCAAGCTCCTTCTTTTCAATGGCCTGGGCGAGTGGAGTGCTTCTGCCTGTGAGGGAGTGGAGGCAGCTGGGGTGGGGAGGATCCAGGAGAGAATGCCAGTCTGGTCCCAGACACAGTGCTGGCAGGCTCAGAAAACTCTGGCAAGTCACCCTTCTTCTCACCTTCCATAAGCACAGCTGGGAAATGGGGCCGAGGAAGGTTAGATCCCGCAGAGACCAGACCGCACTGTTAGGATCCTTCTAAAGGGCGGAGCTCCAGCAAATGCCGGCTGAGCCGCCTTCTAGCTGAGCTCGCAGCCTCCACCTGTCAGCACGGGGTGGGCATGAGGCAGACCAAATGCACGTGTCCTTGACCAAAGAACATCTGTCCTTCCTCTGGTGGCTACAGGAAACCCACAAAGCCATGATGTGATGAGGGAAATTCGTTCTCAGAGCAGAAGCCATCTGTCAGGGGAGAGGACACCGTGTAGGGGGTCTTTTTCCTTCGACCCTTTGCTGCCTGGCCCCAAGGTCAGTGGGTGGCCTGGGCTCAGCCCTGTGAGAGCCAGGACAGCAGAGAGTGCGGGTGGTGGGGACAAAGCCACATAGAAGAGGAGTGTAGTAGACAGTGGGGCCCATGGTGGCCGTGATGTCCTGTGCTGTGTCATATACCTCATACATCCCCTCAATATTTCCAAGATAATTCACTTTGCTTTTTGTACTAGTGTCCTGGGGCTGCCAGAATAAATTACCACAAACTGACTTAAAGCCACACAATTTATCCTCATGGTCCTGGAGGCCAGGAATCCCAAATCAAGGTGTCAGCTGAGCCGTGCTTCCCTGGACACTGTAGGGGAGAAACTGCCTGTCTCTCCTGGTCCTGGGGGCTGCAGGCGGCCTCTGGCACCGCCAGCTGGCCACAGCACCCCAGCACCCGCCCTGCCATCACGTGGCTTTGTCCCCTGCGCCTGTGTCCTCTGCTTTCCTTGGAGGACACCTGTTGGGAGGAGGGCCCACCCTGATCTGTGATGATGGGCTCGTCTCTAATCCGTGTGCCCTTCCCTAATCATACCTACCTACAAAGACCCTATTTCCAAATCAAGTCACATTCTGATGTTCTGGGTAGATGTGAATTTTGAGGGAACACTGTTCCACCCAGCATACTTCTGAAATAGATTTATTTTAAGAACATGCTACAAAGTATGGCTCCTGCTTTCAAGCTGGTACAAACTGAAGTCATTAGGAGTTCACAGGAAAACAGTCAAATGGACACAGTCTCTCACCCACCTCCTGGCTTTATCTGTGGGGGAGGGAGGGATGTTCAATCAAGCTGGACCCCAAGCTCAGGGTCATGTCCCCAGGCTGAGGCCGCAGCCCTGTCCGCAGCTGTGATCTGCTCAGAGGCCACTGGCTCCACCCTGCCCTGCCCCGGTGCTCTTTCTGGGCCAATCTGGGAACCCAGATGAGTGGCATGAAATGGCTCCTTCCATAACCAGATCTATCCTCTCACCATACAACCTCATTTTACCTGGTTTATTGCCTTTTGTGCCTGATGAGTGGTTCCCCTAAAAAGGGCAGGGAAGTGTTCATCCTTATACTCTATCCTTTCGTCCCAAAGAGCTCTTTGGGGGAATGCTGCCTAGTTAGAAAGGGAAGGAGGGTCTCACCGCGCAGCATGAATCAGACACATCCCGTGGCTGCGTCGCTTGTAAACTGTGAAGCTGTGAGATCTAAGCTGGTTTCCAATTACTCGTAATGTCAAAAAAACGGCAATAAAATAAAAAAGTGAGAGAAAAAGGGAGGAGTTGGACTCTGGAAATGGAGCCTTCCATGACACTCCCTGGATGTGAGTCCTCCCATGGGGACTTCTCCACCTCACCCTGCTGTCTCTCACACTGAAACTCTTTAGCAGCTGAACTTTTATTTGGAAAAACCACCTCGTCCTAAGCAGCTCTGGCCACAGTGGCACCACTTCCCGTGGCCTGCCTTGTGCAACTGCTTCCAGATGTGGGCCTTGTAAGGCCACATCCAAGAAAGCCAGCACTTCCCCCAGGCCACCGCTGAGGATACAGGTCCGATGGGCTCCGCACTGCAGAGATGGTTTCTAGATGGGCATGCGTCAGCCAGAGCACACAGGCGCCCGGGAGCGCACACTCCAGATGTGGCTGACAACAGAGGGCTGCGGTGCTGGCCCCAGTCCCACCCTACCCCTCCCGGGGTCTGCAGGGGGCAGAGAAAGATGCTGCTAACACTCATGGTCCTTGAGATTCCCATCTGGAGACCTGGCCTGGTGACTCTGCATTCTAAAATATGAAGTACAGACAGCATTGGAACGAAGCCCTGGGCACCAGCTGACCCACCCACCTGGGTGTCTGGCTAAGGTCAGCAAAGAGCATCCTCACAAGGAAGGCTGAGGGTCCTCACCAGAACGCCCTGTCTGGTGACCAGGAGCAACGATCCCTCAGCCGACAACCAAGTAGCCTGATGGTGGTGAGGAGCAGTGGAAGGCCCTCCAGGGGGCCACTGCAGCAGTGCGCCCGGGCACAGGCACTGGGGTGGCAGGCAGCCTTGGGGAGCTCCAGCCCTGCCTCCAGGCCCTCAGATGGCCAGGAAGGACAGGAGGCAGCTGCAGGGCCCCAGTCCTCCTGGAGAGGCACCAAGGGGAGCCACAAGCCATCAGCGAGAAGGGCGGCTCCTGAGCCGGGCGGCCACAAGCAAAGGTAGCATCTGCAGAGGCCGACTGAGCCTAGGTGATGGATGCCAAACCCACTGGGCAGGGACCCCCCATCGCTGAGCTCACAGCTAGTGGGCAGGGTGGGAGGGGAGAGGCAGCCATGTCCCCAAGTGACTGTGATGAGAAGCAGAGCATCATGGGGCTGGAGGGGAAAGCTGACAGCCAGACCTGGAGGGAGACTGGGTTCACCCTATGGAGGATTAAAAACATGGGCAGAGGGCTGGATGTATCCAGATTGGTCGAGGTTTTCCTTGTGGCCAAGCAAAGGGGCAGGAGGAAAGGGTTTGGAGAGGTCAGTTTCCTCCCAGGGGGCAGGGAAGGACCAGGGAGCAGATGGTCTTCCAACTCCAGCCTATGCTGGCATCCCACAGCCGGTGCCACCATCAGTGCCTTAACTCCAAGCTGGCCCAGGAATCTTCCCAGAGGTACGCTTTGTCCCAGCTTGCAAATGGGAGTGGGCATGCCACATATGTTGGCCGTTGGCAGGGGCACCTTTATCCATGGGGGGCTCCCACCTTCCGATCCCAACACTAGCGACCCACTTAACCTCCAGCTCCAGGCAGGACAATGCCAGTTCTCCAGAGACAAGCTCTGTGTTGCAGATGTGGTGATGTCATTGTGCTTTCCAAATCAGCTCCAAACTGGCAGGGGTTTGCTTGGCCTTTTGGTGCTGGCCTTGTGGAGAGGGGTCTGTCACTGAGGACATGCTGCCCAGAGGCTATGAGAGGGGTGCGGGTGGGGGACCCAGGTACAGGGCCAAGCTCACTTCCATCTCCAGGAGACCAGCTCCTGTCCCAGAGCATCTCCAGCCTGAGCACAGATGTCCTGGTGGCTTTGGCCCCGCATTCTCTGGCACCAGCTCGACTGCTTTGGCACGGCCTGGCTCCCGTTAGAGGTCTGTAGAGGCACCTCAGGCTTGGGAACGCTGATGCACAAAACTCAAATGGAGAAAAGGGCCATGGGAACTGGGAAAGGGCATTCCTACCCTGTGCTGGCAGGAAGAGCAGCCTGAGCGAGTGTCCAACACCAGGACTCTGTGGCCCAGCAGCCAGAGCCCCGCCTCGACCCCCTGGCTCCGCTGGGCTCTGCACCACCTTCCCGCCTGGGGTTTGGGACAGTGGGCCATGCTTGAAGGAAAGCAGTGCCAACAGCGGGACATGCCATCCCCAAAGGAGAGCTCCAGGGCCAAATGTGGGAGGTGGGGCTGCTGGGGAGCCCAGAACTCCAGCTGTGTTCCCGGGTTTTGTGTTTCTTAGATTCTGCGGGTCCATTCCATGTCATTAATCACAGGGCCAACCCACCAGCCAATGCAGCGTCTACATGTCCGACCACCTCCTTATCCAGCCTCTCACAGCGGCTGCTATCGCCCCTACCCACAGTCGCCCAGAGCCAGACACCAGACACCTGGGAAGCCCCACAGCACAGAGCCCTTGGGATCCAAACCTCAGGCTGCTTGCCGGCCCACCTGGTCTCCCTCAAAGACCTTGACCAGGGTTCTGGCTTCAGCCTCGCTGCTCCTGCCTCAGCCTCCTGACCCCTGATACCCACATGAAGCCCGTGCTGGGCTGACCCTCCAGGCAGGACACAAGAAGTAATGCCTTCACAGCAGGGGGCTCTGCATGTGGTCACTCAGCCATTTCACAAATTAAATTCCTGGCATAATTTCAATAGGGTCCACTCCTAGTGTGGGCCAGCTCCACCTAGCTCAATGGGCACCCCAGGAGACAGGAGTCCAAAGTCTGAGAGAGGGCAGGACTGACCATCAGCCACCTCTGATCTCCTCTGAGGGCCCAACCCAGGACCCCTTCTCCATGAGGAGTCCCCAAATCCAATACTGCTCAGCAATGAAAGACCCCCAAGCCCAGCACCCCTCCTCTGTGAGGGGTCTCCAGATTACTCCCATTGGAAAGGGCTTCTGCCCAAGTCACCCTATCATGCCTGGGAGGGTCTGCGAGCCGGGCCTTCCTCCACTGGGCTCTGGGGCGGACATGCCCAGACACAAGCCCCAAGGAGGTGAGCTCCCACCAGGCAGTAAGCCTAGAGGGGACGTGGCCCTACAGCTACCGAGAGTCCTCAATGACATACATGGCATCCTTTCTTCACTCTGAACAGACAAGAGGCCCAGTCACGGCCCAACGTAAGCCAGGCTGAGGCACAGACGCTGTGATCTGTCCCCTGCCTGGCCAATGCAAGGCAGGAGAAAAAGCCAATTCTGCCTTTTAGGAAAGCATTCTTTCTCAGCCCGGCCTTAACAAGTGTGAAAACCTGGAAAACCCAGAACCACTTAAGTGGAACTTGAGCTAAGTTTACCAAGACCCAGCATAACAGTAAGACAAATGCTTGCAGCCTCTAATTATGATTGAAAACAAGAGTTTGTTTAAAAAGCATTAGGGAATTACTATTCAAACTCTGAGGAACAAGACATTTCATATGCACAGGGCATGACTAGTAAAATTATTATATTATCACAGATGTAAATGTTCTAGATAAAGGTACTTATAAATATAAAGTATATAATCCTTGCCGTTGTGCACCTGCTCCAAATAATCCCTCTGATCTGGAGGTTCTGTCTCCCACCGTAGCGACCAACGCCATAGAAGAGCTTGACCATAATTATATTTTGTAATTATACTTACTCATTGTAATAAATTATGAAGTAAACCATTTTGTAATTACCTAGAAATATAAGTATTTAAGTAATTTAAGCTAAAAGAAAATTGTTTTTAATATTAATTTTCAAAGACAAATGCTTTCTAAATATTACTGTTTAATGCATCAGAGCCTTTACAACATGACACCCAAAATAGCAAGATCACAAACAGATACAAACGCCTACAAATACTGTGTTCATTGATCATAATGTCACTGGCCCAGTCAATACTAACAAAACTGAGAATTCAAACATCTGGAAGATACTTTTCTTTTCTTAGTTTTCAAAAGTGTATTTTTGGCTAAGCAAGGAACATCAGTGGGCTAAAGGTTACCTGGAGAAAACTAGAAGGCCTGACCTGAATTTCAGGATAACACTGTAGGTTTTTGAGCACTTGAACACGGTCTCTCCCTCTCTCCTTCTCCATCTTTCTCTCTTACTATCGCCATAATTTCAAAACCATTAGGAGCTGTTCTGAGGTGCAGTTTGTAGAAGAGGACCCACTGGCTGGAGGGATGTGCGGCCCGCCACCCGCCAGCCCTGTCCCTGGCTCCTCAGGCCTCTCGCCTCCAGTGCCTCCTAAGCTAGGCAGAGAGCCTGTCTCCCTCCTTGGGCTGGTACTGGCTGTGACCAGGGTCACCTGTGGCCACCACGGCCTCCCTTAGAGCACTCTCTGGCAGGGAGACGGCCAGATGGCCATGACTCAGCGGGCAACCCCCTGGGGAAAACCAGAGAAAGGGGGTCGATCATCCTGGGAAAACACCCCTGGTGGGTGTCCAGGCTCTGCCACTTACAAATGGTGCAGCTGTGTCATTATCTTCAGCTCTCAGGGCTGTGAGCTCAGAGTACTGAGCACACTTGGGCTTGCAGAGCATTACGGGATGAAGTTCCACATCGGCAGGAGCCTAGAGGGCCTGTGCTGGGGGGCTCCCCCTCCGCTTCTCGCCCCCCATGGGGGCTTGCTCCCTTCCCTCCCTTCCACCTTCTTCTTCCTCTTCTGGCTTTGCTAACTACACCATCAGGCCCAGATTACAAACATATTTTGCTTATTAGTAATAAATTATATCTGCAGTCAATAACTCATCTTCCAAAAATTAATTTGGGAGCTACAATAAACAGTTCCCCACATAAAGTCAAGTAGGCATTGCAAACCACCGAAACACCAAGTCATTATTTCACACCGTTTCCTATTTTCTCATTTTCCTCCAGTGAAGATTTACAATTTCCAGGAGGAGCTGCCATGCACTTTTATGTTTTAATCAAAATAAAACATCTAGAGATGGTTTGTTCAATCTCCCCTTCTGACAGACACACTTGGGGACCTGCCGAATGCTGGCTCTAGGATGCTGCCTGCGGCAGATGCATCTGTGCTCTGGGGACAGCAGCAAAGGGTCAAGGGGGCAGGCGGGGAGACGGGCTGTCTGGGGAGTGGAGCCCAGCATGGCCTGGTCCTCCCTGCCCGAGGCACCAGAGCCCTCCACCCAGAAGTGCCAGACCAGGCCAGCCTGGGTTCTCAGCTCCCAGCAGTAGGACTACGATTAGACTGGATGCCCCAAGTCAGGACAGGGTCTGGTGAGGCTGGGGTAGGACTAGGCACTAAACATGCAGCCATGTTCTTACCCACCCATGGTGTGTCATGGAGAGTGGAGGGCTTCCTACCACAATTCTCTTCCTGGTGCGGATCCATGCTGTGCTGGGGACGCTGCTGTCCACACTTCACCACCACAGCCACATATTACCCACCACTGCCATCATCGCCACCATTCTTACCACAACTACACTTTTGGAGCCTTACTCTATCAGGCACCGTCACACACAGTTTCATGTCGTTTTACCATCCACCCTCTGCACTGTAACTATCCACTTTCTGCAGTGAAGAAAGCAAGCTATAGAGAGGAAAAGTAACTGCTAAAATCAGACAACTTTTATTAGATAAAGTTGGACAACTGACTCCAGGACGACAGCTTCTCAGCCCTAAACTGCTTACTCGGGGCCTGGCGCTGTCCAGTGCTGACACTTCCATCCTCCCCGTCTCTGGGCCAGCTGTCTCTATTCTAGTACCAGCCCTGGTTCCTGGGACAGTGAGGCTGCTGCCCCCAACTCCCCGCTCACCTGTGGCCTGACTCCCACCCAGGTCCCACTCCTGGGCACCCTCAACTCTCACTCTACGTTGCTGCATCCTGGAATGAGCCAGAGGTGTCACAGCCCACCAGACACTGGCTGCCTCCCTAAGGGAGAGAGCTGGGTCAGCAGAGCCAGCACTAGGTGCCTGCCTACCCCCTACTGCCTCTCCTCTGAGCCTCACAGGGCTCCCTGAGCTCTGCCATGCACATGTGACCGCCACACTCAATGTGGTCCCTAGGGGTACTCCACGGCCAGGAATGAGCATGGGGCCGCAGAGTCAGGGAGGATTCAAGGGCCAGAGAAGGGAAGGCAAGTGGAAGCAGATACAAGCAGGACCCAGCCAAGGAGTCAGGACCCTCTGAGGCATGGAGGACCTGGAGTCCAGCCCTGTGCAAACCCTGTGGGAGATGGTGTCCTGGGCAACACAGAGGACAGGTTTCCAGGGAGCATCCGCTGTGCCCAGCCTAGGCTCTCTCTCTGTCTCTCTCTTCCCTCTCCCCACTCCATCGAGCCACCGTGTATCTCTCTCCCCCTGCTCCACCTGCTCACATACGAACCCCATACACAGGGAGCAAGCAGACGGCTGGGAGGCAGGCATCTCCACCATAACCTGTCATGACATCAGCCAAGGGAAACATTTTTAGAAAAAAATCAGCTAATATGAAAGTGATACAGAACTGTTAAGATCCACTCAACTCGGTGTCACCAGGGCTGCGGGGAGTGTGGTTGGCCTTGCTGTCCAGCATCCTGTGCACTGCAGGGTGGCTCTGTCCCAGGCGGCCCTGGGGCTGGTAAGAGGCTCATGGACTGTCCCCTGTGTTTCAGACAGCCTGGCCTCATCTGCAAAGGGCCTGGGTGCCAGCCTTCAGCTGACAACTCACCAGTGACAATGATGCTCTGGTTCAAATCAGATGGGCATGTGCCCAGCCCAGCTTGGGAACGGGGAATGACTTCAATGCAGTTGACATTGCAAAACCCTTTGAAAGAGGGGTCCAGGGTGTAGGGGGTGTAGAATAATGGGGGATCCTGGGTGATGAGAAGTTCAAATGCACAGAAGTCAGGTGCCAGATCAGTCAGGACCTCTTACAACTTGTAAACTGCTGTGACAAGTCACGCCCCACTGTGCAGTGATGTCTTCATTCATTCATCTCCAGGACAAGTGAGAGCAAAGCCAGGCTGGGGCCTGAGTTTCATCCAAAGGAGGAAATTTGCCAGAAAGATTGTGAATGGCATCTTTCATGCATACAATGTACATTACTAACACTCAGAGCTGACTGCACAGCAGAGGGGTGTGCCTGCAGGATGCGGCCTCAGCCTGAGCATGGGCTCCAAGCATGGGAGGCCCACGTCCCAGCCACTGGACCACAGCTGCCCCCTAACCACTCCGGGCTGGCACAGCAGCCACTCCTGCGACAGGAAGGTGTTGCACAGGGGCTGTAAGATCCAAGCAGTCTCATAAGCAGACAGGCCCACAGACTGTCTCACATGAAGTCTTCCTCTTGCTGCTGCTGGGAAGGCACACAGCTATGCCTCAACCTCTCCTTACCTCTTCCCCAGGCTACGGAGCAGTGGTGGGTGAGAGAACACGGCACCCCTGAGGTTCTGTGCAGACAAGCACACAAACACAATGGCACCCACATATTTTGAGAGCCTATGCTGTCTGGGAAGCATGGCGGGAGGGGCTCCAGAACAACCATCTCTCTGCACCTCAGCTCCTCATCTGGGAGGACTCATGATTAACACCCAACAGCACTTTCTCGGTTGGGCTGTGTGGGGAAAATGGAGGGTCCTACGCCCAGATCCTCACTTGACTCTAAACTACTTGATGATGTAACTGGCCTGCTGCTAGGCTAATGCTTCCACACCCGCAGGCAATGAGCTGTTACTGACTGAGTCACTACCTAAAGAGCTCTGCCCGGGGCTCTGGGTGGAGGCAGAGGGGGAGGAGGAGGACGGACCTGCGGACTGCTGGACACGGATGGGATTCTAGTGCTTGACCTGCTGCCTGGAGAATAAAGCTGGGCATAAACCCTTCAGCCCCAGGAATGTTCCACTGTCATCTCTGGGTCTCACTGAATCCAGAGTGAACTTGGCCGGGGCTGAGACCCTCAGGCAATTCAGGCTGCAAGGAGAGCTGGGTGAGTATTTAGACCCTGCCTGCCCCAAGGTGGGTGGGAGTGACTGGTCACACCATCGCTATTCTTGGGTGGGATATGAAGTTTCACAAAGGAAACCCCAAGGACCCTAGGGGAGCATTGTGAGCCGGCCCAGGGAGAACCCCATTTCCAGACGGGAGCTGGTGGGTACCCCACAGCGGGAACCTCCCAGCTGACAGTAACTCAGAGTCCTCCTCTGCCCAGCAAAGTGCACAGACAGGAGGCACAAAGGCTCAGGGGCTTGGCTGTGCCCTGCAGGCACACCATCCTAACCTCCCAGGTGGGATGCTGAGGGACCATCCATCTCATCCCCCGGGATGCACAAAGATGCAGTCAGGGCCAGCTCAGCCTGCGTCTGCCTCCAGTTCCCTCTCTGCCTGCCGACGCTACCTTCATGGACACTCAGAAACTGGGCAGGAAAGCTGCCACTCTCCCCAGGATCCCCAGACCCACACGGTTCCTTCTGTAAGGTCTTAATGAGAAGGTCTGAAAGGTCCTTCCCAGTGTCCACATCCTTGACCTGACGGTCAGTACCCCAGTGCATGATGGGAAACATCATTCATTTAGACCAGGCATCTGCAAGATCAGAATTATGCAACCTTACCTAATGAGCTCATAATTAAATTTAGCCTCCCAAGTGGAACGGTAAACAAAAGAGGCAGAGTTCCAGGTGATTTATCAAATGTGTGTAGACAATTCTTCAAAGGGTCTTAGCACCCTCTAGTTTACACATACCCAAGTCTACTGTTCCAAGATTCTTAATTACACCTGGAACTACCAAATTAAGCCTATTTACCAGTGGCTAATAAAACAACCAATTAACTTGGGAATGCTATGAGCAACCACAGATGCAAATAAAGTTCATTTTACAAGAGATGAGAAGAGCTAAGGCTGAGTAATTAGAATGGCTTAAAACAGGCTGTTGGTGCGGGCCTGGGGACTTGTCCTAGGACAGGCCGCACGCACCCCTGGAGCACTCTCTACAGAAAGTGATAGAGCCTGGGCAGGAGGACCACCTTTTTGAAAAAGCCCACCTGCCATCTCAGAGATCTAGGTTTCATTTTTCTGAGGCTACAAGCATTCTCCAGAGGCCCCGTCAGCAGGCCACAAGCCCACCCTTTTCCCTGAACCATCCCCTCTAAAAGCCCACCAAAAGCCTGGCCATATAAAGTCTCTTAGCGTGTAAGGGACCCCTTTTTTTTGTTCTGCTTGCCAGAACAAAGGGGCCCCTCTCAGGTTTAGCAACAAACCTGCCTGGACCATGAAGTTCACATCTGCTCTTCTCCCTTCATCTGGTGCCGAAACCGGGGAGCAGAAGCTGAGAGCAGGGGCTCTTCGGCAAGCTGGGAAGCACTGGGCAGCAGCCGCTCGTCCTGGGCTGGCACCTAGATTCCGAGAGCCTCCTGTGTCTCGCCCCATCCCATGTCCCTTCCCTCCCTCACCCAACACCCCCTTGCGAACCCCAGTCCAGGGACCATCTTGCCATATCCTCAATCTACAAGCCCACCACAGCCACTGACCAATTGCACTCCCAGGAGGGTGAGATGCTGGCCACATCAGCTTTCTCTTGGCGCCCAGAGAAAGTTGATCAGTCCCTTTTTCCCTTTTTCCCTTCCTCTCTGTTCTCCATTTGAGAACACCACAACAAAAGGGGACCTCCTGCCCTCTGACTGGGGGGATGCTTCCCTTCAGTGTGCAGGAAGATCTTGTCTGGCTCCAGGAGTCCACAGACTCTGGTTGGGAAGCCAATTGCAAGGAGACATCCCAGTGGCCTGTTTCCCAAACCTCGGCCACCTTTCTCACCCTCCCACAATGGGCAATTCTCCCTCAAAGACACTGGGAGACATCCCCCTCATCTCTCTCCTATGTAATCCTTCCCAAATGAGATTAAAAGGAAACATTAAACCAAAAAATTGGTCTTTTACTCCATTTCCATGTGGCCCCGATACAAACTCGATAATGGGTCATGCTGGCTAGTTAAGGGCACTTTTGATTTCCAAATTCTCCAAGATCTGGATAACTTTCTCCAGAGGACTGGCAGATGGTCAGAGGCCCTTAAGTCCAGCCTCCTTCATCCCTGCGAGCAGCCCTTCCCTGCTCTTCCCTCTCCTCTCTTCAGACCCTTCTTGCTGAACAAAACCCCCCTAAATCTCCTCCCACCGAATAAAAGCCCTCTAAAGTCCTCCTCACTGAACAAAACCCCCCTGCCCCCACCTTGACAATGTCGTGCCCTGGACCCCCTCCTCCCTCCTCTGCTGATAAGCTCCACCCGGATCAGCGTCAGCATGCTCCTCCTCCCCGGCAGCCTCAGCAGAGCCCAGAGCCCTCCCCGTGGCTGGCTCCCCCCAGCACCCGCCCCTCCTCCTCTCCGATGTCCCCAGAGCCTGTGCCCCCTCTAACCCAACCCCCTCTCCAAGCCCACCCTTCTCCCCCTCAGACACACTCTCCCCTCCCAGGCCGCTTCTCGCCCTGTCCCACCCCTCCGGGAGCCACAGGCACTGAAAGGCCCGTTCGTGTTCACGTCTCCTTTTCAATTAATGATCTGGAGCGTACTGAACAAAAGACAGAGCCCTTCTCAGAAAACCCCGATAAATTCAGGAAAGAGTTCCTCCACATTACTCAAATGCACGACCTCACCTGGGGGACCTTTAGCTCATCCTCTCATCCACCCTCAGGGATGACGAGAGGGAACGCCTTCGGCGTACAGCCCAAAATCCTGCTGATGAGTTACCCCGCCAGCACCCTGCTAACCACGTTCCGGCAGCTCGAGCGGTCCCCAGGGCTGAGCCCCAAACCCCGAGTGGACATACCCACTCGGGGACCCTGGGAGGGCAAGTCATGCTCACATGGTCACTTGCCTCCGGGCAGGGATGGAAAGAAATAAAAATAAACAGGTCAACTATGAGCGCCTCAGGGAAATTTCCCAGGAGGTATATGAGACCTGCTGACAAGCCTGCAAAAGGCTCCACTGCACACCCGCCTAGCAGCAGTTTCCACTGTGGCAATCTGGCCACAGGGCAGGAGCCTTCCCTGATCCCAGGCCTCCTATAGAGCCGGGTCAGAATTGTGGACAGTGGGTCATGGGAAAATGGATTGTCTCTAGGGAAGTCAGCCCTTCCTCGAGGTCCCTCCTCTCCAGGCAACCGGACACATCTAGAGAGGACCTGGCAGCTCTCATGGCCTTGTCTTCAGCGACCGACTGATGCAGCCCAGATCCCAAGGCCCCTCCACGATGACACCAGCCGACTCACAGGTAACGGGATTCACGGTGGCCAGAAGGCAGGTTTCCTTTCTGGTCACCGCAGGGGCCAGCCTCTCTGTGCTTACTGAATGCTTGGGACCTCTGCTCCCCTCCGCTATCCCAGTCGTGGAGATGATAGGAATAGAAACATCAGCCCAAACCCCTCCTTTATATGGTTCCTTGGACCATGTTACTTTCACTCACTCCTTTCTGGTAATGCCCCGCTGCCCCACCCCCTTCCGGGAAAGGATATTATCCATGGCACGGCATGGGGGCCGCCTTACACCTTCCCTCCCTTCCCTCAGAACCCTCCCCCACTCGCCCAGTCATACCCCCTAAGGAGGCCTTCCCCTCTGAGGCAGTACAGCTTGTTAAATCACAAGTTGACCATTTGGGACACAAAAAACCCTTCTATAGCCTCACACCACCAACCCCTCAGAATAGCCTGGGAGACCTTGCTTCAGCTGTTGCAGTTAGCCAATACCCCCTGAGCCCCAATGGCCATCTTGGACTCCAGCCCACCATCAACTGCCTTCTTAAGACCCAGACCCTCATCCCTACCCACTCCCCCTACAACACTTCATCCTTCCTGTAAAAAAACCTGATGGCTCCTTCCCACTAGTCCAAGATCTCCAAAAGATTAACAAAGCTGTTGTTCCCACCCACCCAGCAGTCCCCCACCCCTACACCCTCCTCCCCCACCTCCCCCCAGTAGTCAGTACGTCACTGTCCCAGACCTCAGAGACGCCTTCTCTACTATTCCCCTCAGCCCTGATAACAAACAACTTCTTGCCTTCACCTGGACAGACTCACTGGACAGTTCTTCCCCAGGGATTTCGGGACAGCCCCACGCCTTTGGCCAAGCGCTACAAAAAGACCTCCAATCTCTCGACCTTGCCCCTAGCCGCCTGCTCCAATCCATTGATGACCTCTTGCTTTGCAGCCCTCAAAAAATGATTCTATATCCCACACTATCTCCCTCCTTAGATTCCTGGGGAAAAATGGTACCATGTCTCAGAACACAAAGTCCAACTGGTACAGCAAAAAGTCACTTACCTTGGTCTTGATCTCACCCCTACCACTCACTGCAGACCCACCTTCTGAAAACAAGCTATTAACAATCTCCCTTTCTCCACCACAAAGCAAGATCGTCTTTCCTTCCTGGGGCTTCTTAGCTATTTTAGACTCTGGATCCCAAATTTCTCACTCATTGCAAAACCCCTTTATGAGGCCTCCCATGGGCATCCCAGGAAAGGGTGCCGAGACAGGCTTAATCCCTGCTTCTTTCTGGGCTTGTGAGCGAGCACTCCTCGAGGCAACTGTTTTGACTCTATCTAACCCTAGCAAACCTTTCTTTATATTCTTAACCAGCAAAAAGGGACAACCATCAGTGCTACTCGCACAATCAGCCGTGGACTCCCTCCAGCCTGCTGCCTATTTGTCCAAACAACTCGACCTTGCCTTGCGATAAAAGGCTGGCCTCTCTGCTTATAGGTCCTGCTGCACTCCTTACCCCCAAAACTCAAAAACTCATTCTCCACCAGCCCCTACAGGTGCACTCCTCACACAGCCTCTTTGACCTCCTCAGCCACTGGCTCTAACCCTTCTCTCCCCGGCCCAAGTCCCAGCCTCACACTCTCAGCTTCCACAGCCCTCGGTAACTGTCTGTCGCTCTTCCCTCCTAAATCCTGCAACCCTCCTCCCAGCACCTACCTGCCCAGACTCTGCCCCCCAACATGAGCACACTGACCTTGATTTCATGCTCACCCACTTCCATCACATTTTCCTTTCAAAAAGGCCCAAACCTGCCCTCCTCTCAGCATACTGCTCAGCCTTCAGCTTCACGGTGGGTCTGAAGGCTTTAATCACTAATCAGCCTAAAAATGCCCCTTCTGCCCCAGCAAGGCAGGCAGCTGTGGGGAAGTAGGGGTTCCTATGGCCAGAATCCTCACCTGACCCTAAACTACTTGATGATGTAACTGGCCTGTTGCTAGGCTACTGCTTCCACACCCTAGGCAATAAGATATTATTGCGCTATATAGAGAGCTCAGCCTAGTGCTCGACTTACCATGGGGAGAACAAGCTGGGTAATAAACCCTTTCACCACAAGAATGTTCTACTGTCATTTCTTTGGTGACACTGAATCCACAGTGAACTTGCCTGGGACTGAGACCCACTGGCAAGACAGCAGCCCAGACAGCCATTCACTAATTGGCCCCAATCAGTGGCTGCAGCAGCAACACGGGGGTGTCTGCGGTGCTGAGGACCGGTGGGGCCCCTGCCAGGGTCGCACTGTCTCCTGCACCCACGACCTCGGGTGGGCTTGAAATCCAGGTGGCCCACTTATTAGATATTTCTACACAAATTCAAACAGAAACCAGATATAACTGGAACAAACAGCTCACATTATAAAATCATTCTGCGCTAGAACCAGGTATTCGTAAACTCCCATCAGGTGTTAAACATGACTTTGTTTTCATATTCTTAGTAAATTATCAGAGCAGCTGAGAGCTCTGCCTGTGGGAGCCCTACAGCCCATTCGCATTCCAGCTCCACTGGCCAACAGCTGTCCGTCTGGCCGGCTGGGCTGGAGTCCCCACCTATGGAATGGGACAATGACCAGAGCGGCCTCCAGCTGCCTGGAGGCTCAGTGAGCTCATGTATGCAAAGCACGGAGAGGAGCACCTGGCTCCAGGTAAGCCCTGAGTAAGCTTGAGTCTGGGTCGTACCCTCTGTAAAGTTTGCTGAACAAAAGCCTAATTGAAATAACAATTTACCCATAAATGTGGGAATTCGATTCAGCAGAAGCTTGGGGCTACATGTGTGAGCTCAGCTCCTGCCCTGGGGACAAGAGGATAAGGAAACAGAACACTGCCCTGCGGAAGGCCTGCAACTCGGGGAGAGGGCTGGTTCCCAGGGCCCGGCATGCCTTACAGCAGCGGGCTGGTCCTGCAGTGTGGGTGGCCTGCAACTGTGTAGAGGCCGAGACACCACTGAACCTAGCAGAGGGGCTGGCTCTCGACAGGACAAGGAGCTGCCTTTAATGTACAACAGACACAGCCCAGCACAGCAGGATGGCCCCGCTGATTGCGGATCTGGCGGTCCTGGGCGAGTCCCAGCTCCCTGGAGACCCACCGGCTTCCTGACACTGCTCAGGGGTGGGAGCTGGGTGGGTGGGGGTGCCTGGGCTCAGGGGCAGGGGCAGGACTTCCATCTGAGGCCAGCCGGGCTGGGCCTGAACTCCCACGGGAAGCTAACTAACCCCGCCCCACCAGCTGGCCTCTCCACCATGTGTCTGGTCCTACAGCCATCCATGCGTTTCCTCCCGACCGGATCAGGTGGACCTGGGGCATCTCGGCTCCCTGCATGGCCAGCCTACAGCACGCTTCACACCTTGGCCTCCACCTCCTGGTGTGGAAGTGCCCTTCTCCCAGTCAAGGCCCCTTTTTCCAGGTGAGTTAGGGCTTACCACGGTGGCCAACACGCCTATACCTGCGCAACAGCGAATGTTGGGATGGAAAGGCAGAGCCTCCCTCATTTAAAAGTCTCCTACCAAGCTTACCACTCACTGCTTTGCCTCCAGGAAGTGCCAAATACGAATGGGGGTGCATGGCAGGCTTCAGTTCCGCTTACAGAAAGATTTGGAACCCTTGGAGAGGCTGGAATATGGTGAGTGTGCCAGCACTCCTCCAAGCCCTTGCCAAGCATCTCACAGAACTGATAGGGCAGCCCTATCGGTAAGCGTGGTGGTTATCCCAGCTCACAGATGGGAAAGCTGTCAGGGGAGCCGCCTGCCCAAGACCCTCTGCTGAGTAAGCAAAGTGGCGGTTCAGACAGGCCAGCGCCTTCCAGTATCCCCCTTAAGCCAGTACTCCCCACTCCTACGTGCCGCACATTCTGGGAACATCTTTCCTAGTTGGTGTTACTTTATTTAAAAAGTACCTGACCCACTAACAACTTCTGATCACTTGGAAACTTCTAGATGGCAAGGCATCCAGGGTTCTCTGCCACCTGCATACCCATGGTTCCTATACTGAGTCCACATCACCCACGGGGAGCGAGGAATGAATGCTAATCAGATAAGACTGTTTTTAAGCTGCGTTTTAAACTGGGAACTCACCGCTGAACAAAGGGATCAACTGCTGACAGAAAATTACCTTAAAATGTATATTAAACATTAATGGGAATTTTAACTGCAATCCAGTTTGATTAAAATGTAACAAATATAAATGGTAAAAGCACAAGCCCTCAGGTCTTCAGAGAGTCTCTGTCTATGAAGGAGATGAGGGGTCTAACCAGTAGGAGCCTGGGGCATGGGGGAGAGCAAGCCCCCCTGCAGGTCAGGTGAGGGCCTGTGAGGGGCGCCAGTAGGCGGCACAGGCTCGGAGGGGCCTGGCCGGTGGGCGTGTCAGCCGCAGTCAGAGAGGGGCTGTGGAGACGACAATTGAAGAAGTGAGGGAATAGGGTGGCCATGGACTGAGGATTCACTTGAACCTCTCGGGTCAGAAATGCAGAAACTACACTCAGAGAAGGACAAGCTAAGTATGTTGCAAGGAAACGCAAAAGTAGTTTCCATGGTGAAACTGCATGACCAAGAAAAACAGAGACGAAGTAGAGCTCACAGAGCAAAACCAATCTGCTGTGGTCAGAAGCAGGCGTCGGGGCCGAGCTCTGCCCATGACTGTGAGCCAGCCATGGTCTCAGCTCGAGGGAGTGCTGTCCGGCCACAGACACAGGACAAGAGGACGGGCAGTTCTGTCCCTGCAACAGCCTTGATGGAAGATGTGGATGGGAAGAGAATCAATTCATTTAAAGTAAATCTGGCAGCTTCACGCTGGCCAAATCCAGCCAGGTGCCATCAGCGGGTCAGCTCCTGTTCACTCTGCCCTTACTGAAGATGGAGAACAGGACAACAGTACTGACCATACAGAGCCCAAGGAGATGCGTGAGGTCAGAAGATGGTCAGATATGAGACAACAGAAGAGGGGGCTGGGGCAAAGTCCCCTCCCATTTTACTGGGGCTCCAATAGGGGCCAGCAGGAAGAGAAAAGGAAATGAAGACAATAAAGGGGCACAGCAATCAGCCCAGGATGTTGGATTTCCCCTCCACTGACCACGGCAGGCAAGAAATGATGGCGTTCATAAAAAGACATATTTCATGCCAACCCCGCACCACATGCATCTCAAATCCTCCCAACGGTCATGGAAGGGAATTGCCCCCCTCCCACCCGCCCCGCAGCTGGAAGAGGAGGGTGCTATCACCAGAGACTGTGGCTAGCAGCTAAGGAGACGGAGGCCGGCCTGCAGTCTGCTGCAGTCTGTACCCTGGACACCAGCTGGTGCTGTAGTGTCCTACACAGAACCCTCACATCCAGTCGCCCTGCCAGGCACATGTGTCCAGAGACCAGGACCGTGGCCACATGGCAAAGCCAGGTGAAAAGTGCACAGCACCCCCAGACAAAGTTTGGCTCCAAGCTGACCGCAGGCGATGGCTGGCTTTTTAATTCAAGGATGAAACAGTGCGTGCCCTGCAAGGTGTGAACGTCAGGCAGAGCAGGGCGCCAAGGCTGGCTGAGTGATTGGAGAGGTCTGCCCCTTCCCCACTTGCAGTTCTTTCTTGCAGACCCCTCCTTCCCTTTGTGGCTCCCCGAGTGCATGCTCTGCTGCACTGACTGCCATCATTGCAACAGTACATGACTCTTGTTTGTATTTCTACGTAGAGTTCTATGAGTTTGTATTAGAGAGTGCCAGTACATCTGACAGATCAATGAAATTGCTAGAAATGCTGTTTACGACTCACAAACACAACACCCGGTGGGAACACCATGCAATCCCATTAGCTGTCCATCCTCACATTGGAGGAGAAAGCAGCCCAGTGGTTCCATACTCTGCCAAGATCCTGGTGCCCTCTGAGGTTTGGGAGGTGCCATGTCATTGCATGTCACCTGCAGCTTACATCTGAAAACTCTGAATAGGTTCAGATCTGACAGCATTTACAAACTTAATTCGCCTTTGCAATGGTCTCTGCCTTCCGTTAAGACATCAACCTTTCTCAACCCGTGGGTTTCTGGCACTGAGTGTGGAACGTCAAGGGGTCAGCAGACAAAGTCAACATGCCATCTAGAACCCACTTCCTATCTGGGTGCCAAACAGCACACAAAGAAGACAAGCTGCCATCACAAGAGGACATGGCACTGGGTGTGGAGATTTTAAGGCAGTTCTATGGCACATCAGTCCTGGAGACAGGCAGCACCCCATGCAGCCTCTAGCGACACCCTGCAGTCTGTGACGCCTCATTTCCTGCCCCTGGAGGGCTCTGGTCAGGAGAGCCCAGGCCAGGAAACCAGGCACCGCCCATAGGGAAGCCCCTCTGTCCCTTGTTATTCATAAGCACCAGGTATGGGGAGGAGCATTGCCCAAGCCCTGGCAGACAGAGCCCTGTGACATTTTCATGAGCCTTGGCTTGTGGAAAGACATATATAATTCCATCTATTTATCAATATTGGCATAATTTCCACTATGGCTGATTCTGTTTATTTTCATTGGTTTATAAATGTCAATGGGTTTTCTAGAGTAGATTTCAAGAGTATATTTCTCTCTTAATCATCACATGTCACATGCGTCTCCTTTTATAAAATTTCCAAATATGAATCCTGGGAAACCTGAAGCCCATTCTGTGCTCATAATGCCACCGTGGGCAGTAGCATGCAGTGCGCACGCGTGCCCGGCAGCACACAGAGCCCTGACAGACATGGCACCCCCAGGCCCCACAGTGCTGACTGCCTGTTTATAGGCAGGAAGGTGGAATGGCTTTGGGAATATGCAGAAGCCCCCTCAGAATCCCCCAGCCGCAGGACTGCCCGTGCCAGAGCGCACTCGGACAAAGCGAGTGTGCTGGTGTGTTCTGCCTTCTGGATGCACCCTAATCACTTCTAAACACCTGTGCTGTCCTTTGCAGACAGAAGCACGTCCTCTGTGGCCCGATGTAGCCCAGTAGCACTGGAAATTAAGAGTGGCCAGCTAAATAAATCATCTGGCAATAAAAAATGAAACACAATTGTATGAATGTGGGGAGAGGTTAGAGTGGTCCTACCAAGTTTTCAGGTGTAAGTTAACTGAGTGAGTTGCTCCAAGAGGAAGAAGCTTAAAATCAGGAACACACAGACTTCCTTTCCAGGGAAAGCAAAGAGTGCCACCAGCGCTAGGCAGTCCCCATCGCCCCTGGTCGGTGCCTTACACTAGTCCAGCAGTCCCCCAGGTCTGAGGCCTCACAAGACGGAGGGCGGCAATGGGCTGGAAAGGCCTGGTCTCTCAGCCCCTCGTGGGATGGGCAGGCCCCAGGAGGGGCTTCAGTAGACCCGCAGAAAGCTTTGCGGAAGACTCTCAGTGCCTGCTTCTCACTTGGAAAAGGTGGCTTCATATGAAAAGGTGGTATTAAATTATGCCTCACTGTTGTGTGTGTGTGTGCAGTGGGTGGGTGTGCCGTGTGTGTGTGTGTGCGCGGTGGATGAGTGTGCCCAGTGTGTGTATGTGTGGTGGGTGTGTCTGGGCTCGCTGCTCTATACGGCTGCGGACAGGGAGCTCCTGCCACTCAGGAGCCTCACTCGAGATAGGCTGCGTGCCAGTGTGTGCTGACGGTCACGTGTCTTGGGTGCCCTCCTCACAGCATCACTGGCCTCACCGCACACCCGCAGAGAGGATGCTGCCCTCAGCCTTTGGAGACGAGGCACCCAAAGCTCGGAGCGGTAAGTGACCAGAGGACAGGTACACAGGCGGGGCGTGCTGGATAGAGAAGCAAAGGCAGGGCTCTGGGCTTGAGCAGCCCTACTGGGCAACCCCACAGGCAGCGCCTCTGCCCTATGTGGGCCCGTGAGGCTGCTTGGTCAGGCAGGGGACAGCCTGCAGTCCCGGCCAATCCCGTGCTCCATTCACAGCTGGAGCATCAGTGGGAAGAGTGGACCCAAGCTGGGAGCCGTCTGGAGCCTGCCATGGCATCTCCCCAGTGCCCACGGCACCCAGGACTGGGGAAGCAGCAGGGGGCTTTGCAGACGGCTGGGGGAGGGGGACCTCAGCAGTTGTGGCAGACGTGGATTTTGGGAAATCCCTGGCCAGAAAGGGGACGGATGGCTCCACATCCATCCTGCCAAACGGCAAGATGCAGCATCAGGAAGATCCAGTCTAAAGGCACAGGGTGAGGTTGCTGGAGGCAAGGACCACTAGCCGGCCTGCGGGCTTCCACAAGCTCCCCATCTCAGGGGGCCTTTCTAGGCAGAAGCTCAAGGAGAAAGAACCCCACACTGAATGGAACGCTTCCTTCGTGTTCATTGCCAGGACAAATGGAGGTTTGGCTAAGGTTAGTTATTTGTTACAAGTGTGGACCCAGAAACAATTCATGGGCCCAGACAAGGTGAGCTCTGCCCCTGCCCCTCACTATTGCTCTGCCCTTGCTGCCAGCGGCTTGCTCTGTGTGCTCCAGACCCCATTCCCTCCACCTTCTTTCTCCCATTTCCCCATCTGTCCATCCATCCTGGCTCTCAGCCCAGAGCTGGGTGAAGGCCCATGGCCAGCCAAGTCAGCCACACAGGCTTCTCATGGAGATGTGACGGGAGGATGGAAGGAGGTTGGGATCAAAGCCTGCATCAGTCATCACACAAGGGACCAACATTCCCACTTTTGGCTTGGGAACAGACAACAGGGGCACCCTCCCCACTCCTAGCGACAGAGAATACAGACACCATCGCTGCCCCACAGTGACCGCACCCTCCCACCCAGGCAGAGGCATGGGAGTGTCCCCAGAGCCCTCCCCCAGACACAAGATAGGTCAACACACCCTCTGGTCGCCTGCACCCTCCATGCCTTAGCCCAGGCCGCCTGCATTCCTCCCCAGGCAGCTGTAACCAGCTCCTTGCCCATCTCGCGCCTGCCCATGCTGGTCCTGCAGTGCGAGGACACCTCTGAACATGGTCCCATGTCCACAAAGTCCGTGGTGGCTGACCCGCCTGCCGCGCCCTCAGGCCTGGCCGTCTATGCTGCAGCACAGCCCTCCCTGGCAGCTTCCTCTGGGGCAGCTCACCCTAGCCACCCCAAGAGCTCTGTCCCCTTAGCCAGGTTTGATCCATCCTGCAGACCCCGGCTCTGATGCCTCCTTCCCACCCACAGAGCCCCAGCCACACTCTGGGGTGACTGTGGCGTCTCACAGACGCCACTCTCATGGCAGGCAAACACGGGTGCTTGTCGGCTGATTTCTCATCTGAGAGCCCCCGGCCAGCAGCAGACTGCATGGATGTCAGGCTGTGTCCACACTTATCTCTCTCCCATATGGGCCTGTGCTTGGCAGGGAGCAGGAGCTCAACAAGCATCGGATGGAAGGCTGAGTGACCCTTGGCCCTCTGCAGCCCAAGGCCTCAACCCTAAGCTCTGTGGGGTGCTATGCACACTCAGGTCCCTAGGGTGACTTCGTTACTGCTCCGTTGCCCCCCAAACCCCTGGGAAAACTTTCCCAGCTAGCCCCCACCCCTCAGGAGTCTCCTTCTGGTGTACTGGGGCACAAAGCCCACTGGAGCATCCATTATGGAGGTGATCAGGCCCTGGGTGTCACCATGGACCAGCGCCCTATGGTCATGGGATATAAGGCTTGAATCTCATTTATTCTATGAAAAGCCATTTAAATCTGCGTTGTCAGGATAAAACAGTGTCATGTAAAGAGCAGGGAGGTAAAATTGGAGCCCATTGTTAAGATAAACCCTGCCCTCAGCCCCTGCCTGGTGGGCATGGGTTGGGTGGTCCGCAAGACAACCCCCTCAAGGGTCTGCCTTCTCTCCATTTTCCTTTAGGCCATGAAGGTAACTGGGAAACGTCTCCTGCTCTGATCCGAGGAAGGGCAGCCCCCTCCCTGCTGGCTGGGGGTAGGGGAGCCTCTGGGCTGGGGGAGCCTCAGACAGGAAACCCGGCACTCCAAGCCCTAATGGGGGAGTGGGTGCCGAGTGACAAGAGCAGGCTAGACGGGGGCTCAGGGGACCCCGTGGTTCTTGCACAGATATCCTGCCAACAGGGCCTTTCTGGAAGGAGGACCCTCAGCCTCCCGTCTCCCCACCAGCCCCATGCAGTTCCCACCAGGCCTGTCCAGAACATGCTGTGCTCGCTGCCCTTTTCTGACGTGCCACGCCGATGCATTAACCACAAACGTTACTAGGGACCCGCCTTGAATGAGACTCTGCATTTGGCATTAGGTGGTGGCAAGGTGATGAGAAACCCCTGTAACACACAGGCAGCGGCCCAGGGAGCTCACACTGGGGGTAGCGGCAGCTGTGCTAACCAACGCCTAGAGGCGCACTGAGAAGCCCCGGAGAGAAGGTGGGAGAGGCAGAGGAAGACACAGCATGGTCTCCCCAGACCCACCTCCTCCATGCAAGGAAAGGGCGGACCACAGAAGATAGGGTCTTCTAACCGAGGCACACGTCTCCAAATGAGAAAATCCTAAAGACAGGGAACAGGGATGTAGCATTCAACGTGATACATTTTAAAAATACGCCAAACACAGGTGAAATCACGTGTGTTATTCATTGAACAATTCTCTCACAATGAGCTCCTTTGGTCCCATTTTCCACAGCTGGCTAAGTCCCCCTGCTGTGGCTCGGGGTCACTAAACCCAGACACAGAGGACCAGAACACACCCAATGCTCCAGTTCTTGGGGCTAGTCTGCACTCAACCACCCAACAGGTGGGGACGGCCTTCCTCGGCTGGCACCAACGGAGTAACGTCACACGGTCAGCACAGGCCGCCTGACAGGTTCCAGGCCGTCGGGAGGACATCCCCGGCAGCGTGCCGCTGTTAGTGGTCAAATATGGTAATTAATCAAAAATGAGTCACTGATGCACCCTCAGACACCCAAGTGCCCCAAATCTGACAAGTGCTTCAAAACTGTCTCCAAGTGGCATTTGTCTGGACAGTGGTGGCTGCATCTTGAATGAGTCCCGCTTCCCACCTGTGCATAAATTAGTGCTATTCCAGTGGCTCCAGGCCTGAAAACCGCACCTGCCGCTCTCCACAAAACTCAGCTTTCTGAGAGAGGCACACATCCCCTGAGGCAAGGGGGCCTCCCACCTCACCTGAAGGCACGGAGCGCCGGGTGCTAAGCCTTCTGGACAAGCGAGGACAAAGCTCTAGGTGCTTAGGGGCTTGTGTAGCACAATGGAGCTTTGCAAAGGCTCCCCGCAAGCAGGGCTCTGGGAAGGAATGAGGATGTGGCTGACCTGAACCTGCTTGTCTCAGAAGAGCCCTGCTTCCACTCATGGTCATGGGTCGTTGCGAGGCCCTGTGTGTGGGCACTCTCTCCAGGCCCCTCTTGTCCCTCACAGTGCTGATCCAGAGCCCTCTGCAGAGGTCATGGAGAAGCCCACAGGGAGTGGCTGGGCCAGTCTGAACACCTGGCCTCCCTGCTGGCCTCGGAATGGGACAATGGCCTTGTCCGGTCAGGGCAGCAGGGGGGACACCAGAATTCCAACCTTACCAGTGACACGCCCCAGCCCCTGCCTGGGCCTCACACACAAGGCAAGCGCAGTTCTCAGTCCTGATGGATCAGCTCAGGGGGGAAGGGACCCCACAGGCGCCCAGTCAGCTTGCGTGTCTGTCTATGGGAGCAGGGACCAAGCGACATGTGGGCACTTCATCAGCGCTGTGCATTTCACTGTTTCCATCAGGGGAGTTCCCCAGCCTTAACTAAGGGCTCTATGTGAGGTCTGCATGGGCCCCGGCCTTAGCAATGTCGACACCCCAGTGTCCTGAGGTACAGGACGGGCTGAGCCATGTCCCAGCACAGGGAAGGCTCCATGGAAGTCTGCCAGGTGCCTGGACCGTCTGCCTCCTGCCCCTCGGGGTTTCATCACCACGGCTCCTTCAGTCACTGCAGACGGGCTTGGGTTCTGCTCCAGGGAGGGCAAAGTGACAACTTGTTGTGACTTATCCAAAACAAATATCCCTTCAAATCCACCCTTCCCTGAGTCCTCAATGTCTTTCTGACTGCTGGCTTGTTTCCCAGAATATAAACTTACTCCAGTGCTTTTACCTTAAAAGCCCACAGCTACAAAAACAAAACAAAATAAGGTAGGCACACACTCACACCCTCAAGGGCACACACATGGGCACTCACACGCACATGCTTCGTTTTGAGCCAGGTGGGGCCCAGGTACCACTTGACTGACTCTTGGGCAAACCAGCCTGGGGGGCTCATGGTCAATGGCAAGGCTCTCCTCGGCGCGGTCCCCGTGGCCCTCCGCACCTGGGGATGCTGAGCTGGGCTCACCTGGGGAAGCATCATCTAGGACCCCCAGCCTGCATGTCTATTTTCGGCTCTCAGGTCACCCTCGATGGCCTGGGGCAATCTGCTTCCCGCCCCCCACCCCAAGCCCCTCTGAGCCTGTGCTCCGTGCCCACGCCTCCTCAAGGCCTGCTGCCTCCAGCCAGGTGACGGTCCCGATTCCGGGCACTGGCACGGCACCTCTCCTGGGTGTCCTCACTGCCCTGCCTAACCCTCCTCCTTGTGTCACCATGGAGGTGAGGGTGGCCCCCATACAAAGCTTCATGCTGGACCCCTGCCATCACAGAGGATGTTCCCAGACTCCAGCTTCCTTCTCACTGGAATCCACAGTCCTTGCCACTTAACCATGTCATCCTAAGACTTGATTCTCAGAAACGATGGCCCATGTTCCTGGATGCCAGTGTCCAGACCCCATTGAGCCCCCTGCCCCACTGACCCATCTGGCCCCTTCCCACTGCTCAGAATGCGTCTCCCCAAAGCCCCTGCACCCTTGTGTCTCCTGGAACACCCTTCCCTTGCCCACCTGTTCCAAGGGCCCCTGCTCAGGGCTCTCCTGTGCCTCCCGCCCTCTCCAGCATCTGTGGTCCCAGGGCACCACCCTACCCGTCAGGGTGGGTCCATTACGGGGGCTATATATCCTGTCTTCCCAGAACTCTCACATCCCGGAAGGCAGGACTTCCTCACCACACATGCCAGGTGCATAGGATGCTCGGTACCTGCCATCTGATTGGCAGCTGGGTGCATGCTGGTGAGTAGTCCACTGGGATGGCCTCCACCCTCAGGGAGGGCTTGGCTGAGCGTCCCTGGCCAGGTCATTGTAGCTCCCAGCTACAGGGTTCACGAGGTGACAATGCTCACCTCAAGGGGCCCATGGGAGGGCGAGTGGAGACCATACCTTAGATCACTGGGCGCCTCCCCAGAGCCCCGAGGCCTCTCCATCCCTGCGTCCCCTCTCCCACCTCTGCCAGATAAAACCTAACACCAATAATCTGTGGTAACAACCAGAAAATAGCAACTTCCAGCAAGTTCAGATCTTGATAAAAACACATCTTCTACTCCAATTAGAGCATTTCGACTTTAGGAATTCTGAACGCAGTAATAAAGAAGAACACATCTTAGAATTATCAGAGATGTTGGTAACAATGTGGTCCATGACCATAACAACCCACGTCACTGTACTGAGTGTCTGTGGCCTTCCAAGCACTAGTTTGCGCACTTCTGCCCATTAGGGTCATCGACAGGACCCCCTGAGAATGTGGGTGTCATTCCCATGGAGAACAGCACAGAGCAACCTCTCTAGACCCCAGATATAATTCCGCCCTAACACCTAAGCTGCTCTCTGCACTCTGCAGAATTCCAGTGGGTCAGACACAGGGGACCACCTATCTAGAATGGTAGAAAATCCAGAGATGGTTGCGTTTTCAAGTTTTCCTTCAGAAACCTAAAACCTGGGACTACAGCCATGAAAATCAGCATCCAGGAGAAGCAGCCAGGGAACTGATTGGGCAGACGACCAAAGGATGTGAGACATAATCAATGGGACAGCTGGTGTGAAAGAGAGGAAAATACATCCCACAAATTCAATTTCCAGGCATTCAAGGTGAATTAGTCACATAGTAAATACATGTAATCAAAAATAATTACAGTTTATAAGTTTAAAAGCACAGGCAACAAAAACTAGGTTCATTCTGAACAAAGAGGAATCCTGTTCTTGCCTAATGGCAGATGGACAGATAAAATACTGCATTTCAATGTTTGTATAAAACTTGGAGGGAAATGAAGTTTCCTGCTTCAGTGGAAAAGCACAGACACAAAACAAAAACCTGAATGCAGGGAGTTCTTCCACCTGCTGGCCTGTCAGCCCTGGTAGCGGGAGGCCGCTGTGCAAGGCCAGATGTGCTCTGGGCAGGAAGGGTGCCCCCCACCCCTCACCCCTCTCCCAGCTGCTCACCTGCTCTCCCAGGTGTGGCCCTGCCTCTGGCTTCTTTGCTACAGCAATGCCAGGAACCGGCCTGGCCCTCTGTCCTCACAGGCCCCTGGAGAGAGCAGCGCCCGGTTCAGAGGCCTGCTCTCCAGAACTTTCAGTGGTGTGGCCACCAGCCATGGGAATGGAGCTTTCCCTTAACAGGTTCACCACCAGGATGGAAATGCAATTGCTTCTCTAAGCCCAACCCAGTGCCTGTCCCCACGGAGGGCTCCATCTCTGTGCCTGTGCTGGTGGTCTTGGGAAAGACCACCCCCACCTCTCATGCTCCCGGCTGGGCTCAGAGCTGGCAAGCTAGGAGAGCCAAATGTACCTGGTACGCCATGAGGTGTGGGCAGGGGCAGACGGGAGTCCCCCCACACTGGCCTTGGGATTGCCCTGGTCTTGGGCCGGCCCCAGTCTACCGCACCCTACCCCACACAGCTAATGCAAAGCTGAGGCGGGAAACAGGCTTGGAAGGGAAGAACGGAAGAGCTTGTGCGTATGTGCGCCACAGAGGTTGCAGTGCTCAAGCAGCTGACCCTCAGCTCAGCCAAACGAGCGGGCTGACCGGAGGCTTTCTGTCAGCCTGGCCGGCTGTCCCAGTGCTTTGCCCATTTTAGGCGTGAGTGCACAGGTCACGGGCATGAGTTCCCAGTCTGAGAACAAACTGTGCTTGTCACAAAAATGATGACAGCAGAGTCATGGGTCGCTTACGCAAAATGTTCATTATTTTTAATTTTTGAAACAGAAAAGGGAATTTCTTCTCATGGCATCTGACTAGCATTTAAATTTTAATTTGGGCATGGCTACCTTTAAAGGCAACGTGCAGAAGTAATTCAGACGGGTCTCCCTCATTTCTCAGGCCTGCCCCTCCTGTCGGCTCCGCCTTGCCCTGGCCATCTCACCCACTCCAGCCCCAGGCCTGACCGCGACCCTCTCCTCCTGTCTCAGCCACCCCTGCTCTCGCCCGGTCCCCAGCCAGCTTCTGCTCCCATAGCAGCATCCCATAGTATTTGGACTATTCCCTGATGCCTCCATGTGCAGAGAAATAACTTCTCAACAGCCCCACAAGTCTCTACTCCTAGTTTAACTTCTGGGTTGTCATGTTACAAAGCCCAGCCTGGGGCCAGACCTACACCGAGAGGCTGAGCCTGTGGGGCTGGTACTTCCTCCAGAATGCCATTCAGATCCTTTCTTTCTCTACAAATGCATGGATGGGGGAGTTAAATGCTTTCACATACAGTGTCAAGCTCTTCAAGAAGAACAAGCCTTGGCAGTCAGCAGCAGAGACACTTCCCAGCCTCATGTGGCTATTGCCAAAATGCCTACTTGAGCACACGTGCTGGGCAGTAGCCACCCAGGAGTACGAGCCAAAGTGAGAGCGAACTGTTGCCTAGCACACTCATCAGCTTCCGATTCTAGGAGGTGAAGGAAACCCTGGCATGACCCAGGACACAGAGGGATATTCTTCGTAGAAAGTCAATGATTAAGCACAACAGGATGGCATGAGTAACCTCCGGAACTGAGTGCCAATCTAGTTCAGAAGAACCTGATTACATTTTACTGGTTTCCACTCCCTTTGAGTCATTACATTTTATGAGGACAGGTCACCTGTTTTCTGCCTTCCCTACAAAGAATGATGCAGCCTGAGCCCTGCAGTTTCTCTGAAGCACAGCCATGGGTGGTCCGCTCTCACCGACTCACCGCAGCAAACCGACTGTTAACACGCCCAGTGTGAGCATTGTCAGAAAGCAGACTGCACCCGCCCCGGTGCGTGCTCAGCTCCAACTCCAGCAACAGTCACACACCCCAGGAGAACACAGTGCTGCGAGACATGCCCCAGCCAGGAGACAAATGCCCCCCATGGGCCGATGTGGCTGCTTTGTGCTCACAGATTCTCATGTATGCTTTGCCGACCACCGCCGGCCCCAGGCATTGCGCTGGCCCCAAAGTGCTAGCTGTTCGCAAGGCTGAGGTTGAGGGCTCACATCTCCTTTGCCACACTGCACAGAGAGGCCAGCTCCTGCGGAGGGTCAGGGCTGGCACACCTGCTTTCACCAGACTGCGTGTTCATACATGTTTAGCAACCACGATGACAAGCCTATTAAAACCACCTGGGAGTTTTGCTACTTAAAGACACTTTCATAAAGCATTTTATAAAGAGAACAAGACTTTTCTTACATAACTGTGCAGTTTCTACTTTACCAGTTTCATGTCTACATATTTGATAGCTAATTTTATATGTTGACCCGACTGGACCACGAGATGTTCAGATATCTGACCAAACATATTCTGGGTGTGTCTGTGTGTCCTTATCTGCTCCCAGACCACTCTGCCCCCCCGCTCGATGGCTCATGCCATACTGTGAACCACCAGCTATGCCCAGCTGTAGGTTCAGCCACAGTCATTCAATAATAAAAGTGACACCAGCGTCACCAGTGGACACCTGCTCAACTAAAGACCTGGGCGTCAGGCACACGGTAATGAGAACATCTCCCCAGGCTGTGTTCTTGCAGCCCCTTCACAGCACAGCCACCTTAGGTCCTGAAGGATGGGACCACTCCTCCCAGGTCCCCAGTGTGCAGGCGGCCTGAGCTGTGTTCAGCTCCTGGCCTTGGAGCATTCCCAAGACCATTAGTTCAGACATGAATAAATAATTAATAAACACATTTATTATAGCTACAAGGTAAGAGAGATAATAGCATCCATGAACACCTGGACACCAGACATCAAAGAATACGCTCTTTTTTGTAGGAGTAACTATGTGTATGTTGTGTGCAAGTGCATATGCATGTGTTTACATGTGTGTGCACACGAGTGTGCATGTATGTGGGTGCATGGGTACATGTTTGTACACGCGTGCATGTGTGTGTGTGTGAGAGAGCGTGTGTGGCATGTGTTTATATTAATGGAAAGAGGAAAGCCCAGAACACACTACGCCCTTACCAGGAGAGCTCCCAGGGAGAGTTCAGGTTGGATACAGACAGCATTGTCATGTTCTTGCCATGCACATTTCTGCTGCTCAGTCCATAAGCATGTGTTAACTCTCATTGTTTTATGCCCCTGCCACCTGCGTGACCTCGTGACCAGCCTGGCTCAGGTCCCTGACCACCTCCTCTCTCACCTGCTGTCTTGGGATCTGGGCAGGTCTCACCTGCAGCAAATCTCTAGCCAATGGAGGAACACCATGAAAGCAACCATTTGGCAGGAGACTTGGAAATATGCTGCCAACTGGCGGTCCTGGTGGATCCCCGGTGGAGGAAGCAGCCACGGGGAATTACATCTCAGCTAAGCCCCTTTGTGCCCGGAGCAACATGAGAGCTGTGCGCACGCAGCCCAGGACTTGTCATCCGTGCGCTGCAGAGCACGGGACAGAGCAGCCATCAGCATGTTCACTGGACTGCAGGCACTCTCAAAGCCCAGCACCTCAAGGGCCCACTCACGGCTGGAGCTCCCAGAGCATCTCAAGGCCTGGAGACCATGTGCTGCTGGGAGAGAGCCCAGGCCTTCACCAGCCCCAGGAAGGCAGCACCCAACAGGCACATGGCAGTCACTCCTCAAGGGACCAATGTGCCCCTGCCACTGCAGAGGGGCTGCTGTGGGGGTGGTGTACAGGGCTGAACAGAGCTCCCCTTAAGAGATGGGCAGCGGGGCTCAGAATTTGGTCCCCGGGGCTGGGCTGGCCTCAGGCCACACTTGGGTCCTGCCCCCTCCATCCACTCTCAGCCATGTGGCCAGGGACCAACGACACGTGAGTGAGCATGATTCACCAGGGGTGTGGTTGTGCTCCCTCTCATACCTCTGCTGTCCCACAGAACATGGCAGCTGAATGGCCTTCATTCCAGACGGGGCCACCCAGGCCCTGCTGACCGACAGCCAAGGCTGCAGCCTGGGAGGAGCCTGGCCCGGGTGGGCGGCTGCCCTGGGTGGGGGACCAAGGAGCCCACCGCTGCCTGCCAGCACCGCCCTGTTTGTCCCAGGCACAACTGAGAGAACACACCTGACACCCTCGCACACCTTACAGTAGTGCGGGCTGGCGAGGCCCGCAGAGAGGAGGCCTTGAGGAGGCCCATGTAAGCGACTAGGCCTCATGTGTTTTTACTACATAGCCCATTTCTGTTCACACACACACAAAAAAAAAAAATGAGGAAGAAAGGCTGATGAATCCTGAAAAAAGTTTAAAAATAGTTCTTTCTCTTCAAAATTGCAGTGTGTAAATTGCCAAGAGTGAGGCTATCGTGTTCTGACTGCACAGCGTCCCCAGGAGAATATGAATGGCCAGCGCTGCTTGGAGGGTGTCCATATGCCTCTCCCCTGCCCAGCTTGGCCACACAGATGCCTTCCCCCAGCTCACAAAAGGCAGAAGACCAGGAAGAGGAAGGAAGAAGGGAGGAAATTATGTGGTAAAACATTGATATTTCATTGTTACAATTCACATTTTTTGATTATTAACAAAGTTACACTTATTCTGTATTTTTATTAACTCATATTACTACTTTCTCCACCCCTTTATTCATAGTATTGTATTTTTATAAATAATAGCTAGTGTTTAATATAGTGTTCATATATGTGTGTATGACAAATGTATACTACATATCCATACACACATACATAGAAAACTTAGATTATGCATTCAAATTTCTCAGTACTTTTTGTGACTCTTTCATTTCTACAATTTACTAGTCCTTTCTCTCGAGATATTTTCCTTCATTAGCACTGTTTTCTATATGTAATCCTATAATCCATTTTAATGCCATATTAAAACATAAATTTTGAAACTATCAAATATGTATTGCAGTGGAAAGAGAATCTGTTGTTTTAATTTTCATTAAACATTTAAGAAAATACTTAATTTTTTAAAAGTTCTTGGAAACAGATTGTAACTATGTTTGTTCCGATTACTTCCTGCTCCAGTCAATCCCAGTCCAGCGCATCTCAGAGATCCAAGGTACCTCTTAAGTAAACTGTTAGAAATACGCTTTCTAGTAAGATAAACTAATTTTACTCACATAATTTCATGAACGACTATGATGACAAATATTTTTGCAATTCGTCACTAGCTGGTAGGCACACCAAACTGTTGAATAGTAGAATAAAACACAAAGGCTATACAGCAAAATTATTAAACCCTTTATGGAAAAGTTTTGAGGTAGCTAGTGGCTCCTGGCTGAACACAGGATGCCTCAAGGGAGTCAGGAGAGCTGACCTGAGATGAGCTAAAGGCTCATCACATAGGAGAAAGTTTGCACTCATTCTTTCTTGGTCTAAAGGGCAAAATGCGACCACCCTTGGCAGAACGTCACTGAGAAGGGTGCCTTCTTGTGTGTGTACACAGCTCTACACAGGGGAAGCAGACTGCTTTATGAGCTGGTGACCTTCCCTCAGTGCCAGTGCCGGGAGCAGCCTGACGTCCAACAAGATGCTACAGATGGGCTCCCGCACCGGCAGGAGGGTCACTGCGGGGGTGCCAAGGTCAATTAAATCCTACAATCAGCACCTACCAAAAGCCCCAGGCCAACTGCAGTTTCCCCTTTACAGAGGGTTTGTTTCCTAAGAGAGCATCAGGGACAGCGCCATGACAGATGGATATTTGGCCTCAGAAAAGGCAGGAGACTATAGCAGAGACCTATATGTTTTAAAAACTTTTTAAATGCCTAACTTTTGGCCCAATAATACCATTTCTAGAAGTTAGATAATGCAAGGGAGCACAAAGACACGTGTTCATTATTTGTAATGATGAAAAGCTAAAAACAATATTACAGGCAGGTAATTAAGGAAATGATGGTAGTCCACAGTTATGGAATGTTCTGGCGTACTTTAACAGAATGAGGAAGACCTGTATGTACTGATAGAGAAAACCTTCCAATAAAAACAGATATGGTAAAGAAAGTCACTGTTGAAGAGAGTATCCCTCCCTATTCTGAATTCATGGCTCCCTTGTCAAAGATCAGTTGACTGCATATGTGAGGTTATTCTGGGCTCTAGATTATCTTCCGTTGGTCTACAGTCTGTCTCCCTGCCAGGACCACACTGTTTTAATTACTGTAGCTTTGTAGTATATTTTGAAACAGGAAGCCGATGCCTCCAGCTTTGTTCTTTCTCAAGATTGCCTTGGTTATTAGAGGTCTTTTGTGGCCCTATAAAAGTTTGAGTTTTTTCTATTTCTGTAAAGATGTCATTGGGATTTTGACAGGGACAGCACTGATATGTAGATTACTTTGGGTAGTATGGACATCCTAACAACATAAGTCTTCCAATCCATGCTCATAAGATGTCTTTCCATTTATTTATGTCTTTTTTAATTGTTTCACCAATGTTTTATAGTTTTCAGTGTGGTCTCTCCAACAGATAGTGTTGGGAAAACTTGATATCCACAAAAAGTGAAATGAGACCCTTATCTTACACCATACACAAAAATCAACTGTAAGTGAACTAAGGATTTAAATGCCAAGCCTCAAAACCATAGAGGGCTAGAAGAAAACATAGGGAAAAGGCTATTGACATTAGTCTTGGCAATGATTTCATGGATATGACACCAAAAGCATAAATAGATAAGTGGGACCACATCACACTGAAGGGCTTCTGCACAGCAAAGAAAACCATCAAAAGAACACAAAGGCAACTATGGAACAGGAGAAGATATTTTCAAGTTACACATCTAATAAGAGGTTAATATCTAAAATATGTTAAGAAACTCCTATAACTCAATAGCTAAACAAAAAAACAAATAACTGGCCTAATTTTAAAAATAGGCAAAGGACTTGAACAGACATTTCTCCAAGAAGACATACAAATGGCCAACTTATGTATGATAAGATTCTCAGTATCTCTGATCATTAGGGAAAATAAAACCATGAGATATCATCTCATACCTGTTATGAGGATGGGTATTACCAAAAAAACAAATATAACAAGTGTTGGCAAGGACAGGAAATTAGAACCCTTGTACACTGTTGATAGGAATTTAAAACAGTGCAGCCACTATGTAAAAGAGTATAGAGGCTTCTCAAAAAGTGAAAAGTAAAATTACCTTATTACCCAGAAATCCCACTTCTGGGTATATAGCCAAGAGAATTGAAATCAGGATCTTGAAGGGAAATGTTCCCTCCTATGTTCATTACTATTAACAAGAGCCAAGATATGTAAACCATCTAAATGTCCATCAGTGGATGAATGGATTCAGACAACGTGGTATATAACACAATAGATATTCATCCTTAAAAAAGAAGGGAACCCTGCCACATGCGACAACATGGATCAACCTGGGGCACTCCAGGCTATGTGGGTGAGCCAGTCACTGAAGGGCAAACACTTCATGAGTCCACTTATGTGAGGCATCGGTTCCCATCAGATTCACAGGACAGAGAGGAGAATGCTGGTTGCCAGGGGCTGTAGGGGCGGCCATGAGGAGCTGCTCAATGGGTATAAACTCAGACACAGGAGATTGAGCTCTGGAGCCCTGCTGCACAATGGCACCGACAACTAACAGTACCGCGTCCCACACTCAGACATGTGTTGGTGGGTAGACCTCATGCTAAGTGTTCTAACCACAACTTTTTAAAAAATCTACTTGCAGAAGAACTTTCATACTCTACTGTCTATGCAAGCCATCCAGGTAGACTTGTCAATGTCTGTGGCACAGGACAAGGTCTGGAGGCCCAGGAGGGGCCACCAAAGGCAAACAGTGACACTAAGGTGGTGCTTCTGGTCAATGCCCTGTGTGGCTCTAAGTGCCACTATCCTCTATGAATCTTATAAAATGAAAATGCATTCATCTACTACTTAAAATATCAAATGTGTCCCTAGAAAATGCTTTTCTGAATCAAAGAAATACACAAAAAATATAGTGCAATTGCAACACAGTGTCCCTGGATATGAGCAAATAAGAGGCCCTTCATAGCTCCGAGCTTCCCCTATGATAAGCCGTCACAGCGCCTAAACAGATCCCCAATTCCAGGAGGACTGGCACTCCCCATCTCCTGAGACACTGTGTGTCCTGCTTATACGACAACCTGAGCTTTTCTATCCATACCCTGCAGTAAGTGGCCCTCAGTGCCTGCACATACGAGGACCACACCCCCCAGTCTGACCGACGGCTTCCAACCATAAAAACCACAAAGATTCTCGGTGACTTGGTCAGTACTACTATTTAGTCAAACAATTTAATTAAAAGCAGCCTTGCAAAGAAGGCGGAGCACATGGGGTCATGGTACCGGGAGGTCACTGTATGCACAGAACTGCCTTGAAGGTGCAGCCCACATTCAGTCACTGCTTGGTAGCACTTGGCATGTTTGTAGCCAAAAAATGACATCTTTTCATCACGGCCATCCCACTGGCCAGAAAAGCTGTAAACCTTTTTATGAGCTCCCTGCCCACCTTGGAGCACAGCTGTCAGCCACCCAGGACTGAGGACCCTGAACAGAGGCAAGCGCACCTCTAACCAGAATCTGCTAGGAGCCCACACCCTGAGGGAGGACAGATGAGTGAGAAAGGCTCCCAGCACAGATCAACAGTCCACTAATCCACTGGCTTGATGGGACTCAACAAGCCACTGTTCCTATAAATTTCATGTGGGCATTTGCTTCATTTGCCCCCGATGGATGGCTCATTCTTAGCAGTCAGAGTGGCATTTTCTAACCACAGGAAGTGGCACTTCTCTGCTCCAAAGCCTGAAGGAGCCCCATTTCGACTGCAGTACAAAATCGTCTTGGAAATTCCTCTGTGGCCCAGGCCCCCTTTCCCACCACACCTGTCTGCAGCCCCCCTGGCCTGGAGTGTGTAGGACTCACTCCTGACTTGGGTCCTCATGTTGGCCCTCCCCTCTGCTGCAATATTCCCCCAGACAGCCAGAGCTGAACCCCTCACCTCCTTCCAGCTGTGCCCAAAAGGTCATCGTCCCAGCGAGAGCACGTCCTCACCCAGCTGAGACCAGGACAGCCTCCTCTGCAGCCCGGGTTTCCCTGTCTTGCCTACTGTTCTGCTCTCCATCATGCTGATCACTTTCTAGCTAACATCCCACATCTTCTGCTTATTGTTTGCTTCTCCTGCTAGTGTGCACATCCCCCAAAGATAGAGATTTTTATGTTCCTCAAGGTTTTCCAATCACCAAAAACAGTTCCTTGCACACAGTATGCACTTAATGACTTTTTATTGAGATGAGTGAATAAACAAGTCAAAGCATATTGTGTTAGTACATCTACTAATTTAAAATTTAGTTGCCTTGTACTGGATTAAATAAAACTGCAGGTAGACACCTTGAGGGACTCCCATAAAGTTTCACCATTTTATATAATTCTTTTGAAAGGTCTTCAAGTTTTCCAAAGGAGCTGTATCTCTTGGTGTGGCCAAGGCTGCATGCCGAGTGGAGAACTGCGGGGCTCTGGCATGTCAGTACAGAGGAAATTCAGGAGCACCAGGGGCAGAAATACTTCACAGCCATAAAGCAAGAGGTGTTGGTTAGCGCTGTTTCAGGGATTTGCCTTGACACACACACACACACACACACACACACACACACACACACACACACGCACGCTGGTGACTTCATGCAGGTCTGGAGAAGAATATGGCCCAGGTGATCCCTAGTGGCCAAGATGTGAGCTCTCCACACTCAGCACCTCCGAAAGCTGCACACACCTCTCTGCTTGAGTCAAGGTGCCCTGAGTAGGAAGCTGTCCATTCCACTGCTCACCCGCTCAGACTGCTTCTCCTGTGCCTACTGCCCCGCCAGGGCGAAGGGGCTGGCACCAGTGACACCCAACAGCGTACAAGTGTAAACAGTCTCCTACCAAATTTACTGAAAGCCCATCTGTGTATGTCCACAGCACTCTTTATTTTATTGATTCTGGAGTCAGAGTATTTTATACAAGCCTCCGACTCCCACAGCCCTAATTTAAAGTATTCCTATCTCAAGAATGGTACAATAAATTGCTTTATTTTCATCAGAATACTTTTTTGCCATTTGGAAACTCAAGGAACCATTAGAGACACAGCCCGATTCCCTGCCACCCTCCCAGCCTCGGTTCCTCCACCTGCCACAGCCCCTTCCTGCTCCACGTGGGGTCTGCCTGGCTCTGCCCATGACAGAACCTCGGGACTCAGGTCTTGCACACTGTCCCAGTTTGCAGGGTCATCTCACTAGAGAACTGACACCAACATACAAATAATGACTGTTGTCCCTCTAAATATGAGATTTGAAACATTTCTGAGGAAGATAAAAAGCTCTCACAGGAAGGTCTCATGGAGCAGGCCAGCATTCTGGAGAAGTGTACCTCTGGGGCAGGGCTGTCTTCAGCCATTGCCCAAAGCCCACCAAGGAGCCCGCTTCTGGGCTGTGCCCCCACAGGACAGCCCCGGTGATGGTGGGCTAGGTGGCAAGCAGGGCTTTATTTCTTGGTGGCCACAGTGAAATACTGGATGAAAGCCTTTCCTAAGACGGAGGCTTTCTGGAAGTTACATGTGCTCTGGTTTGGAGTTTCTCTCGGTGTTCACCAACTCTGGTGTTCATTCAAGGCACCCACGATGCTGTGTGAAATAGGAACGGATGCTTCATCAGCACCAGCCATGGGAATACCAACCTTGATTAGCAGCACACAGCAGGAGGCCTGTTAAGATTGCTCTGGAAGGGCCGGAGGCTGCCCCGGTGGTCCAGGGCTCTCGCTATCCATCGGGAAGGCTGGGCTGAAGGCGAGGAGGGGCTAGCTGCGGCATGGCTCGGCACTGCCGGGCCTGAGGCCCCTCTGCAGCCGGGAGACAGCACTGGAGCGGGTGAGGCGCTGTCCTGGTCATGAGGCATCCCTGGGGACAACCGCACATGCCAGCTGCTCCCCTGACTCCCCTGTTCACCAACTATGCAAACTCTTAGAACAGAAAAGCTAAAGCCCCAAGTGGCATGGGTACTTTGTCATCTTCTGTTTACTGAGCAGAGCACTTTTACCAAAGGACAGCCCAGCAAGGGCTGCCAAGTCCCACAAAGCTGAGACACAATGCAGGACCCAGAAACAGAAGCCACACCTGCAGTTGTCTGTTTGACGTGTAACTCCACGCCTTCACTTGGAGGCAACCCTTATCAGACATAAAAAAAAAAACAATCCATAAATTGTTTGCTGATATGGGAACCAAAGATATATGCCGATAGGAAGGGCCTGCTGCAGAAAACATTTATGCAACACCCAGAATAAAAATGAGAATTAAATGTCAACATACAGCTTATCTCCTAAAAATAAAGGCATGTCAAAGAAAACATTCCCTCGCTATCTGTTTATTTATTTATTACCTCGAAAGAACGCTTTTTGCAGATTTTGACAAGTGGTCAAATACTGGGAACAAGTTTAGCAATAATCAGACATCCTCCCTAAACACTGCACTCAATGACCTCTATGCGCAGGGACTGCCAAGCCCATCAGCTATTCAAAGCCCACCAGACTGAGGCAGAAATCATGGGAGGTCAGCAGAGCAGGTTTTATAGGACTGACCTTGAGGATCTCAGCGCCAGGCACAGCAGGGAGTGGCTACCCAGGCGCTGCGAGATTCTTGCCACATGACTTCCCACCCAGGCTCCTGCTTAGAGGAACTGTGGTCTCTTCCTCATCTGCAGAGACCCTGAGTCAGCCTCAGATCAAGGTCCAGACCCTCATGGGCTCCTCATGGGCCCCTAGAATGAGGGGGCACTTCATAAGGCTTCCCAGAATGCAGAGGACAGCGATCCCGAGGATGGCAGAGATGAGGTGGTGTCAGTGATGTAGGGCAGGGACAGGAGACAAGAACGGTTAATTCTCCAAGAAGCCGAGATACAAACAGCACACTAAGAACAGGGAAGATTCCATCTTAAGGCTAAGATTCCATTTGCAAAACCAGGAAGTTAGGGAGTAAGGTTCCTCACATAATCTTTATTAAACAGACAATAACTCAACCTACTTTGGGGGGCAGGGCAGGAAGAACCAACCAATTTCTTGTGTTAATTTTGCAGAATTACCTGGAGGAGAAGAGACATAATATCTCTGGAGATAAGCATTTTGAGATGACTTTACAAGTCTATACTATGCCCCGGGCCCTTTGTCGCATTCCTGAAAAATCCCTGAAAGAGGGAACCCCTAGCCTTTCAGCATGTCTCCTCTCTGAGGACACCTGCACTTTTTCTTTCTTTAAGTACATACCTTAAAATAAAGCCTTTTCACTGCTCAACTTAACTGTGTTTTGTCTCTGCACTTTACCAGTGGTAAGCGTCTTGCTACCTCATTATTTCGATCTATTTCCTAAACTTTAGCACAAGTCTTCACTGTCTGTCCTACTTCAGCTTCCCTGCTCTCAGCTGCCTGCATGGCTGCTGCCGTTGCCTGCCACTCTCGCTTTAATGAATTCCTTCCTTACCTGCACTCCTCCACCATGCTCCTCGTTCAGAGTCAAGAACCCTCCCCTCTCCAGGCTAAGGTTTCTCCTGGTGTGCAGTGAGAGACCTCCCAGATGCAGCTGCCCAGCAAGACCAGGCAATGGGTACGTGGGATTGGGAAAAAGCCCTCACCTGGACCATTCTTGCTGCTCCGTCCTTGTGATGGATGTGACCCTAGACCTGGAGATGTCCTGTCCCTGGAAGTCCCAAAATGCCATGCATCCCATGTCTCCAGTTCTCTGTGCCGACTCATGGACTTGCTCCAGAAACACATTCCCAGCCTGACATGGGCCATGCACATGGAGCAGCCACTTGGCAGGCGTGCCCAGGCGGTGCTAGACACCTGTGTCCTCCCTCTGGTCCCGGGAGCTCTATTACCCACACAGGGATTAAGGATCTTCCTCCTACTCCTACACTTCCCAGCTAGTCACTCATCTAATGCATTTATGGGGCTGATTTGCTGGGTTTGCCACCTGCCTCCTCTTGCCAACCTGCCAGCTTTAGAGCAGGGACTCTGCCTCTCCAATACACTGACAGACTCTCACTTGGCACCCTCCCCAGGTCCCAGTAAGCCCTCAGTAAGGGTTTGTGAATGAGTGAGTGAGTGTGTATTCCTGAGCCAGGCCCAGTGCAAGGTCTGGGGATGTGACAGCAAGCACAAGCCAGACCCCACCCCAGAAGGCGTTCAGTCTCAGGAGAGGGACATTGATAAAACTTTCTCAACGAACAACTGGCTGCATGCCTCAAGGCCATGGAGAAGGTGCTCTGCCACCCCCACCCCAGGAGTGCCTCCTGAATGCAGACTTAGAACCAGGGAGAGGCAGGGGGTGTAGGGGAGGCCTCTACCAGAGGGACATGTCCCCAGGTCTCAGGACGGTGAGCAGCAGAGGGGAGTGGCAGTGACATGAGAGAGGCGGAGGAGCCTGGGCCCCTCAGGGTCACAGGCTGAACCCCAGAGGCACTGGCCCTGCTCCAGGCAGCTGAGCCCATACTCATGCCCACCCCCCCCCCCTTAACAAGGAGTGAGTGGCCGAGCATGGGAGGCCTAAGTGAAGAGGCCAGCAGCAAGGAAGGACAGACTAAGGTGATCAGAGCCCTCAGGAGGTGGGGATAGAGAGTTCAGGAGCCAAGAATGAAATATGGTAAGTGGCCGCACAGGCTGCAGAAGAGCAAGGAGGTGCTCTGCAGGATGCCAACGGAGGTTTGTAAACAAAGATAAGGTGGTCTCCCGGAACGGGCGAGAAGTCAGAGGCAGAAAATGAGCAAGAGAGAGAGACGAGGGATGATGCAGCCCCGGGGAGAGCTCCATGGGATGCCCTTTGCCACACCAAGTGTGATCTGTGCTCCGCGTCACACCACGGGCGTGACCACACACTGTGCTGCTTTATGTAACACACAGAAAACAGACACAGAGTACGTATGAACAGTACATGGTGAATATGTGCGTGTGTTGGTATAAACAAAAGAACATTCCCCAAAATAAAGGACATAAATCTTGCACTGAAGAGGCTCCTAGTATTTTCCACAGAATTAGTATTTTCAAGTGTTTAGGTATCATTAGAAAATCCCTGAACATCAGAGCAAATAGAGATACCATTGCCATCTGTTTTCCCAAAGTGCAAGCACAGGTTGCCTCTGAAGTTGTGCAAACCCAAATGCATCTTTCCCATTGGGAGCTCAGACTTGGAAGATACAGAGCAGTTTCTTTCAAATTGCAAGGGAAAAATAATTCAAGCAAACACTGTATAATCTGACAACCTATCAATCACATTTGAAGGCAAATGAGAACTTCAAACATCAAAGAAATCAGAAACATTTTTCACTGGGGCACTATTTTAGGATATGCTCTGGGAAAATGCAATTGTGAACCAGGAGAGGAGAGGACACTAAACTCAAGAGCTGGTGGCTCCAAGCCAGCAGAGCAGTGGCATGGAGTTCCAGCATCTCCGCCTGGAGGAAAATGCCAAGAGTAAATGTATCAGAAAGATGGATGCTGCAAGGACGAAAGGGTCCCCAAGAAGGAGCAGAAGAACGGAACAGAAAAGCACAGTGAGGAATCTGAAAAAGACGTTGGCAGTGTGTAAGGGAAACAGCATACATGAGAGATGAGAAACGGCAGTAACCAGACAGAGCATGTACAAAAGTCGTGAGCTCATCTGATAGGACTTTTAAGCAACTGGAGATGAGTAAAGGCATCTTTTGACTTGGATGCTAAAGCATTAGCCTAGGGGTGGAGACTCTCCAGGCACCAGCATCTAGTCAATTATAATATTGAAATTTTATTCACTTATATTACTTACTTATTAACTTGTAGGACCAGCCTATGAACAAAGCCAGAAAATCTTGGTGGTGCCTATAGGACAGAATGTAATTATTAATCCCTCTGATATGTAAAAGCATAGCTGACAGAGGTTAGGACCAGGGAAGATGGAGGGGGAAATACAGATGTTAACACCCTCCTGTTACAAAAAAAGAGTCGCCATTTTAGGGAAGAAATTCACTATTTTATGGAAGAAGAATTAGAGATTTAAGTGCTTTCATTACATTACAATTTATTTGAAGAGTATGTAGCTCATAATATCTGAAATGATATATAAATACCATTGTGTGGGGTTGTGTACGCAAACTAAATTCTTGAAGTGCTGTGGCAGAAAGCCTCTGACCTCTCACCCTCCCTGTGTCCCTGCCCTCTAGACGTCCATCCCACACTAGCCCCAGTATGACCATGAAACCTGCACTGACCTATGGGACAGCTGCCAGTGTGCCTCGAGCAGACACCTGAAAGCTGCTCTGTGCTGATGTCTGCCCTCCCGCTGCTCCCAGAGTTCCACAACCCCCATGCGAGAAACATGGTCTCAGTGAGGAGGGCCCATGGCCAGTCACCTTGCTGGGCAAAGCCTACCATCAGGCATGTGATGAACGCCACCCAGGTCTGTCGACCACAGGGCCAAGGGACAGCTGCTAGTGACAATGAGGGCAGAGCCGGGAACAACCAGAGCTGCCAGGCTGAGCCAGCCCCCGTGTAGACCCGCAGCCTTACAGGCACACAGATAGTGATTGATTTAGGCCACTGAGTCTTGGGGTGGTTTGCCATGTGGCAGCAGGAATTGGTACAGAAGTGTTGCCAAAGCAAAACGCTAAGAACTGTGGCAGTGAGCTCAGGAACAGTCAGCACGGAAGCTGGATCCCACCCGGCGGTGGTGAGATAACCAGCAACATGACAGTCTGCAGTGGCCTGGAGGGCGGGGAACACCCTCAAGGACATGGGGGCTCGGGACGTGGCTTTCAGGCAAAAAGCTGTGCACCTCAGAGGTCCCTGCTCTGATGAGATGCATGGGAGCCAGGTGAGCTAGGGAACCGCTCAGTCTGCAGGAAGAACCCAGAGGCACCAAGCCTCACTGGGTCGGGAAGAGGAAGAAAAGTGTTTCTGATCCTCAGGCTACCACTGGGAAGTCAGTCTCAAGGCGAAGTGAAGTCTGGGCCAGAGACCCAGTAAAACAAGTCTGTCAGGAAGACCCCTGAGACGTTCAGGGTGGGGCCTAGTAACAGTGAGACAAAAGGCTCCCAAGAAATCTTACAGGTCTATCCTATGGAAGCCAAATCCTATAATTACCGTACTCTAAAGGGGAGAGAGCTGAACACATGGTGTGGCTTTTGTTGAGTCTAAAACACAGAAAAGCCACACATTTTAAGAGTTTTACCAGCAGAACCACCACCTGCCTGAACCCAGTCTGAAATGCTGGCCCTGAATTAGCCCAAGTTAAACAGGTAGTCATTCTTCTGAGCCACCACACACTGGGATGTTTCATTAGTAAGAACAGTTTACATCTCCATTATGGAGCCGTAAGTAACCTTCGCCTTTCTTATGATGTAATAGCCACTGTCTAAAAGTAATAAAGATATCAACAGTCCAGTCCATGGGAAAGTGAACTAACAGGAGCACGGAACACAGAATAAAGGAGCAGCCATGCAGAGGGTGCTCTGGGCTGGCAGCACCAGGTCCTGGGGAAGGGGGCTGTCTCTCTTCATCTTGCATCCCCATGTGTCCTGGCACAAGAATAAAAACAAATGTGAAAAGGTGTGAAATTAGAGCCGTGGGATATGCCAGATCAGAGGTGCTGGGACATTATGTAACAGGTACGAGCATTATCTGGGGGCTCAGGACACACGTCCATGAGCAAGGGAGGTTTAAGTTCAGAGTGAGCGGCGCTGGGGGTTAACTGCGCAAAGTGGGAGGTGGCATGGGATATGCCTGGCAGTCTGAAGACACTATTTAAGGCAGAAGTGCAGTGTCCCCAAAATTCACTAAGTGCAGGCAGGGACTGTACATTAAAATTTGGCTAAGAATAGACGGCAGCCGAGGGAGGGATTAAAGATGGTGGCATGAGAGGTGAGACAGAGGCTTCCTACTAAAACTGCATATAATATGAAAATATAATTAATGCAACTAATCCTGAAAGAGCAACAGGAAAGAGGACTGTGTCAAAGTGCATACACCTGGAAAAAAGAATAAACTTCATGGAACAGGGTAACGTACCAAAGCCATGGCCCAGAGGGACCCAAGCCCTTCCCCTATCCCAACTCACCAGCAGGAGGAAAAGAAACAGAGCGGGGAGGGAGTGGAGGCCTGGAACTGCTGAATGCCTAACTCTGGAGATCTGATCTGGGAGCACAAACCTACATTTCATGGTGTTTTCATGGTAGTCTTGTGATTAGGGGGTTGGAAAGCTAAGACATTGAGATTCCAACCACTTGTGGAAAGCAGGGATCCATATCTGGCTGCTCTGGGACAAAAGAAAGGTGGGCAGTGTGAGAGACTTCCTAACAGCAAGAGGACTGCTAAAGGGGCAAGGATTGCACAGAGCTTACTGCTCAGGAGAAAGGACAGGTAGACAAAATTGTCTGGGTGCACTCTGCCCAGCAGGTTGGGAACTTTCACGATCTTCAGAAGCTACAGCTCCCTGGCTGGCTACAGAGCTCCAAGGACCCCCTCTGTGATATGCAGCCTACTGAGACTTTCTCCCAGCCAGCCCCACCTGCTCACAAACGAGCAAACCCTACCTTGGCATTAGGCCAGCCAGAGGGAAGCCCCCACCATCTACAGCAATTACAAACGCAAAGCACAGAGGCTTATTACCTGTGTGCTCGGCCCACTGGTTCTGGCAGTGGAGACAGGCATAGCAGCCGGGAAGCAGGAACAGCTCTTTCCTCCCCCGCAGGCACCAATACCACCCCCCTGCAACACCCAACATTGCTTCAGGGGCTGAGCAGCTCCAGAGAATAGAGCTTCTGGGCACTAGAGGGCGCCATATACAAATATGAAATGCCAAAGGAATCTGGTTCAAAGTAAAATTATGAATACAACCCCTGAGAAAGATTCAAATGAAATACACCTCATGAATCTGCCTGAAAGGGATTTCAAAATAAAAATCATTAACGTGATCATGAAGGTACAGAAAAATATTCAAGAACTCAGGGATGAATTCTGGTCAGATATCCATCATTAAGGAACACAGTTCAGAAATGAAATATACAATGGAAAGTTTTAAAAGCAGATTAGATATGGTGGAGGAGACAATAAATGAAATAGAAATTAGAGAAGAGAAATACAAAGAAGCTGAGGCACAAAGAGAAAAAAGGATCTCTAAGAATGAAAGAATATTGAGAGAACTGTGTGACCAATCCAAACGGAACAATATTCGCATTATAGGGGTACCAGAAGAAGAAGAGAGAGAAAAAGGGATAGAAAGTGTCTTTGAGGAGGTGATTGCTGAAAACTTCCCCAATCTGCGGGAGGAGATAGTCTCTCAGGACATGGAGGTACACAGATCTCCCAACACAAGGGACCCAAGGAAGACAACACCAAGACATATAGTAATTAAAATGGCAGCAAAGATCAAGGATAAGGACAGACTATTACAAGCAGCCAGAGAGAGAAATAAGATCACATACAAAGGAAAGCCCATCATGCTATCATCAGACTTCTCAGCAGAAACCTTACAGGCCCAAAGGGAGTGGCATGATGTATTTAATGCAATGAAGCAGAAAGGCCTTGAACCAAGAAATTCTTATCATTTAAATTTGAAGGAGGAATTAAACAATTTCCAGATAAGCAAAAGCTGAGAGAATTTACCTCCCACAAACCATCTCTACAGTGTATTTTGGAGGGACTGATATAGATGGAAGTGTTCCTAAGGTTTAATAGCTGTCACCAGAGGTAATAAAACCACAGTAAAGAAAGTAGAACAGTTAATTACTAAGCAAATGCAAAATTAAATCAACTATCCCCAAAGTCAATCAAGGGATAGACAAAGAGTACAGAATATACCTAATGTATAAAGAACGGAGAAGGAAGAAAAAGGAGGAGAAAAAAAGAACCTTTAGACTGTGTTTGTAATAGCATATTAAGTGAGTTAAGTTACACTCTTAGGTAGTAAGAAAGTTAACCTTGAATTTTTGGTAACCATGAATCTAAAGCCTGCAATGGCAGTAAGTCCATACCTATCGATAATCACCCTAAATGTAAATGGCCTGAATGCACCAATCAAAAGGCAGAGTCACAAAATGGATAAAAAAACAAGACTCATCTATATGCTACCTACAAGAGACTCACTTTAAACCCAAAGACATACACAGACTAAAAGTGAAGGGATGGAAAAAGATATTTCATGCAAACAACAAAGAGAAAAAAGCAGGTGTTGCAGTACTTGTATCAGACAAAATAGACTCAAAACAAAGAAATTCACAATAGACAAAGAAGGACATTACAAAATGATAAAGGGGTCAATCCAACAAGAAGATACAACCATTATAAATATCTATACACCCAACAAAGGAGCACCTACATATGTGAAACAAATACTAACAGAATTAAAAGGGGAAATAGAATGCAATTCATTCATTCTAGGAGACTTCAACACTCCACTCACACCAAAGGACAGATGAACTAGACAGAAAATAAGTAAGGAGACAGAAGCACTGAACAACACATTAGAACAGATGGACCTAACAGACATCTACAGAACTCTACACCCAAAAGCAGCAGAATACACATTCTTTTCAAGTGCACATGGAACATCTGCAAGAATATATCATATCCTAGGCCACAAAAAGAGCCTCAGTAAATTCAAAAAGATTGAAATTGTATCAACCGGTTTCTCAGACCACAAAGGTATGAAACTAGAAATAAATTACTCAAAGAAAACGAAAAACCCACAAATACATGGAGGCTTCACAACATCCTCCTGAATAACCAATAGATAAATGACCAAATAAAAACAGAGATCAAGCAACATAGAGAGACAAATGATAACAGTAATTCAACACCGCAAAATCTATGGAATGCAGTGAAGGCCGTGCTAAGAGAAAAGTATATTACAGTACAGGCCTACCTCAGGAAAGAAGAGCAATCCCATATGAACAGTCTAAATTCACAATTAACAAAACTAGAAGAAGAACAAATGAGGCCCAAAGTCAGTAGAAGGAGGGTCATAATAAAGATTAGAGCAGAAATAAATAAAATCAGGAAGAATAAAACAATAGAAAGAATGAATGAAAGCAGGAGCTGGTTCTATGAGAAAATAAACAAAATAGATAAACCCTTAGCCAGGCTTACCAAGAAAAAAAGAGAGTCTACACACATAAACAGAATCAGAAATGAGAAAGGAAAAATCACTATGGACACCACAGAAATACAAAGAATTATTAGAGAATACTATGAAAAATTATATGCTAACAAACTGGATAACCTAGAAGAAATGGACAGCTTTCTAGTAAAATACAACCTTCCAAGGCTGACTCAGAAAGAAACAGAAAATCTGAACAGACCAATTACCAGCAACAAAATTGAATTGGTAATTAAAAACTAACTAAGAACAAAACCCCTGGCTTCATCACTGAATTTTATCAAACATTTAGTGAAGACCTAATACCCATCCTCCTTAAAGTTTTCCAAAGAGTTGAAGAAGAGGGAATACTTTCAAACTCATTCTATGAGGCCAGCATCACTCAAATACCAAAACCAGGCAAAGACACCACAGAAAAAGAAAACTACACACCAATATCCCTGATGAACATAGATGCAAAAATAGTCAACAAAATATTAGCAAACCGAATTCAAAAATACATCAAAAAGATCATCCATCATGATCAAGTAGGATTTATTCTAGGGATGCCAGGATGGTACATTTGAAAATCCATCAACATCATCCACCACATCAACAAAAAGAAGGACAAAAACCACATGATCATCTCCATAGATGCTGAAAAAGCATTTGACAAAATTCAACACTCATTCATGATAAAAACTCTCAACAAAATGGATATAGAGGGCAAGTACCTCAACATAATAAAGGCCATATATGACAAACCCACAGCCAACATCAAACTTAACAGTGAAAAGTTGAAAGCTTTTCACCTAAGATCAGGAACAACACAAGGATGCCCACTCTCCCCATTTCTATTCAACACAGTACTGGAGGTCCTAGCCACAGCAATCAGACAACACAAAGAAATAAAAGGCATCCAGATTGGCAAGGAAGAAGTTAAACTGTCCCTGTTTACAGATGACATAATACTGTACATAGAAACCCTGAAGAATCCAAAACTACTAGATCTAATATCTGAATTCAGCAAAGTTGCAGGATACAAAATAAATAAGCAGAAATCTGTGGCATTCCTATATACTAACAATGAACTAGCAGAAAGAGAAATCAGGAAAACAATTCCATTCACAGTTGCATCAAAAAGAATAAAATAGCTAGGAATAAACCTAACCCAAGAAGTGAAAGACCTATACTCTGAAAACTGTAAGACGCTCATGAGAGAAATTAAAGAAGATAGCAATAAATGGAAACACTTCCCGTGCTTATGGATAGGAAGAATTAATATTGTCAAAATGGCCATCCTGCCTAAAGCAATCTACAGATTTAATGCAATTCCTACCAAAATACCAACAGCATTCTTCAATGAACTAGAGCAAATTATTCTAAAATTCATATGGAACCACAAAAGACCCTGAATTGCCAAAGCAATCCTGAGAAGGAAGAATAAATCTGGGGGGATTATTCCCCCCAAGTTCAAGCTCTACTACAAAGCCACAGTAATCAAGACAATTTGGTACTGGCACAAGAACAGAACCATAGACCAATGGAACAGACTAGAGAACCCTTATATAAACCCAACCATATATGGTCAATTAATATATGATAAAGGAGCCATGGACATACAATGGGGAAATGACAGCCTCTTCAACAGCTGGTGTTGACAAAACTGGACAGCTACATGCAAGAGAATGAAGCTGGATTATTGTTTAACCCCATACACAAAAGTAAACTTTAAATGGATCAAAGATTTGAATGTAAGTCATGAAACCATGAAACTCTTAGAAGCCAAAATAGGCAAAAATCTCCTGGATATAAGCATGAGAAACTTCTTCCTGAATGCATCTCCTTGAGCAAAGGAAACAAAAGCAAAAATGAACACACAGGACTACATAAAACTAAAAAGCTTCTGTATGGCAAAGGACACCATCAAGAGAACAAAAAGGCATCCTACCGTATGGGAGATTATATTTGTAAATGACATATCTGACAAGGGGTTAACATCCAAAATATATAAAGAACTCATACACCTCAACACCCAAAAATCAAATAACCCAATTAAAAAATGGGCAGAGGATATGAAGAGACAATTCTCCAAAGAAGAAATTCAGATGGCCAACAGACACATGAAAAGGTGCTCCATATCACTAATCATCAGGGAAATGCAAATTAAAACCACAGTGAGATATCACCTCACACCAGTAAGGATGGCCAGCATCCAAAAGACTAAGAACAACAAATGCTGGAGAGGATGCGGAGAAAGGGGAACCCTCCTACACTGCTGGTGGGAACATAAGCTAGTTCAACGATGTGGAAAGCAATATGGAGGCTCCTTCAAAAAACTAAAAATATAAATATGATTTGACCCAGGAATCTCACTCCTTGGAATTTACCCAAAGAATACAACTTCTCAGATTCAAAGACATATGCACCCCTATGTTTATCGCGGCACTATTTATAATAGCCAAGATAAGGAAGCAACCTAAGTGTCCATCAGTAGGTGAATGGATAAAGAAGAGGTGGTACATATACACAATGGAATACTATTCAGCCATAAGAAAGAAACAAATCCTACCACTTGCAACAACATGGATGGAGCTGGAGGATATTATGCTCAGTGAAATAAGCCAGGTGAAGAAAGACAAGTATCAAATGATTTCACTCATCTGTGGAGTATAACAACGCAGAAAAATTGAAGGAACAAAATAGCCGCAGACTCACAGACTCCAAGAAGGGACTAGCAATTACCAAAGAGGAGGGGTGTGGGAGGGCGGGTGGGGAGGGTGGGGAGAAGGGGATTTTGGGTATTATGTTTAGTACACATGGTGTGGGGGATCACGGGGAAAACAGTGTAGCACAGAGAAGGCAAACAGTGAATCTGTGTCATCTTACTACACTGATGGACAGTGACTGCATTGGGGTATGGGTGGGAACTTGATAATATGGATAAAAGTAGTCACCACATTGTTTTTTCTTGTGAAACCTTCATAAGAGTGTATATCAGTAATACCTTAATAAGAAATTTAAAAAAGAAAAAAAAGAATAGATGGCAGCCAGCTCACGCATGAGGTGCCCCCTACCAGCCACAACCAGGACTTTGGCCTCCAGGACATGCGGCGCTGTCCTCAATAGACTCTGGCAAAGATGATGGGTGGGGAGTACTTTCTCCAGCTGATGGCCATTGAAACATCAGCAAAATGTGAATGTGCATTCCCTCTGGACACAGTGACCTGGGTGACTTCCACAGCAAACATGACGAATGGCCCCAGGCGTGCCCAGCCCGGCTCAGTGGCTGCCCAATCTCCATGCTCACTCGTCCCCTGGGTGCAGGGAAGCACGGCAGCCCCAACCCATCTCCCTTCTCATGGGCACAGGGGGGCTCAGGCACTTTCCCGCCCGAGATACTCTGGGCTTGGGGAGCTGCACACGGAGCAGGAGAGCCAAAGCAATTCTGGGAAGAGGCAGGACCTCAGGGGTGCGGAGGGCTGTGCTGATGGGGGGAGCGGAAGAGGAACCCCACCCAGGGCAGGTGATGGACCTGAGAAAGCCCAGGAGCCCTTTGCCTGGTCCTGAGAGGCGCTGGCACTGTCAACCACAGGGGTCTCAGCTACACTGACTGGAATTGAGCCGACGTCAGTGGCATCCTCCCCATCAAAGACTCGGAATTTCCAGGTGACTGACCGGCATGGCTGAGGGGCCAGTAGGACCTGGTGCTCCTGAGGGAGTCCCATGGCGTGACTGCCTCTGGTGTGCAGAGCCAGGTGCCATGACCCACCACACATTGGAAAAGTGTCAGCAAAACATAATTACAGAGTCAAGTGCAGAGCGGATGCTGGACTCACATTAATTACAGCATTTAATCTGTTAGGCAGCGCTGCCAGCTTAACCTCCTCGGAATTCTTTGAGTTCGCCTGCGATTAATTATTTTTGGAAATAACAGCCAACATTGTAGCTTGTTAATAGGTTTAAAATAAAAAACTTTTTTAAAAACTGTGAGGGGTTTACATTGGCTTCAGCCTCCTAAGTGCCTACAGTAATTCCACTTGTAAAGTGCATCGGCTTCCTTCCAGGAGAGCCGTTCCTTGATTTGCACTGTCTCCCCACTAAAGGCTTGGCTCTCCCCACGCAGGGGCAAAGACAGCCGCTCACGACCCTCCCCAGAGAGCCATGTGCCTTTCAGTCCCACGGTTTTCCCAGTAACCTTTAATGGTGACAGCCCAGACCTGAGGTGGGGCCTTCCAAAACAGCCGGGCCAATCCACTCTAATAGTGAGATCCTATGTTTCAATAAAATGCTGGCCCACAGTCTGAGGCTCCCCTCCTCTCCTCCCACACTGCCCCCTCTGCAGAGAGGCCCTCCACATGGCTGTCTACACCTGCCTGTGCCACAAGCCAGGGACCACCTGGGGAGGCAGCAGAAACTGTAGCAAAGGCAAGGGGTTCGGTCCAGAGGAGATACTGGGGCACACCTTTTGCCCCTGGTGGGGCCCCTGGGGTGAGATGCCTTTGCAGCAACATGCCCCACCCAGCACACTGTCTGCTCTGAGCGCTGAGGGCGGGGGGGGCTGCCGTCTTGTTGGCACCCCTAGTTCCACATCCTGGGACTGAGTCATCAGTGCTCCGTATCCAAACACCCACAATCCTGGTCCCTTCCCTGCTCCCGAACCTACTTTTCAAGGCCATTTCCCACCACCCGCCACAGAGACATCCTGGCCCTAGGCTCCCTAAACCACCCACTCACCCTGACACTGACCTGTGACAGGGACAGCACTGCGTGAACGGCGGAAAGGTCATGAATTCTGGGTAGGTGCGCCGGTCCTCCGGGCCCTGGAGGCCTTCTACCAAGTGAGAAGGCTGAGAGACCTCCTTGCCCTGGCTCATGCTCCAGGAAACACGGTTCATGAGCGTGAGGCTTCCTACAAGCAGCCACGGCCACGGGCCCAGAGCTGCCAGCTCCTAGAGGATGAGGACACTCAGGCCTACCTGCCCTGGAGGGGCTCAGGGACAGGGGGTGAAGCACCCCAGAGCTTCTTGGGCTCCTCTTCCCTGCAGCCATCAGGGTCAGCCACGTGCAGCCCACGGACGGAGAGACGGCTCATTTCCAGGGCCCACGGGGACCCGGCACTGGTAGGGCCATGCCTGGAGGTGCCGTGTCAGAGTCGGCCAGCTCAAAGCGGCGACTGGGAATGGACGACCCAACTATCTTGGCGGGAGCTTCACTCTGGTTGTGGGACTAAATCTGGTTAAGTGGAGTTTGTTTTCTAGGGGACATGAGCTAGTGAGTGTCCACCCAGGGCCATGACTGCACCCTGGGAAGGCCCATGCACCGGCTAGGAAGGGGGCTACAGTACACAAGAAGGAACAGCTTTCTAGGTTACAAAGGGGAATAAATGTCAACTGTGGGAGCCTCAGGCCACCTTCTCAAGGCAAAGCCTGCCTCAACTCTTCCCTCACGTATGAAGCACTTCCTGAGGGCTTTACCTGACCGCTTAAGTAAAAACAAATACAGAACACAGCGCACCTCCCATGTTACACCTGCAAGGACAAGATTTTAAAACAGTGCCCATAAACATGCATGAAAGCACTACAATGGCTGTATGTGCCACTGGGAAAGCAATGCAGGCACAGAGGTGCCAAGCACTTCTCGGTGTGCCAGCTCACACGGGCACGCACATTCAGCTCAGGTGACAGATGCTCTGTTATGAAAAGGGCCCCTCTGTAGCATTCCTGGCTTTACCTTCACAGGTGAATGATTCCTTCCAAGGGCAGGGCTAGGAGAAAAAGCACCGGCCACAGTCCCTGCCCAATATTAACTGCCCAAGAACAGACACCTCAACAGACTCAGCACCCTCCTCCTGCCGACCCCCCATCCTGGAGCTGCACCAGCTTGAAGCCTCGCTGATGCCCTGTCCCCCACCTAGCAGACCCACAGAGCTGCGTCCTGAGCCCCCATCCCGCAACCCTGCTGCCCAGGGAGCCCTTTGCCGGATCCTGGGAGGGGCTGGCACCTCACGATGGCCGGACCAATGCAGCAGAACGGGCCCTGAGACCGCACCTCAGAGGGCCACGGTCTCTGCATGAACATCCCCAGCCTTGCGTGACGACAACCACAGTCACACAAATCTACCAGGAAAAGGTGAAAATGACTTGAAAACATACTGAAATAGAAAATTACTGAAATCAGTGGCTGTGTCATGCCCCTGCCGCCCGCCAGGAGAGGGCTTTAGCTGCCGGGACCTACAGGGACTCCCCCGCCTCCTCCTCGTCACTTTCATCCAGAGCGGCCCGGGGTGTGCGCTGTGGCCCTGCCACCCCGGCAGGCGGGGGCCGGGCATTTGTTTTCCCACAAAGGCTTTAAGACATAATTCAATGCCCTAAAATCCACCCATGTGACCTGAACAAGTCGGCGGTTTTTACTAGTCCCAGCCTCATGCAACTATCACCACAGCTGATTCAGAATATTCTCGCCTCCAAAAGAAACCCTGTGCCGGCGGCTCACTCTCCCTTCCCACCCACGCCTCCCGCCCTCGGCCCCACACAACCTCTGATCCGCTTCCGGTCCCCACGGACTTGCCTGCGCCGGGCGGTTCCAGTCCTGCAGTCGCACACTGCGTGCTTTCAGGGACCGGCTGGTTCCTCAGGGCACCGCGTGCTCAGAGCTCAGCCGGGGGCGGCGAGCGTGGCGGGCGGCGGGCGCGGCGTGCTGCGTGCACAGCACATGCGTGGCTTGCTGCATGCAGAGCGCGTGTGTGGCGTGTGCATTTACTCCGCCGCCGGCGCCCAGTGCCTCAAACAGATACGCTGAGCTCGGCTTACCCGCTCATCGGCTGGTGGATGTCGGGCAGCTTCCACTTTGGGGCCCTGTAAATAACACCGCTGTTAACATTTGTCGCAAGTTCTGTGACCAGCGTCTTCATTTCTCCCGAGCACATACCCAGAAGTGGAATTCCTGAGTCCTGCGTTATTCGAGGAACTGCCGGGCCACTTTCCACAGGGGCTGCTCCATTTTCCACTCCCAGCGGCAGTGTGTGAGGTTCCAGTTTCTCCACATTTTCACCAGTGCTTATCATCGCCCATCTCTTTCATTTTAGCCACCGAGCAGGCTGAAGGGGCATCTCGTGGTTTTGATTTGCATTTCCTGATGACTAATGACACTTAGCATCTTTTCATGTGCTTGTTGGCCATTTGTATGCGTCCTTTAGAGAACTGTCTATGCAGAGTCTTTGCTCATTGATTAACTCATCTTGCATATATATCTTTACAGATAAAACAAACCTTTAACAAACTTCAGTTATACCACACACGAACTATGACAGCTGCATACACTTAACTAATGCAAACTGCACAGTCTACAGTAAACACAGGCTCCACTCTTTCAGACCACAGTCTCTCATCCTCTTCCAGGGACAAGGACACATCCTTGTGCCCATGAAACTAAAACAGAAGGATGCCCGAACAGCCACAGTGGCCCTCCTGCCGCCCCTTCACTGTTTATAGCACATCCCCCGTCCGTCAGACATCCTTCTGACCGTCTGGTTTTCTCCCCCGGATGCTGCCTTGAGAAAAATGAGCACAGTAAAAATGATACCTTAACTGATAAAATTATAAGGCCATTCAGGCTCACTGTGGGATCTGTTCAGTGTAATACAAGTGGGAATGTCACACAGACGTTTGGACATGCAAATGAAGAACTGGGGGAGTGGTCTGGGTGAAGACAGAAATTTGGGGGCAACAACGTAGGGGTGTTAATTTAGCCATGAGACTGGATGAGTTTTTTGGAAGTTCAGTCAGCTCAGGCGGTTGTACCTGAGAAGCAGAGTGCAGATCAGGACGGAAGGAGCCAAGGACTGAGCCCAGGACAGCTCGGTATTTGAAGAGGTTGGGGAGTGGTGGGGGTGTGTGTGTGACAGATAAAGCATCGGGGATGGAGCAGGTGCATGCAGGAAGGAGGGGTTATCCAGGGATGGGTGGCCCATCTGGAGGCAAATGGAACAAAGATGTTTCAGGGAAAAGTGATTAACTCCGTCAAATGCTGATATGGGGTCAGTAACGGGGGTGGCTAAGGCCCCGTCAGGGTTTAGGGAATGGAAGTTATTGGGTATCACAGTAAGAGCAATTCAGTGGGGTAAATGAGCTAAGCCCACTTGGATTGAGTTCAAAAGAAAACAGGAAGAAAGGAATTGAAACCAACAAGCATGGGCAACTTATTTTGAGGAATGTTGATTAAGGAAAGAGAGAAACAGACAGATGCTCTAGAAAGGCGCAGGGTTGGAGAAAATTCCTGATCTGCCCCTGCAGTCTGCGCTGCTCAGGGACCCCCATCTGGTGAGTGGCGTTTCCATCCACTCAGTTGCTCAGGACAAATCTTTGATGCCTGCTTTGAATCTGTCTCTCACACCCATAAGCATTCTGCCAACAAGCCTGATGAATGAACGTTCCAGTCAGATCCAAAACTGGACCCCCTCCAGCTCCCCCACCCGCATGATAATGATGGCACCTTGCCTGCTTGACTGTCTCAAACCAAGTAAACAAGCCTAATACAGATGCACAAGACCTTTATGTGTATTACAAAGGCCCCACAGGCGAGAACAAAAGCCATGGAGGTGTTTGCTGGAGGCTGCAACTGGCTGTCGTGGCCGCAGTCCACCCCGACCTGGGGGGCTGTCTAGCTCCTGCCTCCCTGCTTACATGGACCGTGCCTGTGGACTCACGCTCATTAGAGATGGGGTGACCTCACCCTGGCGTCTCATTTCACCACTAAGCAAAGCAACTCCAGAGAGAGACCTGGATTGACCAAGGTCCCAGCACCCTTTAGAATCTGGACCCTCGAGTGAGGCCCCTTTCTGCCATGAGACTTAATGTCACTGTGGTTTTTTTGGCCCAAGGGCTATGCCTGGCTACCCCCACACCCCAATCCTCTCTGGGCCTGGTTCCTGGGCCTCCCTAGAGCCCTTTCACTGTGGTCCTGGTGTCTCATTCCTACAGCCACAGGCTGCCTCATTACTCAGTAGAGACCTGCTAAATGCCCACCACGTGCTGGGTGGTCTGGTGCGCCGAGCAGCTGTGAAGGGACAACTCCCCATCACAGCATCCTGGTCCCAGCACCGCTGTCATCTACAGTCAAACCCTGGTCCTGTGTTTGCCTGGCCAGCACCATGGCCAACTCACCCAGTGGAGGGGTTGGTCCAGGGGCAAGCAAAGCCGGGAGGACCCAAAGAAGGGCTGGCTTCCCCCTGCCAAAGTCTCAATTCACTGCATACCAAGTCTGTTCCTTTTACAGAGCTGCCGTTTCAGAAGGGCCCTTGTGTAAACACGGGATACACCCCATGCCCGGCCTTATCACAACCCCTAGGGCTGCAGGTCACAATGCACACCATGCTTCGTCCGCTCTTTATGATATTGTCCTAGCATGGCCCTCAGGGCATGCACACTGCCCCGGGTGCCCTGTCATGCTCCCAGCACTCACCTTCCCGTACACTCCAGGGCCCCCTCCTGGGCCACAAAGACCTTCTCCGCCTTGGGGCTGTCTGGCAGAGGAGTGGTCTCAGCCCAGGTGTGGGGCAGGCAGGAATGCCAAGAAATTAGAGCCTCCAGGAGCTGCCCCCAGCCAAACACAGGCGAGAGTCTATGGAAAAGAACAGGCCTCTCTGATTCTTGAGTGGAACTCGGAGGAATGTGCTAGACCTCACTCCCCCGCAGGGCTGGCCCCCTTGCCATGGTAGCACGCCCCATAGGGGCTCCCCCTCCCCATGATGCCCTGCTCCTCCACCCCTGCTCACACTGAACCCCCACCTCAGCACCTGCCTCTGAGTGTCCAACCCGAGACAGCCCTCCAGGGGGTCTGCCCAGGGCCGGCTCTCAGCAGGACTGACCAACAGTGAAAGAGCAGGATGGAGTGGGAGCTGGCCTGGTCCACGGAAGCCATTCCTCGGATTTGGGGCACTAGTATCCTGAGGGAAGAGGCCCCATGTCTTTTGCTCACTCCTGAATACTCGGAACCTAGCCTGGTGCTGGGAATTCAGTAGGTGCTCAGGAAAAGTTGGGTAGCTGGTTGATGCTCAAGTCGGGGATCGAACAAAATAATTTACTTAAGAAAATTCAGATTTACTTTCATACCATGGTGCTGGAGGGCCCTCCCCTGAGCAAATGAGAGCAGGCTGTCCCTGCCATCTTCACAGGCACGACGTCCCAATTAAAAAGTGAAGAGGGACAGGATCCCTGGGAGGCCGGCCCCAGTGCATGCAGCGCGTGGACCTCAGTGACTCTGACAGCGGGCCCCACGCTGGCTCCCACTTAAAGCCCAGTGTCTGGAGGTTCCCTGGAGAAGAGCCACCCTTTCCAGCACAAAAGAACATGTTCTGCTCTTGTTACTATTTAATTTCAGTTTTTTCTTGGAAAGCCTCAACCCACTTGTGTGAATTCCCAGACTCTGTGTCTGCCTGGTCAAAAGCACAAGCGTTCCCTCCAGCTGGCCATCTTGGCTCTGTTCTGCGCTGCCATCCCGAGAGCATTCTCACGCTCACACCAGTGGCTGCTTTAGGGCGGGCAGTGAAAGCCACATCTGCCTCCTTCACAGACCATCGCTGGGGAGCAGGAGCCATCAGTCAGCACACGAAGGCCTGGGACCCTGAGCTTCTCCCCGGGAAGACAGCTGTTTGCGGGAAGCAGCTGCCCAAGGGCCCAGAATGCACACCCAGTACAGGCACAGCTGTGGCGGGAGCTGCCGGGGATCACAGCACAGAACAGAGCCATGTGGTGACCCTGAGGGTAATGTGGCTGGGGGGCCCAGCTGTGTCAGCAGAGAGGCTAACAAGAACACCCCGCCCGCACCCAACAGGAATGTGGCAGAGCCCTCGGGGCCCCTGGTGACCCTGCAGAGACAGGCCACTGAAACCACGAATCCTGCGGTCAGGGTGGGGCCTCCCCCAGCAGCTGGGCGGTCAGTGACTGTGAAGAAGCAAATGGGACAGCATGTGCCCAAGCCCAGTGTGGCCTTGAGCATGAAGGCTCTGCACAGTCTTGCTAAAGGGAGCACCTGAAAGGGTTTCAGAGGCGGAGCAGTTATGCGCAATTTTAATGCCCCGATTTATGCCTCTCAGTTTTTCCTAAGTGTTCGGAGTGAGCATTTATCAGTTTAAAAATTGGAGAAAAATCTATGAATAATACAATGGAAGAAAATCAACAGCCAGAAAAGATGCCCACAGTTTACCAACAGCTGGACTTCAGGCCACTGTCACCAGGGCTTTGTCATAGCTGTAAAAGGACAATCCAAGTTGTCCCCAAAGCTGTTTTGATACTGTGGCTGCATTTATTGCTATAAGTGGGATCAGAGGTCAGGGCTGGAGCATGAGTTGAATGGGGGCAAAGTGGGGGACAGTAGAAACATGCAGACCCACATGGGGTGAGCAGGCAGCAGCCAGGATGGCCACGCAGCTGAGTGTCAGGCCCCTACAGCTGCTGCTTTGAGGATGGGTGTGTGTGAGAGAGAGGCAGACAGACAGACACAGATAGGGAGAGACAGACAGAGCCAGAGAGACCTGCAGAGCCTCAGACTCTGACTCATGGAGTTTGAGTCCTTGGACTGTAATGTGGCATTCAGCTATCAGTTGTTTTGACCCCCAAAGTAGAACTATTGAACTTAGAACTACTGAAAAAAAAAATTACAACTCTGTCATCGTAGCTGCATTGAATCCACATCAAGTTTGCTTGAAGCAGAGGCAACCTTTGGTGCATTCTCCCCGATGCTGGGGCTCCTTTTGGCAGCTCCCCCTCACACCCTGAGTGACGGGGTGGCAGGGGGAAAGAGGCACACCCTGCTCCCACACGGACACAGTGCCGATGATGCGGGACCCCAGCCCAGGGCTCCTCACCATGTGAGCCCAGTCACAGACGCAGTGTGAGAAATCAGGCACACACGGGCGATTCTAGCTCCCTGCGCCTCGTCCATTTTCCCAGGTCCTGACTAACCTCAGTACCCCATCTCAGGGCCACAGTCTCTACCCCTTCGACCTCACAACAGACTGCCTGCCCCAGTGTCTCCTCCCCTTCATGAACGAGATCGGGCCCCACCCCCACCTTCTGCGATGCGTCCCCTGCCACAGCCCACTGCAGAGCCTGCCTCTTTCCTCCCGTTCCTCCCACCAAATGTGCTCAGAACCTCTGGGTGAGTCTGTGCGAAGCAGCGGAGAGAAAAAGCAGACGAGGAAAAGCCTCCGTCTCCAACAGGCCCAGCCAGGTGAAGTGGGGAGACGGCATCTGGGTGCCCTGAGGACAGAAGGAGGGCATCCCCATTACACAAGTGTCGTTCTACATCTACACAGGAGCGACACAAATTTAAACAGCAAGAGAAGCCTATGGAAATCTTTACATTAATCTTTACATTAGTGAATGTGAACCTTTAGAAGAGATGGACAAGTTCCTAGAAAGAAGAAATTTTCCAAAATTGACTCAGGAAAATAAAACTTAGATAACAATCATGTGGTAAGAAAAACTACTAAATTGTTACTCCAAGATCTTCCAACAAATAAGAAAATACAAAACGCAATGGATTCATTGGAGGGTTCTGTGTGTCCTTCAAGACCCTGATCATTCCAGAAGAGAAAAGAGAGAGAGTGTTCAACTTGCTCTCTGAGGCCAGGACCAGCTAGGCATGTTTTTCTGACTCCATGTACATGAAACATCAGATGGGCAAGTCCACAGAGACAGAAAACAGATCGGAGGTTGCCCGGGAGTGGGGCACGGCCAGCGGAAGGGCCTGATGAGCAGGTGCTGGGTCCTGGGCTCTTGCGGGTGATGAAACTTTTCTGGAACTAGCTGGTGGCGATGGCTGCACGGCACGCCATGTAAAAGGCGCCCAACCGCACACCGCAAAATGGCTAATGGTCAACGTTACACTTCTAGGGTTTGACTCAGTGACAGTAGGTGCATATCAGCCTCATTCAAGGAACGCAAAGAAAGACTTAGAAATTGTCCACGGAGGCATGTTCCTGACATGGACAGTTGGGGAGTCAAGTCCAGCACAAGGAGCCGGGCTCTAAGGTTCAGGGCTGTGACGGCAAGAGGCCCTCCAGCTGGGCTCGGCCAGGTACTTCCTCAGGCCCTGTGCCATGCTGACATCCCTTCCCACTGCTCTGCAAGGAGGCCCAGAAGGAGAAAATGGGGTGCCCAGGACAGAACCAGAGCAGGGACAGACCTCCTATGTGTCCTGCAGCACCACCCGCCAAGCTGAGCAGAGGTGAGAGCAGACAGCTTCCCCAGGTGGGCATGGTGAGTCTGCACAACCCTGTGGGCTCTCTGCTAGAAGACAAGAAAGGTCTCCGGCCTGAGCTCTTTGCCTCTGCCTCCTGGGCCGCAGGCCTCCCTGGCTTGAGGCTCTGCCCTCCCTGCTCTGCCCTCAGGCCCCCTTTCTCCCCTCCAAGTGGGATGGTGCCTCCCTCGTGCTTGGCTAGCCAGATCAAGCCCAGCCCACATTTGGTACATGGTGATACCAGGCTCCCCACCCCATTCAACGGTAAGCCTGGGTGTGGACAGTGCAGGACAAGGTATGAGCACCTGGCCCTTCTCCGCTCTGCGCCTTTAGCTCTTCTGTGTTGAGTGGCTCAGGAGTATCGCCATCTTCTCTCCAGCAGCAAGCAACGGGATACACGGTTGGCACCTTCTGTGGCTCAGGATGGGAGTGAGAACACCCACATTTCCTCCGGAGCAACTGTGAGGCTGTGCATGGGGCTGGGACCTGGGCAGAGGGGAGGCAGCAGGGATGCCTCTAGGGGTAAACAAACTGCATTATAACTCAGGCCTGGCGGGAAGATAAGGGCCCAGGGGACCTCTTCTGGACATGTTTGCTTATCAGAAGGATTCACAGTGGGAGCCATTGCTGGCAGACCCTTTTGGATCCCAACAGTGGAACTGTCATTTAGAAAACTGCACGTTGCAAACCTCAGTGTAGTACCAGCTTGACGGCTTGCAGCTTCAATCCTTAATAAGTTCACTTGCACATAACAAAGTCTTTCTTTGCTTAAATCCAATAATTTTTCTCCTAAGAGCAGCTCCCTCCAGCAGAAACACATCTGGCTGTTTCACTAAGGCCAGCTGAGTCTTGGGCACTTTGTGGTGTGAGTGGTCACGTTACGATATTTTTTGTCTCTGGAAATCTCTAAAATGTTAGTATGTGTTATAATGTTTTTGACTGTAGTGGAGGAGGAAACAATTCCTGGATGAAAAAAGAAGTCTCAACCCTAAGTGGCTGGGTTATTGCTCTAGAACATGTTTTAGCATCCACCGAGTTCGCTAAAGCGATGAGCCAGCAGGTGCAGGAAGGGCGCCCGGCACAGTTCTGGCTGGGGATGATGCCGACTTGTTAGGTAGCTTGGCTGCTGAGTTTCTGATGGACAAAAGCAAGTCACTTCACAGCTGTTCTGCGGCAGGACAAAACATTAAATTTAAACCACGAAATAGTCCTGGAAGCACAAGAACAGGTGGTAAACGGTCTCTTAGGCAGATGGTAGTTTTTAATAGTTGTGTTCAATAGTCATTTGCTCTACTAGAGACCATGCCTATCACTCATGTTTTACTTCTTCTGCTTGAATGCTGACAAAATGCTGGGCAAAGGTTTAAAAAATAACTAGCCTCCTTCCTAAAAAGGACCCTTTTGTTTATTACATCAAATAGGGACCAAGGTGTGCTGGGTGTCTATCCACCCCCGTGTGGGCAGAAAGCTTGAGAACAGCGGGCTGAAGCAGGTCAGGAGAACTTGGCCCTGAGAGGCCAGGGAAGTGGGCTGCTCCTCACGCAAACCCTTCTGCCTGTCTTCCGTTCTCCCTGAAAAACCTCACATTCTCCTTAAAAACTATGAAATGAGTAGGACACAAGACACATTTTCCTCCGAGCATGTTCCTTCTTTAACATGAAGCTCTAAGACTTCAAGGAACAGTTGGAAATGAGGCAACCTGCATTTGCTGCAACCAGCTTGAAGGACAGGAGGGCCCCCCATCGTCCTCCAGCGGCCCCTCCCAGCCCTCGCCAGCCCACCTCAGCGGCCCATGCTGCCAGCGTTGGGGAAGCAGGTGAAACCGCCCCAGCTGGGAACCATGGGCCTGACCCTCGTGGGGCTTCTGAGGTCATCTGCTTTTATGACAATTCCAAGGGTACAAATAGTCGAGCTCCTTTATCTAAAATGGAAATACTATCTTCCAAATAAAACAGGATTGTTCATCTGTAGATAAATTCACAAACCCAGTCTGAATGTGGAGCATGCTTCCCAGAGAGGTGCGCTGCTCCCGGCCCGTGGCATCTGTTCCATCGTCGATGCCGTGTGCTTTCCCCACCCCTGCCCCCCTCAGCCCTGCCAGGTGCTTCATCCTCCCCCCACCCGTGCCCTTGCTGAGGCCACCTGTTCTAAGGGGTGCAAGGAATTAGCAGGCCACTTGGGCCTCCACTGAGAACACTCATTCTCTGAGGCCACTGAGAGAGTCAGGAAATTGGCTCCGACAGCAAACTCTACCTTCAAGCCTTTGCAGAAAGTACTCAAGGGCAATTCCATACATGTTCTCATCATGAGTGTGGCCAGTCCCCCTGACAGGCCTTCTGCTAAGATCAGGAGGAGACAGCAGGACCACAGGACTAGGTGGGCATATCTCCACAGACCCCACTCACCAGGGGCAGCCTGGGAGACCCACTCCACCACCCCATGCCCAGGATGGGCCGAAGGGCTGAAAGGCCACCCCAGGTGGGGCTCCAGTGCACACCCAGCCCCTGCCTTTATTTCAACTTCAGCCCGGTCCCGCCACTGCAGAATGGGGTTCTCAGACCAAGTGCATCAGCACCAGCCCTATAAAGGCATTCAGAAGTCGTCTATCGGATTCTGCCCCTTCCTCTTCTGACAGCCCATATCCGCACTTGACTGTAAGGCAGATTACGTCAATGCCTACCTTTTCTGAGTGCACATTACAGCAAATTTGATTATAAGGTCCTACAAAATGCAAACATAGAAAGACAGCCAATTATGATGTCCCCTTATAAATCGTGTAAGAGACGTGGCATGCAGTCACCCCTGGGGTACACAGGTTTGGGTCCTTTATGAGATTAATTTTCTCAGAAAACAGTAAGTCATCCTTAATAAATGCCAATGGACTGATGGGTTTTAACAAAAATCTTGACACAGCTGTTAATTATGTTCTACACAAGAGACCATTTATGTCTTTTATTTATTTCCCCATCACACCCTAAATGCATGTTCACTAACATGCTGAAATAGAAATAAGATTTTGTTCTTGAGAATATCATGTTCTAATGACCAACTAATTTATCAACCCAATAGAGAAACACAAGCCCAAGGTCCAGGTTGGAAGACCACATTAGATTCACCAGAAACAAGGTCAGCACAACAAAAACACTCCCCAAACTGGAAAGTAAGGAAAAAGGTTATTTTTTTCTATCATAGACTTGTGTGTGTGTATATCTCATAACCTAGTGGTGTTTCCTATTACTTATAACCTAGCAATTAATGATATTAATACCAAAATTAGCATTCTAGTATTAACTGTAGTAGAGAAGTCCACAGAATTTCTATCCCAGTCTTATTGTATCACATGAAAAACTAAAACTGAAGTCAAAGTGCTTGTTCACAGGATGCGAGATTATTAGGTGTCATCTGATCAATGTGGCTTTTGCTACATTTAAGGGGAGGACCTAAACTTACACCACACGTGGCAAGCTGGTCACGGTTCACAGACACACACGTGTGGCTGAACATGTGAGCCCACGTGGACAACAGGGCTGCAGCAGTGTGGGACCTGGGACCTCCGTCTCCCCCGAATCCCTCATCAAGCATCCTAGCGCCACCCAGGGCACCTAGCGTCCACCTGAGGACACTGCAGGATAAGAGGACACGCACTGCGTCAAGGGCACAGAGAGCTCTGGGCTCTGTACCCAGCTACAGGCTGCGGGGGCTTCCACAGAGGCCCCACCACCTGCTTCCACAAAACCCACCCCGTGTTCAGAATGAGCCCAGCTGGCAAGCCCACATGGATGGCTCAGGGAGAGGCCCCTGCCAGTGTCAGCACTGTGTTCTCTGTGTTTTATTAACTTAGATATTAACTATGCTCTTGCATGGAATCTTGGCCTTCTTCCATGTTCTGCGTAAGAACACGACAGAGTGTGGTGTCCTTTCCCTGTTGGCTATTGCATCACTCCTGCTAAAGAGATAGTAAAGGGAAGTCTTATTTCTCCAAACAGAAACTTAAACCTTGCTTTACAGCAGAAAGTGGCTGGGGTGACTTAACAAGACCGTCCAATGGAACGAAGGCCCACTTGTGCCACCTAAAGATAAGTCAACCTGCACGCCGCCTACCGAATGCCCCACAGCCAGCCTCAGACGCCCCCCCACGTGCATCCAGCCACTGAGAACCTGAGGCTGCCTGGTTCCCGCCCCGTGAGCAGTGCGGTGGGTTCTGGAGCAGCTGGTGCAAGGCTTTGGGAGCCCATGCTCTGTGCTTACCAGGGAAGGAGGTGGTCCGCAGGGGTAATTTGATGGGCGCCAATGTCAGGAAGTGGCAAGGCTGCACACTGGAGGGTGATGGGCCCCCCAGTCCCTCAGGGTCCACGGAGACCATGGCGGCAGCGGCTGCAGCGATGGCGATGGCAGGGCTGCCGCTGACGGGCTTAAGGCTGTTGTGGCGACCACCTGCAGAAGAAGGACAGGGAGGTCAGCATGGGGACGCCAGTGTTCACGGAGACAGGCACCATCTTGTGATGCAGCACACATGCACCCAGGAAACAAGTGGTGTTGACTTCCTTGCTTGGAAGCCCAGGCCATGTGCCGCTGTCCCAGGGGAAGTGTGATGAACTCTCGAATGGCCAGAATGTTGGTTGTGCATGCAGCACACCCGCACTGCCATGTGATTTCAGGAAGTCACAGAGCTTACCACCAGCAGGGGACGTGTGTGCCTCAAAGAGAAGGAACCTGCTGTGGTGTGCATGTGTTACACACTCAGACATGATGGTGACCAGTGTACAATGACTGAGAGCAAGAGCTGGCGGCAGCCGGGGGACGGGCCCATGAAGAATGTGGGAGGTGGCCTTGGAGGAGGGGGCAACTGTGGGTTAAGATGGAGAAAGGTTTCCGGAGGATGTGGCTGGCCACCTTGCTGGCCGCTCCAGTGGAATATCCCGGCACCCGTCCCAGCCTGGACACTTGTGTGAGGAGGCAGGCACCTGACCTGGAGCCCAGCTTGTCTTTCTCAGCATTATCATTGAAGAACTTGAAAGCTTGCTTCTGTCTGCACCTTTTCTATAAAGCTATTTTTTTTTAATGGGCTCTTCAGCTCCTCCAATAATTGTGATTTCTAAGGAATATTTTGTAGCTACCAGCTTACAGTGATGGGGCAAGTCTAGTTTTTCCAGTTCTGTAGAGTAATTTGATAATATGTTTTAAAAACCTTAATATAGCTCACACCTTTTGAGCTGGCATTCCTCTTCCAGTAATTCAGCCACATGCTCAATGCCTTCACATAAAGGCTTATAGTGAGAAACTAGAATTATCAGCAAAAGGCAAACGGTTGTATAAACAAGTGCGTCCATTCAATGAGATGTTAAACAGCCAGTAGACTCATATCCAGGAAGGGCGCTCAGGGCCATTGGGAATGGCTCCCAATATGTTCAGTAAATAAAGCAGATGACAAAATCACTTTACTTTCACACGATATGGTCATTCAGTCAACAGATCTATATTTGGCTGACTAGATGCAAAGCGTGCTGCAGCTCCTGGGGCAGAGCAGTGAGTCAGACAGACGGAGGTGGCCCTTGGGGACCACACCTCCCAGGTAGGGAAGGTGCACAGTGCACACCTTTCCTGCGGTTTTGCTCTATGCTACAGGTTAATGGCAGAAAAGCAAAGCAGGAAAAGGGAATTGAGAATTAGTAGGTGGGTTTCCACCTTAAGTGGGGTTGTCAGGTGACAGCCCCTGGGAGGCCAGGAGGGGAGTCACGCAGGGCAGAGTGGGCCAGGGGCAGGTAAAGGAAGTGTAAAGGCCTCCCAGCATGTTCCAGAAGCTGCAGGGAGGTCAGGAGGGCCAGGTGGTAATGCCTGGGCCTCGTCCTCTGAGTGAGGCATGTGCGCAGGCTGTGGAGCAGAGGGGCCTGCTCTGACTTGTTTTAAGGCACTCGTCCTGGCTGCTCTGCCGGGACACAGAGGAAGGGGGCAGGCTGAGCTCTGCCTGATCTATTTAGTCTCTCTCTGTTTCTGTCTTTCTGTATTTTCCAAATTCCCTATCGTGGGCATAGACAGATTTTAAAAATTAGATATTTTTTGTAGAGCAACTTTAGGTTTACAGAAAAACTGAAAAGAAAATACAGAGCAATCCTGCATATTCTGCACCCCCAGTTTCCCCTATTATCGCCCCCTCACATTGGTGGGTTACATTCGTTACCATTGATGAACCAACACGGACACATTATTATTGACTAAAGTTTACCGTTTCAGGTTTTGGCAGTTGGAATAAAACAGCTATAAACATATGTTGCATATTTTGTTTGGAAGTGAGTTCTCAGTTTGCCTGGGTAAATATCGAGGAGTGTGACTGCTAGATCATATCGTAAGGCTACTCTTGCTTCTGCCCAGTAAAAGAAACTACCCACAAAATGAAAAGACAGCCTACAGAATGGGGAAAAAATATTTGCAAACCATATATCTGATAAGGGGTAAATATTCCAAGATATATAAAGAACTTGTACAAGTCCATAGCAAAAAATAAGATTATATTAAAAATGGGCAAAGAACCTGAACAGACATTTTTCCAAAGAAGATACATGAAAGGCCAACAGGACATGCTCTCAGCATCACGAACCATCAGAAATGCAGATCCAAACCACAGTGAGATACCACCTGACTGCTGTCAGCATGGCTGTCATCAACAGGGGAGGAGGTCCTCAGTGCTGCAAGGCTGTGGAGGAAAGGGAGACCTGCGCACTGCTGGTGGGATTGCAGCTGGGCAGCCACAGTGCGAGACAGTCTGGAGGAGCTTCAAAAAATTAAACACAGAACTACCATATGATCCAGCAATCCCCCTTCTGGGGATCTATCCAGAGGTAAAGAAAACACTAACTGGAAAAGATACCCTCACCCCCATGTTCAGAGCAACATTATTTACAATAGGCACTGCATGGGAACAGCCCATGTCCACGGATGGATGAATGGGTACAGAACATGTGGTGCATATGCACAGTGGAATATTACTCAGCCACAAAATGTGGGGAACTGGCAGTTGTGACAAATGGGTACACCTTGAAGGCATTATGCTCAGTGAAGTAAGGCAGATACTGTATGATCTAACTTAGACATGGACTCTAAACAAACAAACTCGTGAAAAAACAGCTTAGACTTCTGGTGACCAAAGGCAGGGGATGTGCAGGGGGAAAGGAGAGAGGTGGTCAAAGGTGCAGCCGCCAGTTGCGGGGTAAGTAAGGAGGCACTGGGGATGGGACGTCCCGCAGGAGGACTAGAGCTGACCCTGCCGTGAGACACAGGAAAGCTGGTGAGAGTAGATGCCAACAGTTCTCATCACAAGGAGACTTTCTTTTCCTTTTTGTTGCATCTAAGTGAGAAGATGGATGCTAGCTGAACCTACTGCGGTAATCACCCCACGACCTGTGCACAAGAAACCACCGCGCTGGGCGCCTCACGCTCACACAGTGACGTCTGCTGATTATTTCTCAGTAAAGCTGGGAAAAAAATGATGTGTCAATTGAAAAGAAAAATAAATAAATAAAGCTTACCTGCTTCTTGGAAAAAAAAAAACTTGGAAAGATAGTTTTTAACCTGCTTTGAATTCATTTGGTTATGTATACAAATGCAACACCCTCCAGTTAGCTCACAAAATTGAATGAGTAGCAGTGGACATAGGAAGTTAGTCACCAACACTCACAAAATCATTGTCATAACTGCTGGATGAGATGGGAAGAGCCCTGGCCTTATCAGGTCAAGGATGCCACAGGCTCCTGGCCTCCGGGAGGGGCGCTGGGTGTGGACGTCTGACCCAGGTACCTGACGTGCGAGCAGAACCTTGGTCCAAATGTCCAGCGCACCAACAGCACACATGCGTGCCGGCTGCAAATGAGCAGAAGGCAGCTGGGAGGGTGGCGCGTAGGCGCTGTCACTGACGGGTTCATGACCATGAAACCCGGGGAGTCACAGCGGAAGGCAGGCAATGGTGTTCCTCCCCAGTCTCTTCCCGGCATCTTTTGCCCAGGCACTTACCAAGCATCTCCACATGCCAAACTGTGGCAGCTTGGGACTGGGAAGAAGATGGGAAAGCAGACACCAGTCAACTGATAAAGGTCTGCAGGACAGGCAGCCCGGAGATGCAGAGCTAGTGTGGCCAGGGGATGCCAGCTGCTCTCCCGAGGGACACTTCTGGAGCCCAGTCCTGGAAGATGAGCAGGCACTCAACAAATGGGGTGGACTGATAAATACTCATCATAAGTTGCTCTCCCCAGGGGACTGCTGAGAACCCCTCAGTGGCGTAGACAGGCAATGAGATAAGAGGTCCAGCCAAAGACGGCTAGGAGGTAAGCCAGAAATGCTAGACTGTAAGAGTTACTTGAAAAATCAGTTTTACAAAACAGTAATTAATCATGTGCTTCCCTTGCAGGAGGCCCGAGGAGGGAGCACAGGCCAGCTGCTGCTGGGGAAACTCCAGGGGTGCCACGCTCTCACCCCTGAGCTGCTTCGTGATGTGTGTCACTGTCTCCAGCAGCCAGACTTGCAAGAGCTTTGTGGGCGCTTATCCTGAGCTACCCCCAAAGCCATGTGAAGGGGAACTTCCATTGTCTCTGTTTGTGGCCAAAGATGGCAGGACTCAGTCCCTTCTCACAGGCCCTGGAGGACAGAGGCCCCAGACCCCTAAGCCAGGTGGCCCTCACAGGGCTGGTGCTGGACCTCTTGTCCAAGACCCCAGGAGGACTGGAGTGTCTGGAGGACTTTCTCCTTTGCACGGCCAGAGCCCGCCCCGGGGCCATGCCCACAGGAGGCCAATGGGCACAGCTGACACACAGACTTACCTAAAGCCCACGTCTCTCAGCAACCCAGAGGGCAGGCAGGCAGCCTCTGGGCGAGCCGCTCTGTTCCCAGGCACCCTGGCTAACGGCACCGCCCAGCCCAGAACCTGCCTTCAAACTGGAACCCAGCCAGCTGCTGCCTGCTTTTCCCAGAATCCAGCAGAGGGAAGGGATGGGAGGGGAGGCTGGCAGTGCAAGAACAGGTCAGGGAAGCCGGAGAGCATCTGGCACCACACTGAGCATGGGAACCCAGCCCTGGGCAAGCTCAGGAGTCTGCTCAGGGGCCCACGGTGCTGTCGGTTCTGGCCGCTCCAGGGTTTTCTCTTCCTCATCAGGCCGGTGCTGGAAGAGCCAGGTCACGGCCCAGAGCCTGTGCTCTGCAGAGGCAAGCTGGCCTGGCAGTGCTGGAGAGGCCCCTCATGTGGTGCGGGCCCCTGGCCTCTGCCATGGGGTGCTCAGCTGCAAGGACCGCTCTGGCATCAGGGTGTCACTAAGCACTAAGCTAGGAATTATAAGGCTCAGTGGGCTGCAAAAGGGTTAAATGCTCCACATGTAACTTCTGTGTCATCACCAAAGAACAGGACGAAGGCCTTGGAGTGCTGTGTCTGAGAGAATGCAGAGGGCCAGCCCTTTGGCCTCAGAGGTGGGACGGGGTGTCGGGCGAACCTCAGGGGGCTGGTAGGGCTTCTCCTGAGGAGGACCCTCGCCTGGCAAACACCAGCTGTTGTGTTCTCTGTGCCGAGCAGCACATTCAAAAGAATAAACAATCATTAGTTTATTATGTCTATTTAGCAAACAATTTCAGCTACAGTGGAAATCCTTCAGGCAACGTATCTACCTACTGGTAATGTATTCTGCATAAACGGCTGTTTGATCAGAGCAGTGATGTCAGGCAGGAGGCACACATGCTGCACTTCCACCGCAAGGCGGGTCTGGGGCGGCAGTGGGCACATGTGGTTTGACATGCAGAGGGCAGAGGACCCACAGGTGGGCACCTGCATTTGTTCGGCTCCAAAATCAGTGTACTGGCCCTCAGGTACCGGCATCCAGAGCAGAGCTGCTTTTCCCTCCTGTCTTGACAGCACTGTGCCCCGGTGCCTTGAGGCACTGCTCCCAGGAATAGGGAAATTCACCTGAATTCAACCCATTTCTTTTAGGAAGACTAGTGACGGGTTTTGTGTGTCTTTGCTCAACTAAAGGATGAGCCACAGAAAATTGCTGAATGTGCGTTTGAACTGCTGCTGAAAGGGGTGGCCTTCCACTTTTGTTTGCTTTCCTTGGTACCTATAAGTTCTGGCTGTTTTCTGAAAAAGGCATTGGATCCCAGGGATGGTTAAAGTCTTCCATGGGCCCAGGAAGCAAGCCTATAAGCTGAGCCAGACAGTCTCCCTCACTTGCCAAGTTACCTGTTCCATTCTGGGTCCCTCTGGACTGCAGCTGCTCAAGGAGCCCCCACATCTGTCTTCTCTGCGTCTGGGCTCTGGGGCAGCATGGCCGCACACCGAGGGAGGGGCTGCCTGCAGGGGCAACGCTTGCTGGCGACCAGCTGGCCGAGCACCACTCCCACACACTCTGCTTATTTCTCCCTCCCCTCTGTTATGGCATTGGGAAGGCGACTTTCCTGTACAAACCCTTTCACTGTGGCCACACAAACCCTTCCTTGCTTTTGCTGATTTCCAGGCATAACCTTCTGTGCACAGAAGCCCTCCACCAACAGCACCGAGTCCTGCCTTTCAGCGAAGGCTTTGCTAGGAACTAGCCTTTCCTGACACCGGGTACTGCTGCCATTTGACTCATTTCAATTTAACTTTGTCCACATGTACACACATTTCAAGTCACACTGAGTCTCTCCCAGGCCCCAGGGACCCCCATCAAGCCTCTGCTATATCCCATCTCCCATCTGCCTTTCCAAAGGCTCTAACTCAGAGCCAGGTGGCATTCATCCCTTTGTATGGCCACTAAGCATCTGCGATGCGTATGAGAACCACAGAGGCCTGTCTGTACTCCTAGGACCCCATCCTTGTTATCTTGGGTGGAGCTGGGCAGGCTCAGGGGCTGTGGGTGCAGACCTGAGACCCCTTAGAGGTGACCTGCCTCCACCCTGTGACTGATGACCCCCCCAGGCCACTGTCCTGACACTATGATGAAGGGTGCTCCTGGCACTGACCCCAGCCAGGATTAATCCAGCTCCTTCTCCCAGCTACAGGGACCCTCTGCTTTCCTCCCACAGACCCACAGAGCCAAAGGCATGGTTTTGCCTGTGGGCCTCTTTCGGGGATGCCTGATGATGTAAGCTCAAGCTGGTTGCTGAGCCCCACCAGCGATGTGAATGAGCACCGCCCCCATTTGGACAAAAGTCCGAACCTAACCTCCCAGCAGCCTCCCAGGATGGGCACGTGCCGCACAGTAGCGCAGAGTCAGCCCCGCGCCTCGGCGCCCCCAGCGGGGAACGTGGCAGTTACTTAATGCTAAGAGGGTGGTGGATCCACTTGGCTTTGCGCATCAGCTTAGACACACCAATGTATTGTTATTTTTATGATTTCATGTAACTAGGTGCACAATAATTTGAATATTCATTTTATTAAAACTAGAGATTAATTACACTACCCCAAAGAACAAATTGCTGCTAATACCAGATAACCTAAACATGCTGAATGCCATAATGAACTGAGTCAGGGAAGGAGGGGAACAGAACGAGCAGCACAGCAACTTCACTGAGAAACAGCAGATGGTTTGATGATGACTTCTCATGAGCACCCTCAGCCCAGCCAGCTACAGGAGCCCGCTTCTGGGTGCATGCTCAGTGGCCCTGGGCTCGGGTGCCGGGTGGGGAGTGGATCGTGACAGTGTGCATGCATGCCACCAACCGGACCTGAGGGCTGGCTCAGAAGAGCCCCTTGCCTCCGCTGGATTCACTCTCCATCAGAACACCTGAGACGGAGCTCCTGCCACCTTACACATTTGTAAACTCCTTGACGGCAGGACATGTCTAGGTCCTGTGCACAGTGGGTGCTGAACAGATGCATGTCAACTGGTCCAGGAAGGATTCATCCTGTAAGTTGCTTAGTGTGCTTGACAGGTCCATGAAGATTCTTCAACTTCTGAGCATGGTTCTCCCTAAAGGGAGTGTCTTTTTCTACAGATGCAACAGTGTTGGCAAAAGATTAACCTTTTGCCTTTAATGAATGTGCTTATCCTATAAAAGCTGTGAGAGGCACCCTAAGAGGCAGCCTGAGGTTTCACTGACCTTGAAAACAGTACAAAATCCTATTTGCTTCCTCAGCAACACAAGTCGTGTGAAGGGGTTCGGCAATGTGCTCAGCAGAACCATGCTGCTTATCATCAGGCAGCTGTTCCTGAACCACTTCATTGTGTTCAATGCACACATGATTCATGCTCACCTCTTACCTGTCTCATAATATCCCATGGCAGTAATAAAGCACAGGAAATTATTCTCAGCCTATGTATCTCTTTCTCAGAGACACATTTAGACAGCGATGTCATCAACCAGCTGACAATTTTTAAGGATTTTCCTGCTTTGCTGCGCCTATCTTCATTATAAAATGAAAATGATTGAATGCCTCATAATGGAGACACCAAACATGCCTTTCCCTTCACCAGCTGCCAGACTGGGTCTGTCCCCAAATTTCCCCAGGCAAACTGCAAGACAGTTCAGGGCAGCAGAGGGGGCTTTAATGGGTCACACCAGATCGATGTGTCCACACTGACAACTTCACTCCTCCAAACCCACACACTTTCCCAGGAAACAGCCCCTGGCCAGGGTTCCTTACCTCCTCCAGTGAATGCTCAGGGTGCTTGAGAATGAAAATCTTTAAGACATAAACTTTCAGAGAAATGTTCTCATCATACGTAGCTGCTGCTGAAGCATGCTGACCAAATCACGTTCAGCTATGGCAGGCTGTGGCACAGATGTGCCTGTCCATGTGGATCCGATAACCTAAGGGGGACAAGAGTCCACCTTTCGGAATGCAGACATGGCAGGACTAGGGAGAGTCATGTCCCCAATGGACAGGAGCTGCAGGACCCAGGGGCATCCTCTCTCACACAGGCCTGGCCGGGGGGCTTGGACTACACCCCAAACGGTCAGCCCTGCACCTCATGCACGGGGCCCTGAGGACAAAGGGGCTTTAAATCGGCAGACTCATCACAGAGACAACGGAAGATAATGGATGACAGGAGGGAGATTTGGGTTCATTTTGATCCCCAGCCCCTGAACCGTGAGGGGCTTCTGTGGCAGCGCACACCCATCCCAGAGCTGTGACCGTGGTCCCAGGTCACCACAGCTCCACAGAGGAACGGCTGGAAAGCTTCCCCCAGGTAGGTGAGGGGGTGGCCTGTGCCACATACAAGGGCAACTCTGTGCTTGCTGGCAAGTAAGTGCATGTCCCCTGCAGCCATGGTCACTCAGCTTAGCGGGGGTCCTGGGCTCCTGCCAAGTGCAGGAGGCTGTGCTCAGGAGCAGACGGCCCTGGCCCGGGGCCTCGGTCCCAAGGAACAGCAGACAGATGGGCTTCCAGAGCGGGCAGGTGTCGGCCGGACAAGCACTAGCACAGAGAAGGGAGCAAACGCGGGGCACTCTCCCATGACTAGGGCTGGGGCCAGCCTCTGAGGTCAGGTCTCAGCAGAGAGCCGAAGGCAGCAGCAGATGGTTTGCCACCAGGATGGGGGACGCAGTGGGGTGGAGATGGGGCCAGGAGGGCATCATGGACTTTGGATTTTGCTCCATGTGTGGGTCTATCAGTCACTCACTGAGGCTCAGGAAGCAAACGCTGGGGGTCCTTCCTGGATGCTGCAGAGGGGCCAGGACAGCCACGCTGCAGGAGGTAAGGCATGGCCGTGGCCACCCAGGTCTTCCCTGCTCCACAGCACCTGAACTGAGGTCCCCAAGAACGCAGGTGCAGGAACTCTGACTCCACAACCCTGGGCTCAGGAGGATATGTGCGCACGTGCACACACTCACACACCCACGTGTTCTCTCTATGGCTGCAATGCATGGATTCCGTTGGCAGCCTTGGAGAGGCACCTGTGACAGGCTCAGGGCAGGCGTGTGGAGCCCTGCCACCAGAGGCACCCTGAATCAGGCCTCCTGAGCCTTGTCTTTCCACTCCACTAGCAAAAAGGAGGGAAGTTTTGCTACCCACAGAATCTAAGCAAACCTTGCAGTCCCATTCTTACTCTTCTCAGTTTTCTAGCCTGGACCTTTGGAGCTAATCACGTTTCATGTATAAAAGCCATGTGGTCATCTGCACAATTCCTCTCCTCTTATCCAAGCCTGCATCAATATATGTCTCTTTCTCTGATCCCAAAGGCGTGAGTCGACCACCAACAGTCATTAACTTCCCTTCTGTGGCAAACTGAAAAATCCCATTCTCTGTGTCCTCGGTTGCATTTGCTCTTCCCTCCCTGAATCAGTGACATTTCTGGAGTGTCCATTATGTGCAAGGGCTTGTTGAAGCCCCCACCCCCAGCCCCTGCATAAGCAGTCTGCAAGGCAGGTCTGTCTCCTGCCGTGAGGAATGAATGCAAATAGGCTAATTAGATCAGAAGAGATTCAAGGTTCATTTCCAATTTAAAAAACCCACTGTATTGAAGATAATGCTACCTGAAATGAATACTTATCTTCCTTAAAAGAGTGAATAATGTATTGTTTATATAAAAAGCATTTGTACTGATGCCAAAGGAACAGGAAGCTGCAAGTAAAACTCGAGACCACCAGCCATTATTAACAGAGAAAATGCAGGCACTGGAGACACACTCAAGTTTCTTTCCTTTCCAAAGGCAGATCCGACTGGAAGCCGCTGGGGCTTAACCTCTGGGGCATTCATTCATACAATCCTGCAAGCCTCTGTCCCTAACTCCTCCTAGTGAGGTTTCTATTCTATTCCTTAAAGAAGACGCCCAGTTTATATAAAGGCCATGGTCCCAAGCCACTGGTCTGTCACTGCTTACCACCTACAACACAAATGAAAGCTCCCTCTTCTACAGAGCCGCTTACAAAGGGTTCACCGGAACGTCCACCCCTCCAAAGCACACATAACACCTAGCTATTCAGATCTCAAGCTTTCAAATTTCTCAGAATTCTAACTGAAATCACATCTGCATGAATTCAACAGTGTAATTATGGGAAATACAGCCATGATCTGCTGAGAGTTTTAGGAGCACATGTTATTTTTTTAGGATTCCTGATGCAGTTTTTTTTTCTTAACTTGTAGTCTTGGTAATACCAAATAACAGAAGAGAACTGATTCTTCGTTACAGAAGCCAGTGAAAGTGGCCGTAGGTGTTGTGCCATAAAGACTTGTTTTCCCTACCTGTAAACTTTCTAATCAGAGTATTTTAATCTATTAATATAAATGATACACTAAAACATTCACAAAATAAACTGGACCATGAGACTCAAGGAAGAAGAGTTTTCCCGTTCTGTTTCCCATTCTGTCCCCAGCACACACAACAGGATGGCACATGGCAGCACTGGATCTGTACCTGTTCTTGATTCGATATTGACTCTTGCTTAGCATTTGCCAAGCTGTTAGAGACAGGACCCCGTGCCAGGCCCTGCAAATCCAGCAGTGAATAAGACAGCCAGGGCTCTTATCCTCTAAACTTGAGACTTTTTAAGTAAACTAGTCATAGTATGACATTTTTCAGGGTTATTTTAAATAACAGAAACAGGGTGTATACATTCAAAACAACAGCAGAAAATAAAACTTTAAAATGAACAAAAATATTAAATTAACAGTAAAGAAGACCAGATATGAGACTAGAACAATTGAGAGAAAGAGTAATACTAAACCAAGAAGGTAGAGGCAAGTCCTAAGAGATGAATATTCATAATAGATGTAAATGGCCTAACTGACCACTGAAAACACAGACTGCTAGTAGGGAAAAATCTAGCTATTTAATGCTTAGAAAAGATGCCCTTAAATTGTAAGGATGCATAGAAAAGTTGACAACAGACATGTGGACAGATATAGGCAAGAGAAAAAAAGCAGTGCAACCTTATTACACTATCATGAAATACGTGGCAAGCAACAAGGCTCTGAGAAGCAAAGCGCTGTCGGCATGGAGACAGTAATGAAGTGACTATATAATGGAGAAAAGGCAAAGTCACCGTGAAAATATGATGACTTGAAATGATGAATGAACTTAGTGAAAGTGTTAAAATTGATAAAACTAGAATTTGAGAAATCCACCAGCATGGTACAAGGTTTAACCATGTCTTTCTCAAATATTTTCAAAAGAAAAAGTATAATTAAACAACATAATTATCATGCCTATTCAAATGCACATTGATAGAACCTGGCATCCAACATTAACAGATACATATTCTTATCAACTTTAATAAATGGGACATTTGTGAAAACTAGTCATTTGCCAGGCCATAAAGCAAATCTCAACAAGTTTCAAAAGAATTGTTGTTATATAGACCATATATTTGACCAGAGTTTACCTAAATTATAAATGAATAACAAAAAGAAAATTAAAAATCCTCATGAATTAAAATTAAACAGAAAAAAATATTAAAAAATTCCCATGATATATAAAATTATAATGAAAATTTAAAATATACAAAATTGTATAACAAAATTACTACATTTACAAATTTATGGAAAGCAATGAAAATGGTATGTAGAAAGAAAGCTATAGCCTTAAATCTTTCATTAGAAAAGAAGACAGAAAAGTAACCTGCAATATACAACTTAAGGATTTAAGAAAAGAAAAATATATGAATAACTCCATAGCAGAGGGAAGAAAATAGAGGTAAGAACAGAAATCATTAAGTCTGGAAATACCTATAGAAAAATATTTTTACAGGGCAAAACTGGTTTCTTTGAAACTCTGATAGAATGGGAAAATAACTCTAAAAAAGTTGAAGTAAATGTTTTAAAATAAAGAAGTTTAAATAAGCAATATTACACATTAGAAAGAGAATGCTAACATAGGATATTAAAAAGATAACTAAATACCATGAAAAACTGTACAATTTGAAAACTTAAATGCAAGTATGAATTCTAAAAAAAAATACATAGCTCATCAATCTACCAGGAATAAGAAATAGAAAGCATGAATAGTCATATAACAAATGGATTAAATCAATAGTTACAAATGTTCCCACAGATCCTCATATTTTAACAGACAAGTCCTACCAATTATTTTTTAAGGAGTACCCCATTCAAATATTGTAAAACTCTTGCAAAGAATTAAAAGAGAGGGGTTACTTCTGAATTTATGCTATGAAGTCAGTACACCATTCACACTAACACCAGATGTGTAGAGTAGGAGAACAGAGAATGGCAGGCTAGTTTCACACAGGAGCACAGACCAGGACCTTACAGAGCAGAGCACTGTATATAAAACAGCAACTCACCAAGGAATGCAAATGATTTTACATAAAATTTTAAAGTATCATATACTACAATAACAGATTACAAGAAGAGAACTGGATTCTCTTAATAGAAAGAAGAAAAACATTCAGAGAATTTCATCTCTGAGTTATGATAACAAAAATAACCACTAGCAAACTAGGGATGGAAGGAACTTTCCTAAGCTGGATAAATCGTCCTTAACAAACTCTATAATTCATATCACTGTTAACTGACAGTATTAGAAACATCCCCTTTACAGTGAGAGCTGCTCAGAGTGCCTGCCTCCTACCATTATTACATTAGATATTGTGCTGAAAGTTCTAGACAGCCAGGGTAAAGCTAAAGTGTTAAAAAGTAAAATTTAAAAGCCCAAGAATGGAAAGGAAGAGACATCCTTTTCCTGAGCATCGACACTTCTGTAGTTCTTGCAAGGCAGTCTTGTGTCCTTCAAAGTGAAAGACTTTAGCAACTTGGATTAAGAGGTTTGTAAGATGTCTTGAAAGCTGTTGTAAAGAAATGAGGCCAAATGCTTAAAAAACATTTATGCACAGTGAAAATCTGGAAATAGTTTCCTCTGGTGTATTTATGTTGAGTAAACTCTGATTCATCAGCTGGATTTTTAAGACTTAATTAAAATGACATTTACTAATTTATCCTATCATAGAGAAACATATATTAAAATATCAAGTCAGAATGTAAAACTAGTTACAATCTTGCCCCACGTATGGTAATGCACTGATACACTGACTGTGAATATTTACTGTAGTGGGTTGGCTTTTTTTTTCTTCCTTCTACGTTTCGATAGTTTCCAAATTTTCTATATCTAACAAATATGGATTAATATTAAATTGGGAAAAATGAAGTGTGTTAAGAGGCAAACCATTTGTGCATATAAACACCATACAAGCTTATACCTTTTAAATATTTTAGATGTTGGATAAAATAGACCTTTATCTATTTTTATAAGATCATAGACATAGAAAGACTGTATTTACATTAAAGGTGTTCACAGAAATGTGCATTAAGTAAATTTCTTTGAAATACTATCCTAATACCTTATTGAGTAGTCACTCTAAGTGTACTCACAAATAGATTTTTGACATCTTCACAAAAAATACGTGGCTATTATCTTCCCACTCTCCCTGCCCCACACAGGAGACACTAGCCACGTGTGGCAATTGAGCACTTGAAATGTAGCTGGTCTGCCTTGAGATGGGCTGTGAGTGCAAAACACACACTTGATTTCAAAGACAACACAAAATGGTGAAAGTAAATATCTCAATTAATAATTTTTACATCAAATTCAGCTAAATAAAAGAAATTACTAAAATTAATTTCACCTGTTCAATATACTTTTTAAAAATATGAATACTACAAACTTTAAATTCCATACATGGTTTGCATACTATTTCCCATGAAGAGTGTTGCTCTAGAATAGGTAGCAGCTTCTGGAAACTTCCAGGAAGAAGAAAGGGAATCGTGTGTAACTTAGATTTCCAGCCCACAGTTACCATGGCATTCTGACACTTCCTGGCTATTTTCTCAGTATTATCACAGCACTAATACAATGATTCAGCATCATATCTTTAACATACAACTCTCATTTCCCCATACACTGATACATTACTCTGTGGAATGTCACCCATAAATTCAGAGAGAAAGTGATCATAAATTCCTGGTTCTTTAAATGATACAAGTTATACTGGGAAGCACAAATCTCATTTAATTTTTTTCATTATCTAGGCAGTCTCTCAATTTTAATTGATATCTGAATAATTTACCACTGGGTCTAGGAACACAACCAATGTTCATACAAATGGAGGCTTGACATCCAGTCTGCACACAGAGAAAATATAAAGGGACAGCTGCTATCAGAAGGGTTATGTATCAGCTCTCAGAAGGGATAGCTGGCTCACGTGATTATTTCCAAGAATACACCATCTCCCCTCCATCCTGTCAGGACACACATCATGTGGGAATATCTACGTAAAGGAACAGTGCTGTCATCGAAGATGCCAATGGGACTTCAGCCATTTATGTCAATTGCTAATATTATAAAATAAATGCATTTAATTCTTGAAATAATGCTGATTCAGGTAAGAAAACTGAGGCACAGAGAGGTTAAACAATGTTCCAAGTTCACACAGCTAGCAAGTGCTAGGATCATTTGAACCCAGGCAGACTAGCATCAGAGTGTGTGCTGTGATGTCACTGAATTTTAAACCACTGACGGGAGGTGACTTTGGAGAAATGTTTTTCACATGCAAGTACTGTTCTGACTTCTTCCAGATGGCACAATTCAAAGTACTTCTTGCATTTCCACCCAGAGTTTTCTCTGCAGCTGGATGGCAGCAAGAACATGCTAGCTGGGTGAGGCACAGACGCTAGACTGGCCTCCTCAGGCCTGAAAGGCCCGAGGGCTTCCTGCTATCTGTATGAGCCCCATGCATCTGCATCTTTTGCTAAAATATCTTTTTTTCCATAATATAAAAGCAGAACGTCTCCCCCAGCCCTCCAAGTAAAATTGGGGATCCCAAAAGATTCATCTGTTCATCCTTTTATTCCATAAACCCAGGCTGACAGCTGAGGCAGAGGGTCAGCTGTGAGGTTCTCACTTTGCCTCCTGGTAAGTTAGGCTGAGCCTTGACTGGGGGTGACGATTACCTCTTACTGCTCCCCTGCCACCCATCACCATACCAGCACAGGTGGGGACAGCCACAACTGCTCAGGATAGGTGCTCTGCAGAGACACTGGTTCTCACGGAGAGTGGTGCCACCACTGGGCTGGACCCCGGGAATCCACACGGTAAGGTTTCCAAGAAGGAAATGAGAGGTCTTCCAGATGTCTAATGCTGCAGCTGAAGACGGAGCTCTGCTCCTCTCTGGGTATAATGGCCGTTAAAGAAATATATCAAGCATCTTTGCAGGACAAAGTAGACACAGTTCCCCGTCTTCATTCAGTTAGTGCTACACGGCCGACACAAAACTTTCTTCTATGTTTTCTTTCAGAAATTCTATGGTTTGGAATTTTATAATTGGGTCTATGACCTATTTAATTTTGTATATAAGGTGTTGGTCCAGGTTTGTTTGTTTATTTAAAGATGGTGTTCAGTTGTTCCAAAACCATTTCTTGGGAAGGCAAGCTTTCCTGTATCAAATGCCTTTGTGCCTTTATTGAAAGCCAACTAACTATATGTGTATATGTGTCTATTTCAGGAAGGTCCATCGCTGTGATCTGTGGACCTTTGTTTTTATGCTTTCATCAATTCCACAAAGCCCTCATTCTCACAGCTTTATTATAAGCATTCAACAGCTAAGTATGTGTCCCACACACTCGTTTTTATGTTTCAGAGCCCTGGGGTCTACCTTCCTGCCCTTCGCTTTCCATACCAACCAGAGTCAGCTTGTCAATTCCTATGAATCAGGGACTTTATTTAGGATTACGTGGACTTTATAGATGAATTTGGAAAGAACTGACACCTTACCATTATTGAGTCAGGGATATAGCTGAATTTCACATTGGCCTTGTATCCTGCAAACGTGTCAAAATGATAGTAGGACTCATAGCTGCTGGAGGGCTCTTTGACACCATCTATGTGCCAGTCATTTTGTCTGCGTGTGGAGACAGTTTGTTCCTTCCTTTCCAATCTGTATGATTTTCGTTCTTTTTTTTTTTGTTTTATGCACTGGTTAGAACTTGCAGTACAGTTCTGCACAGTGAGAATACAAACCCTTGCCTTTCCTGAATCTTCAAGAGAAAACACCAGGCATTCACTACTAAATATGTTAGTTGCTGCTCTTCCTAAGCTGCCCTTTGTCAGTTTGAGGAAGCTTGCTTTAATTCCTAATTGACTTGGAGGTTGTTGGTTGGTTTTCAATCTGAATGGATGCTGAGTTTGACATGTGCATTTTCTGCATCTACTGAAGTGACTGTATCGCTCTTCTTTATTTTTTTGATAAAGCAAATACATTGATTTGCTAATGTTGAAGCATCACATTCCTAGAAAAATTCACTTGGTCAAGATGTAATATCAATTTTATATATTGCAAGTTTAATTTTGAGGATTTTTGCATCTATGTTTATGAAGTATATTGCTCTATAATTGTCTCTCTTTGCAATATCTATTTGGTTTTTATATCAGAGGATGCTGATCTCAAAAAATAGTAACAACAACTTGGGAAATATCATTCTTTTTATTTCCAAACAAGTTTACTTAAATTTGGCATTATTTCTTCTTAAATGTCTGAGAGAATTCCAGTGAAGCTGTCTGGGCCTGAAGTGTTCTCTGTGGGAAGGAATGAAATTATGAATTCAATGTTTTAATAGATACAGTGGTATTTCTATTTCTTCTTGAGTGAGTACAAGTAGCTTGTGACTTACAAAGAATTTATTTCACCTAAGCTATTAAAATTCATTGTTGTGAAGTGGTTTATAATACTCTCCTAATGAGACAGGGACCGTGGGTGTAGTCAGAGTAGGGTGAGGGCCTCCTCCGGAGAAAAAGCAGAGCAAGATAATTACAGTCAGAACAATGTAACAATGTGCAAAGAGGTCCCTGTTGAAACTGTGTTAAGCTTATGCAAAGTCAGGGTCACACTAATTCTCTAGGTAAAGATACCAGACTAGGAATACAGACATTCTTCAGTGAGCTCAGTTAAAGCTCAAAAGGCCAGGAGCAACTTGGTCTGGGATGTTTGAGTGTTCTGCAGATAAAGAGAAATGTCTCAGCATAACCCATGACTTCACTGTATCAATTTAGATCATGACACTGTAAAATTTACCTTAGCCTGCTCAAAGGCCCAGCTTATTTAACTGTACCTATGTGCTGTGTTTTCTTCTCTGATCCTAATCAAGTAATCTGCAACCTAGGAAAAAGACTAATTTAGTAAGCATGCCCAACTATAAACAGTCCAAGAAGTTAAGAAGTAAGATTCTTAACACACTTTAGCAAACAGGCAACAACCCAGCCCACTTTGGGGGCAGGGCAGTCAGTCTTAACTGACATGCTCCCAGAGGGAAACTGCTATCCTGAGAGAGAATCAGAGCAGCAAATTCCTTCTGTTACTCATCAAAAATGATCATTCAGGGACAACTTGACAACTCTGCACCCCTAGCCCTTTATGCCCATTCCTAAAAATCCTCAACCGCTCATAAAATCCTTAGACAACAAGCCAACCACGGACTCTCTTGTTCCCTACTGGCATGAGCCAGGAGTTCTGTCCTCTCACTTTATCTCTAAATAAAAGCCTGTACCTTGCTCTCCTACCTTGAGTGTTTGCGAAGTTCATTCTTCGACTCTGTGAATAAGAACCCTGGCATCACTAGCACATTTTTATGTTAAGACCCATGGTGACATCCTTTTTCTCATTCCACACATCAACATCTGTGTTGTCTTTCTTTTTTCTCTCATTCTCCATAGCCAGGGGTTTTTCAATTGTATTGATTATTTTTTTAAAAAGCTTTCTTATTCATTGATTTTCTTTATATTTTTCTGTTTTAGTTTCATTGATTTTTGCTCTTATCTTTTCAACCTTTCAACACGGAGTGTGCTGTTAGCTGTGGGTTGTCCTATAAGGCCTTTGTTATGTTGAAATATATTCCTCCTACACTCAATTTGTTGAGGATTTGTATCATGAAAGGATGTTATATTTTGTCAAATACTTTTTCTGCATCTATTGAGATGATCATGTGATTTTATCTTTCATTTTATTAATGTGGCATATCACATTGATTGATTTGTATACATTGCACCATCCTTGCATTCCAGGGATAAATCCCACTTGATCATGATTATGATCTTATAATGTGTTGTTGAATTTGGTCTGCGAATATTTTGTTGGAAATCTCTTTATTAATATAGGCATTTTAATGCTGTAAATTTCTGTCTAAACACTACTTTAGCTCTGTCCCATAAGAATTTTTTAATATTTTCATTTTCTTTTAATTCAAAATATTTTCCAGTTTCCTCTGTCATTTCCTCCTTGATCTATGTATTACTTGGGAATTGTTTGTTTTATTTCCAGACATTTGGAGATTTTCTGGATTTTTTTCTGTTATTAATTTCTAACTTAATTATATTGTGGCCAGATAACAAATTGTGTATATTTTACTTAAAATTTTTTGACTTGTTTTATGGCGTAGAATATGGTCTATATTGGTGAATGTCCCATATGCACACAAAAAGTAAGTATCAGGCAATATTCTATAAATGTCAATCTAATCAAGTTGGTGGATAATATTCTGTAAATTCTTTAAGTCCTTACTGATATTCTGCCTTCCTGCTCTGTGAATGACAGAAAGATGATCCCACTCTATGAATGACAGAAAGATCAGAAAGATGAATGCTGAAATCTTCAAATACAAATGTGTCCATTTCTTTGTTCAGTCAGTCCATTTGACTCCTGTATACTGAAGCTCTTTTATTACATGGTGACATTTAAAATTGTTGTGCCTACTTGGCATGTTCTTAGTTATGTATTTTTAGTTATATAACGTGCCTTTTTATCCTTGGTAATATTTCTTCTTCTGAATTCCAATTTGCTTAACATTAATACAGCCACTCTAACCTTCTGATTTGTATATCCATGCTGTAAAAGATGTAGCATGTTTTTACTTTTTACTACTCTACATCTTTATATTAAAAATGAGTTTCTTGTGGATAGTTTATATTTGAGGATGAAAATCTGAAAATTCTGTCTTTTAATTAGGGAGTTTATACCTTTATATTTAAGTCTATCATCTTTCAGTTATTATTTTTTAAATATTTGTTCTATCTTTATTTGATCCTTTTCTTCTTCTGCCTGCTTTTAGGTTATTTGTATAATTCCAATTTTATCTCCACAATTGTTTTTTTAGTTATGACTTTTTAAAATAATTTTAAGTGCTTAGTCTACACTTTATAATATATATTTTAATTTATCAGAGCTCACCTTCAAACATTATACCCCTTAATGTATAGCATACTAGCCTTAGAGTTCTATGCTTCAATTTCTCACTTTCATCCTTTGTGATTGTTAACATACATTTTGATTTTACATATGGTAAATGCACAAATTATATACCTTACATATAAGCTATATAAATTATTTATAAGTTAAATAATTATATGTAAGTTAATAAATTATATATAAATTATTTTACATATGTTAAATGCACAACTTATATACTTTCTCCTTTATGCATCTAATGGAACAATTAAAAACAAGGAAAAAATATAGTTTACCTTAATGTATTCCATTTCTACATTCTTTATTTCTTTGTGCAGATGTAAGTTCTCTCTGTTATTACATTACTTCTTCATAAGCTTCTTTATAATTTCTTGAGCTGTGAGTCTACCAACAATTAATCCCTTTAAGCTTTAATTTCCTTGAGGAAAATCTTATCTCTTTAGTTTTTGAAAATTGTTTTTGCTTGGTATAAATTTCTTGACTGAGAGATTTCTTTTCAGTCCTTTAAGTATGTCACTTTGTTGCCTTTTGGCTTTTATAGATTCTGGCAATGAAAGTGTTGCAAATTTAATCTTTGTTCCTGTCTGTGTAATGTGTCTTTTTTCTCTAGTTTTCAAGATTTGCTCTTAATCTTTGAACCAGAAATTTGAATATGATTTGTCCAGGTTTCAGTCTTGGAGATTGCTGAGTCTCTTGGACCCATGTTTTGATAACTTTCATTACTTTTTGATCACTGTTGGTCATTACCTCTTCAAATATTTTTTCTGCCATGTTTTCTTTCCTGCTGAAATTTGAGTTATATGCATGTTAGACCATCGGCTATTATCTCATAACTCTGCAAAAGGGCACTCCATTTTTTCATGTTTTCTCTTTGTATTACAATTTTAGTAGTTTTTATTGACCTATGTTTAAATTCACTCATTCTTTCCTCAGCTATATCACATCTCATGAGTCCATCACAGTAATTCTTCATGTCTTATACCACATTTTTCCCTAGCACTTCAGTTTGACTTTTATATTTTCCGTATGTGTGATAAGATTCTCTGTTCATGCATGTTGCCCTCCTTTTCCGTTAGACTCATTAACATAGTATTAGTTATTTCAAAGCCCGTGTTTCATAGTTCCAATATGTGTGTCATCTTAGGATCTGGTTCTGTTGCTTACTTTATCTCTTAACAATGGTTTATTACTTCTCCCTTTTTTGTGTGTCTTGTAACTTTTTATTGAATGCCAGACATCACGAGTAGAACAATGCAGAATGAGGTAAACAGGATTCGCTTCTGGAAATGGGCTCACCCTTTCTTCTGTTAGGTGTCAGTGAGCCATGTGTGTCAGTGTACTGAGGAGTTCACCTGGATTTGAATTCTGTTACCACTGTTGCCTTGATTGCCCCACTATTTTTGAAATCCTCTATCAATTCCTTTTGCTTAGGGTAAGTTTCATGGTATCTGACAGCTTTTCTTAATATTTGTGCTCCTTTCCCCCAACTTTCAGCCACTCCTATATTCCTGCACCACAGAAAGGGTCACTCTCCATGCTCTGCCCTGCATCAATGGCAGATGGTGCCACCTTCCCTCAGACTTGCTAGACTGGCCTACTGGGCAGAATGCCCTGCCCAGACTCAGTCTTAGATAATGTTATTATCTGGGCTTGGATGATGAGAATTTCCCAGTGTTTCTCTGAACAAATTCAAGGGATTTTGAGAGTTTGTATCCTCGTCTTTCTCATTTCTTCTCTTCCCAATTTTACCAGTATAATTTGAGTTAACATATTCAGGTATAATTATTACAATCCCTTCTCCATCAAGAAAATTATGTAGAATTTTTCTCTTATTCCTGTAAGCAAATTAATAAATGTTCACATATGAGACTTCCGGGAAGATGGCGACGTGAGCAGCGTGGCGGAAATCTCCTCCCAACACTATATTTATCTATGAAAACGCAGCAACTACAACTATTCCTAAAAGAGAGACCAGAATACACAAGAGAGCGCACAGCATGCAGCTACACCCGAGAGGACTCGGCACCCGAAGAGGCGGATAAGATACGGAGCCACGACCCAGCGGGACCCAAGCACTCCCCCACCCCAGCGCACCGGCGGAAGGAGAGGATTCAGAGCCGGAAGGGAGTAGAAGTACACCCCGCGAAATAACCAGACCAAGTGATCTGCATGGGGAGCGCTGACACACATCACACGGCATACCGGAGATTGGAGAGACAGAGGGTGCAGGATCTGAGTGGGAAACGCGCCAGGGTGCTTGCAGCCGGCTTCCGGGAAGGAAAGGAAAAAAAAAAGAAAACGGCGTGCTTTTTTTAGCAGTCTTAAAGTGACAGGAGTCCAGCGGAGGAGCCAGGTCACCCCGGCACACTCAGCCCAGCAGGCTGGGAGTCCTGGGGAGTTTCGGACCCCCTAGCTGGTGACTGGGAAAGGGTGGCTGCACTTAGACTTCCCAAAGAGATCAACAGCCTCCCATTGGTTCCCACCTGCGCCAGAGCTATAATGGGCCCTGCGGAGCGGCATGGCCACAGCTGCAGAATAGTGGAGCAACAGCGCCACCTACAGCATCCCCACAGAATCTACTCCTGGTGGGTGTTTTTTTGTTTGTTTTTTTGTTTTTTGTTTTTTCTTCTGTTTCTTTTTTCTTTTCTTTCTTTTTTTCTTTTTTTCCTTTTTAAAGTCTTAAAGAGCCCAGCTGACATACGTGGCAACTACCAGCAACCACTTCAATAGCCATGAAAAGACAGAGGAATATGGTCCAGACTAAGATCAACCAGACAACCCCAGAGAGGGAGTCTGAAGGGATGGAAATGCACAGACTTCCTGAAAAAGAATTCAGAATAAAAGTCATAACCATGCTGATGGATCTACAGAGAAATGTGCAAGAGCTGAGGGAGGAAGTGAGGGAAGTGAGGAAAGACAATGCAGAAATCAGACAAGCAGCTTAACAGCAGACTGGATGAGATGCAAGAGACTGTTAATGGAATAGAAATCAGAGAACAGGAATACAGAGAAGCAGAGGCAGAGAGAGATAAAAGGATTTCTAGGAATGAAAGAATATTAAGAGAACTGTGTGACCAATCCAAATGGAACAATGTTTGCTTACAGAAGTACCAGAGAAAGAAGAGAGACAAAAAGGGATAGAAAGTGTCTTTGAAGAAATAATTGCTGAAAACTTTCCCTCGCTGGGGAAGGAAATAGTCTCGCAGTCCACGGAAGACCACAGATCTCTCAACACAAGGGAATCAAGGAAGACAACACCAAGACACATAATAATGAAGATGGCAAAAATCAAGGATAAAGACAGAGTATTAAAGGCAGCTAGACAGAGAAAAAAGATCACCTACAAAGGAAAACCCATCAGACTAACATCAGACTTCTCAACAGAAACCTTACAGGCCAGAAGAGAATGGCATGATATATTTAACGTTATGAAACAGAAGGGCCTCGAACCAAGAATATTGTATCCAGCACGATTATCATTTAAATATGACAGACGGATTAAACAATTTCGAGACAAGTGAAAGTTGAGAGAGTTTGCCTCTCATAAACCACCACTACAGGATATCTTAAACGGACTGCTCTAGAGGGAAGCACCCCTAAGGCTAAAAAGATGTCACCACAGAAAATAAAATCATAGTAAAGAAAGGAGACCATCCAAATACTAACTAAAGGCAAAGAATAAAACACCTAGTATATAAAGAATGGAGGAGGAAGAATAAGAAGGGAGAGAAATAAAGAAACATCACACTGTGTTTACAATAACTTAACAAGAAAGTTAAGTTAGATTATTAGATAATAAAGAAGCAACCCTTGAACCTTTGGTAACCACGAATCTAAAGCCAGCAATGGCAATAAGTACATATCTATCAATAATCACCCTAAATGTAAATGGATTGAATGCACCAATCAAAAGACAGAGAGTAACAGAATGGATAAAAAGCAAGACCCATCTATATGCTGCTTACAAGAGACTCACCTCAAATCCAAAGATATACACAGGCTAAAAGTGAAGGGATGGAAAAAGTTATTTCATGCAAACAACAAAGAGAAAAAAGCAGGTGTTGCAGTACTTGTATCAGACAAAATAGACTTCAAAAAAGAAGAAAGTAGCAAGAGATAAAGGACATTACATAATGATAAAGGGATCAGTCCAAAAAGAGGATATAACCATATATGCACCCAACACAGGAGCACCAGCATATGTGAAACAAATACTAACAGAATTAAAGGAGGAAATAGACAGCAATGCATTCATTTTAGGAGACTTCAACACACCACTCACTCCAAAGGACAGATCAACCAGACAGAAAATAAGTAAAGACACAGAGGCACTGAACAACACACTAGAACAGATGGACCTAACAGAAATCTACAGAACTCTGCACCCAAAAGCAGCAGGATACACATCTTCTCAAGTGCACATGGAACATTTTCCAGAATAGACCACATACTAGACCACAAAAAGAACCTCAGTAATTCAAAAATATTGAAATCCTACCAACCAACTTCTCAGATCACAAAGTTATAAAACTAGAGATAAATTTTAGAAAGAAAACAAAAAGGCTCACAAATACATGGAGACTTAACAACATTCTCCTAATTAATCAATCGGTCAACGACCAAATCAAAACAGAAATGAAAGAATATATGGAGACTAATGACAACAACAACAGAAAGCTACAACTTCTGTGGGACGCAGCAAAGGCAGTTCTAAGAGGAAAGTATATTGCAATCCAGGCCTATTTAAAGAAGGAAGAACATTCCCAAATGAATAGTCTAAAGACACAATTACTGAAATTAGAAAAAGAAGAACAAATGAGGCCCAAAGTCATCAGAAGGAGGGATATAATAAAGATCAGAGAAGAAATAAATAAAATTGAGAAGAATAAAACAATAGAAAAAAATCAATGAAACCAAGAGCTGGTTCTTTGAAAAAATAAACAAAATAGATAAACCCCTAGCCAGCTTCATTAAGAGAAAAAGAGAATCTACATACACAAACAGAATCAGAAAGGAGAAAGGAAAAATAATGACAGACCCCATAGAAATACAAAGAATTATAAGAGAATATTATGAGACTCTATATGCTAACAAGCTTGAAAACCTAGAAGAAATGGACAACTTCTTAGGAAAATACAACCTCCCAAGACTGACCAAGCAAGAAACAGAAAAACTAAACAGACCAATCACCAGCAACGAAATTGAATTGGTATTCAAAAAACTACCCAAGAACAAAACCCCCGGACCAGATGGATTCACCTCTGAATTTTACCAGACATATAGAGAAGAAATAACACCCATACTCCTTAAAGTTTTCCAAAATATAGAAGAGGAAGGAATACTTCCAAACTCATTCTATGAAGCCAGCATCACTCTAATACCAAAACCAGGCAAAGACCTCACCAAAAAAGAATATTACAGACCAATATCCCCGATGAACGTAGATACAAAAATACTCAACAAAATATTAGCAAACCGAATTCAAAAATACATCAAGAGGATCATACACCATGATCAAGTAGGATTCATTCCAGGGATGCAAGGATGCTACAACATTCGAAAATCCATCAACATCATCCACCACATCAACAAAAAGAAGAACAAAAACCACATGATCATCTCCATAGATGCTGAAAAAGCATTTGACAAAATTCAGCATCCATTCATGATTAAAATTCTCAACAAAATGGGTACAGACGGTAAGCACTTCAACATCATAAAGGCCATATATGAAAAACCCACAGCTAACATCATACTTAACAGCGAGAAGCTGAAAGCTTTTCATCTAAGATTGGGAACAAGACAGGGATGCCCACTCTCTCCACTGTTATTCAACATACTACTGGAGGTCCTAGCCACGGCAATCAGACAAAACAAAGACATACAAGGTATCCAGATTGGTAAAGAAGAAGTCAAATTGTTACTATTTGAAGATGACATGATACTGTACATAAACAACCCTAAAGACTCCATTCCAAAACTACTAGAACTAATATCTGAATTCAGCAAAGTTGCAGGATACAAAATTAACACACAGAAATCTGTTGCTTTCCTATACACTAATGATGAACTAACAGAAAGAGAAATCAGAAAAGCAATTCCATTCACAATTGCATCAAAAAGAATAAAATACCTAGGAATAAACCTAACGAAGGAAGTGAAAGACCTGTACTCTGAAAACTACAAGACACTCCTAAGAGAAATTAAAGAGGACACTAACAAATGGAAATGCATCCCATGCTCTTGGCTAGGAAGAATAAATATTGTCAAAATGGCTATACTACCTAAAGCTATCTACAGATTCAATGCAATCCCTATCAAACTACCAACAGCTTTCTTCAATGAACTGGAACAAATAATTCTAAAATTCATATGGAACCACAAAAGACCCCGAATAGCCAAAGCAATCCTGAGAAGGAGGAATAAAACAGGGGGAATTACGCTCCCTGACTTCAAGCTCTACTACAAAGCCACAGTAATCAAGACAATTTGGTATTGGCACAAAAACAGACCCACAGACCAGTGGAACAGAATGGAAAATCCAAACATTAACCCAAACGTATATAGTCAATTAATATTTGATAAAGGAGCCTTGGATATACAATGTGGAGATGACAGCCTCTTCAGCAGTTGGTGTTGGAAAAACTGGACAGCTACATGTAAGAGAATGAAACTGGACTACTGTCTAGCCCCATACACAAAGGTAAACTCAAGGTGGATCAAAGACCTGAATGTAAGTCATGAAACCATAAAACTCTTAGAATAAAACATAGGCAAAAATCTCTTGGACATAAACATGAGCGACTTCTCATGAACATATCTCCCCAGGCAAGGGAAACAAAAGTGAAAATGAGCAAGTGGGACTATATCAAGCTGAAAAGCTTCTGTACAGCAAAGGACAGCATCAGTAGAACAAAAAGACATCCTACAGTATGGGAGAATATATTCATAAATGACGTATCTGATAAAGGGTTGACATCCAAAATATAGAAAGAACTCACGCACCTTAACAAACAAAAAGCAAATAATCCAATTAAGAAATGGGCAGAGGACATGAATAGACACTTCTCTGAAGAAGAAATTCAGATGGCCAACAGGCACATGAAAAGATGCTCCACATCGCTAATCATCAGAGAAATGCAGATTAAAACCACAATGAGATATCACCTCACACCAGTGAGGATGGCCAACATCCAAAACACAAACAACAACAAATGTTGGCGAGGATGTGGAGAAAAGGGAACCCTCCTACACTGCTGGTGGGACTGCAAATTAGTTCAACCATTGTGGAAAGCAGTATGGAGGTTCCTCAAAAAACTCAAAATAGAAATACCATTTGACCCAGGAATTCCACTCCTAGGAATTTACCCTAAGAATGCAGCAGCCCAGTTTGAAAAAGACATATGCACCCCTATGTTTGTCGCAGCACTATTTACAATAGCCAAGAAATGGAAGCAACCTAAGTGTCCATCAGTAGATGAATGGATAAAGAAGAGGTCGTACATATACACAATGGAATATTATTCAGCCATAAGAAGAAAACAAATCCTACCATTTGCAACAACATGGATGGAGCTAGAGGGTATTATGCTCAGTGAAATAAGCCAAGCCGAAAAAGACAAGTATCAAATGATTTCACTCATATGTGGAGTATAAGAACAAAGAAAAAAACTGAAGGAACAAAACAGCAGCAGACTCACAGAACCCAAGAACGGACTAATAGTTACCAAAGGGAAAGGGACTGGGGAGGATGGGCGGGAAGGGAGGGACAAGGGGGAAAAAGGGGCATTACGATTAGCCGACGTAATGTTGGGGCGGCACGGGGATGGCTGTACAACTCAGAGAAGACAAGTAGTGACTCTATAGCATCTCACTACGCTGATGGACACTGACTGTAATGGGGTTGGTGGGGAGGACCTGATGAAGGGGGTAGTTTAATAAGCATAATATTGCACATGTAATTGTAGAATAATTATACCAAAATAAATTATAAAAAAATAAAAAATAAAAAATAAATGTTCACATATATTCTGTGTGACTGATAAAAATTGTTGATAATTATGGATACTTGAAACCCGACTTCACATTTTTAGTTCTTGCTTTAAATTCATTTCTCAATTAATGGAGGAAATTAAAGAGAAAAGCATAAATTTTTATGACATAAGCTTGTCCACAATTTCTCATATTCTATAAAATGATTCTAAGGTGATGGTGTTGTCATGACTTGAAAATTAGAGGAAACATAAACTCAAATCTGTTTTTTAAGGGCTTAGTGGTAATTGTTTGGGAAATAGGATCATTATGAGCACACTCTAAATAATTGTATAAAACAAAAGTAAATAAAATCAAACAAAACATAAATTGCACAGCAAAATAATAAAAACAGGCTAAAAACAAAGGTGTAAGAAAAGATATAAACACAGGGATAAAGATATGACTGAAGAAATATAAAAGTAGTAAAACCAAATATAAATATGCTAAACTACATTTTTCAAAGGCGAAGGCAGAGACTGTGCCTTTAAACAACTGACCTGAGCCCGCAACAAAAGATAAGGCAAAACTGATAAGAAAGGTAAAATAGAGCTGCAGAGTAGTAACAACATTACTTCAGTCCAAGTAACATTTGGGGTGAAAACATAAGATGGGACAAAGTTTGTCCATTGCTTATTTAAGGTCTTTTCCTTGCTTATGCATGTGGATGCCTTTTTTGATAGGCCTATGTTTCTTTGATCACAGGTATTTTTCCTCATTATCCTCTAAGGTTTTCCCCATCAGTGACCACATGGTATGCTGTGGAGTGACCCAAAGCAATGGCTCCCCCTTCTGGCTCCTCCAAGCAGTGCCTCTCCCAATCCAAAAATCGAGCAGCAAGAGTGACAGAACACCCAGCGTAGCTGCATTAGATCTCTGGTGCCCTCCATGCGATTTTTAAGGAGGGCAAGTATAGAATCATTGCTTCTCTCTCTATTCTCATCTCCTTTTGTTTCCCATCTGTGCTTAAGATTTTTTTCTATTTTTGTCTCCCACCATTAGATTCAGAATATTTTCTTCTCTTCAATGATTTTAATTGCCCATTTCCATAAGTTTCCTTACATTCTTTTCTCATTTCCTCAAACTACCTTTCTACACTACTCTGCACCTTGCCCAATGCCCTTTGATCTTTTACTGCTTTTCTACGAAGCTCTTTTTTTTCTAATTAAGTAAACCAAACTTGATTTACCTAAGATGTTTACAACCTCCTGTGCAAAAGCCTTTTCCAGCTCTGTTGTTCTTCTGCATCTTTTGAGTGAATGAATCTTTTATGAAGCAGAATATTTTCAGGTCCCTCACCTCACCCTCCATTTTCTCTCTCTCTATTTAATTATCTTTGAATGAGTGAGGCATTTTTTTTTTCCAACAAGACTCTTTGATCTTAAGAAGAAGGGCAATGTGATATACACAACTTTTAGATAAATCTCCAGGTTCCAGCAAACTATTATTTCATGTGTCTTTCCTAGATAGAGGAGGAATTAATTTTCTCCTCCCCTTGCTTGATACTCTGAGTTTAAGTAGTTTTATTTCTGAGTAGCTTAAAGGTCTCTGCTATTCTTAGTTTTTGAATTTGGGTACAGAGACTCCTACACGAACACCATTTCCATACTGACCCTGTCTGTCTCCTCCTCTAGTTGTGATGAGCCTTATACCCTAAGGTGCAACGCAACCTCTTTCCTTCCTAGGATGGAGAAGGACTCCCAGTACCGTATGGAAGGGCAAAGCAAGGTGGCCTGTCCTCGGTGCAGGTAAGTTCCTAGAGGGACGAGCATCCACAGTAGGCACAGGCTGCCTCGCTCTCCTACAGTCTGGCGCCAATCAACTTCTGACGTCTGGGAATGAATGAGTCCTGGCTTATTTCTGAGTTCAACTGATTCACACTGTAATCAGGGGTAATTCCTTAAAAAGCCACTGAATTATTCTTTGGAGACTTTAATTTCCAGTGCAGTGGTAATGTTGCATATTTTTGTAAGCTTGGAATTATGTTGGAGTGAGAAGACTCTGCCTTCTCTGTGGCTGGCTTGCTTCCTAAGGATGAAATCATTTTCCCGGATGAACCATGGATCCCAAGCTGAGGAATGACGGAAAATCTCACTACACTCTGGAAAAAGCCTGGACTGACTCACAACCCCAGTCCAGTGCAACAACGGGTTTCCTCCTTCGTGAAGAGGTGCCCCGAGCCTGGGCCATCACAGCCCCATCCCCTCACTCCCCATCGACTTCTGTGGTCAAGCCTTACTCAACTACTTGTAATTATCTGGTAGAACAACATTTCTCCAATGTTTGTGTTTTTAAACACTGTATCGTCTTTGCTTGGAATTCCATTTCCCTTTTACTGCCCTGGCAAAGTTCTGCTCAGCCTTGGTGACGTGCTCCAAGTGGCATCAGACCCCAAGGTCCTTCTCTGGTGACCCCCTCCTACGACTCTCCTCAGACACCTGCAGAGAGCACACATGATCGCAGGGCTGTGTACTTCTCTGCTGACTCGCATGTTCCTCACTGAAGCTCAACCTCTACTGGTGCCCTGCATGGCCCTGCCTCCTGTTCCAGCCCACAAAGGGTGTGAGCAATGCTGGCTTACCCAAGGAGTGAAGCCAAGAATATGATGCTAACTGAAAGTAGTCAACAGACATTTTTTCGAATCTACATACAATGGCAGATCACCATTACTGTCAACATTGTTGTCATTATTGTCAACATTGAGTCTAGTATATATCAAAAATAAAGTTAAGTCCTTTATGATATTTAATATAACATTTATCATTTAAGTTTTAGATTACTTGTCTAAATTCATTCAAGCTGTACTAACATTATATGATATTAGCTGTTGTTGTTAATTCTTAAATCAACAACAGCTCAGGGGTGATGCCATACTAATACGCATCTCAGAGTTCACCTACCCGGACCTCTCTATCCTTTGCAACCTCTGACTCAGTTCATGAACAACGTACTTTCAAACAAAACTGCTCCTGGTGTCATAGCATTTGAGCTCATGGTATATATTTCCATTGTCCTTAAAACAACACTGCCTACAAAACATTACTTCAAGAATGATTATTACATTATCATCCAAGAAAACAAAGTTTTGTTCACTGGGTCTGCTTAAAATGAGGGGGTTTGACTCACTCTTCCAGCTTTCTTGGAGTTGTAACCATGCTTCTGCGATTAGTTGAAAGATTGATAAAATATATCTATGATTCTGGGGCCATTTACTTCTGAATAAAATAATTTATAACAAGATTGATTAATTTAAGGTATCAATTATGTATTTGTACATCATGTATTATATATTGTATATAACATACATATTTTATATTTAGAAGTATATACTATGCAATATAAATAACACTTAAATTTATCAATCTAAAAAAGGATATAAATTTAATAGTGATTTTAATGGCTTTTAACAATATCTTTGAAAATTTACATAGAAAATGTTTTAATGAAGTTACATTTCTCATTAATTATAGTAAAGTTGAAATGATGTATCTTAGTTTTGTGCTGCCTGGGAATTACCCTACTAAACACCTTTACTGCATCCCCTCCAATGTTCTCTGTTAAACAGTGGGTATCATATAAATAATTCCCTAAATGTGTTCTTTGGACTAAAGAGCTTTTAATACCAGAATTGTAATTTCTAAGAATTCTGAAATTTATTTAAAAAATCAGAATTTTCATGTTGCAGTTCAGAAGCTCCCACCTCAAAACAAAGGCATTTGACTTTATATGCCTTTAAAGGTTATTATATTAGCTATGGGGCCAGATACAGTGTCCCCAAAAGATATGTGGAACTCTTACTGTTATATTCTTGTGGATCATAAATCAAAAAAAATATCCAGGGAGACAAAAGCAGAGATTTGACAAATGGAGGAGCAAGTTAGAATGGACAGCTATTCTATTACTGACCATATTAATAAGAAATACTATTTTATTTTGTCCTTTAAAATCTATGAGTTAAAAAGTCAAAGGGAAAATCAACACTAATACACTTTGCATAAAGTATGAAATATTTGTCACATAATAATAAGTAAACAATATCAACACAATAGAAAAGCTATGATAAGTTGCCATAAGCTTCTTGAACTAAAAAGATATTTCACACATTCACAGTACGTTTTCCAAGAAGATTACTGCAAAATGTCTATATGGTACTGAAGAAGACTGAGCTGAGGGGTCAAGGCCATGCAATGATTTCGTTGAAACAACTGAACCGATTTCACTATTTTTTAAACTAAATTTTCTGATTATTTTGGTAACAGTTGTTGCCAAGGCATGAGGTACCTAAAACATTCTTTCTTCCTATACAAAAAGAGCCACCTGAAGGCATGAGTCCTTGTGTAATGCATGCTCTCTGATCATCTTAGTGAGAAATGTTTATAGATGTATTTGTGTAAGTAAGGCTTTCCGATTTTTAGTAACTCAGTAATGCACGATTACAAGGACAGACGGCAACTTTCAATCGAGAATCATTAAAACCTCTGAAAAACACAGTTGAGTTGTTCTCCCTGACTTATTTACTAAACAAGAACCATAGCAAATTAGAATACACAAGGTGGTAGGCAAAGAGAGATGAAAATAAACATACCTCCTAAATCAGCCCTACATTATCCACAGGAACATGTCTCATTACTAAATTTTAGAGACATGTATTGAGACAAGCTTGGTAGGTAGGAAATTGCAGGAAGATAATATAATTCTTAAGTCATAAAATATTCCATAATGGAAGGTGTTGTAAGATAATTTTGGCATAGACAATATTTGCTTCTACAATATGATCTATGTTAAGGTGATTTTTAAAAATCAATTAAAAAATTCATAAGATGATTTTATTCTCCTGTTACTACATAGGCTTATTATATAATCTTTCATCCAAGGATTATTTCATTGGAGTTTGTTCCAGGACATATGTTCTTTTAGGTCACTAGACTCCAAAGATAAAACAAATCCATCTTCCAAACAGTATGTTTTTATAGCCCATCCCAATATCACCCCTAATGTGAAGGCAAAATTCACAAAAGTCTTACATGTGCCCGTGTCCTGCAGACCAGGGAGCTTTGTGGCACGCACCTCACCCTACACAAGCAACATTTATAAAAAAGAAGTTACCTGATCAATTAGTGTCCTATTAAGAGCTATAAGCAGAAGGTTTAGTCTGATTCTAAAAACAGAGCACCAAAAATATGATTCCGTGCAAATCTCCTCAGCCATGTCTTCATCTTAAAAACAGATCCCATACTCTAAGCCACAGTGAATGAGATACCCAAGACTCAATTTCTCCAAGAAAAGTAATCACACCCATAAAAAGAAATTATATTTTACATTGAGAACTTGAGAGAATTGTCTCATTAAAAACAACAAATATAATTTTCATACCTAAAACTAACCTATGACTAAAAGAAAAAAAAAGTCAAACACACTGCTCCAACTATCTGGGCACCCACCTGGTACCGGCTGAGGGGCCAACACCACCGTGGGGAGAGGCCTGGACGCAGCAGCTGGTCTGGACAGAGACATAGCCACTTGATTTGCCAACACATGAGGCTTTTCATGCCCGTGGAACAACCTTGATTCCTCAGGATATATCCAAGCTGAGTCCACAGCAAAGGAATTATTTAAAAAGATCTGTGTCCAAAAATAAAGCAAGCATAACATTTAAGACAAGACTCATGATAACAGCTAAACACAACTGTAAAGTATTTCTCTTATATTGATCAAAAGTTGAGGATTCTGGAAGTGGGGACTCTATATAAAAGCATCATTCTAAAACTTTTAAAGACCCACAGGGCCCCAACCAACCTATCTTCTAGTTAAAATCTCCTGGGCTGGTCTTCAACTATTGACTTGGTTAATTCAGCCCAGCAGCCAGTTTAAAGACTACAGAACCACCCAATGAGGTAAGTAATGTGCTGTAGAACAAGCCACCAAATTCCTTTCTTTTCATTTTCAAGCAAATGAAGTATAGTCAGTAAATTTGAATTCAAAAGCCAAGATAAGCCATCAGCAAGATGAACACTCAAAGCAATTACAGTAAGAAAAAATTGCTTTTAAGATTTATACTAGAATTGTAAAATGTCTTAGGCTGGATTTTGATTAATGGTTACAGATTTAAAAACTGAAAATTTAAAAGTAGATTTTGACTCAGAAGAAGAAATTTTATATTGTCCCATGGAATCCTAATATTTCAAGTTAAAACAAAAATGAACCCCCTCACACACAATCTACCGGTGCTTTTGAACAGACCTATCTTATTCTGAAAAGGTTTCTCTCTAGACCTAATGGTCAATCTATTGGAATTAGAAAAGAGAAAATACACAGTGTGTCCTATTGTGATGGAAATGCCCAACAACTTAACAATTAAAAGCCCATTTATCCAATTAAACTACTTGCGTTTTACCTTACAAGTAGGTATCCTTTTGTCTATCCAATTTTTCCCAACAGAAGGCGGAAGAGCAGATGGGCAGACCTGTGGGAAAATGGGCACCAACTCCACAGTGGAAGGGGAACACAGTCCTAGAGATGGAGAATGGCCACCAAACAGCCACTGGAAGCCGAGAAAAGAGAAGGGAATGCGCATCAGTCAGCCTGCACCTGTCAGCCACTTTGTACTAAAAGATGCTGGAGAACTGCTTTAACGAGGGGATTTAAAAATGCATGTATTTGATTATGAAAAAAATTCTCTTTCCCCAGTCAAGAAAAACAATAAATATTCACAAATTTTAAAAATTCATAAAAGTTTTCATATCTGAGTCATCACAAAGCATCACTAGTACTGCACTGTTCTACACTGAGAAAGAATCTCTAAGCACAAAACCGTAACATGGAGAAATGGGTTTATGCCCTGAGAGAAGGAGACACCATAGTAGGAAGGTGAACTGCTGGGAATTCTTTTTATAATTCTTGAATTCTTTTCATAAATAAGCAGAGAGCTAAATTTTATAATATTCCTTCCAAAACAACATTTTGCATTAATTATATTTGTCATTTGAAAAACAAACACAACTAATATTTTCAAAATAAAACTAGCCACGAGGTTAAGACTCAGTTTCCCAGGGCTCACAAATACAAAGAGACTTCAAGGCAAAGAAAATGTAAGGGAGCTTATCACACGACTGAAGGTCTCAACGCACAGGATGAAACAGCACACCCTGACAGGGGCACGTCATTTGGGAGGCGCTTTCCCTGATCAGGACAACTGCATCTTCATCAGGGGTGAGCTAATAAGATCACAGCTCAGTGATGTGGAATTCTTCAACATATATTTGTTTTAAAATTATAAAAGCACTTTTTATTTTCCTCTTGTGTGTAAGTGTTCCTTTGGTTCTAAATATTATTATTTAAGAAGAAATATGTAGCACGAAATATTTAAAAGGTTGTTTTTTGTTTTTCTTTTTAAATTTACACAAGAAAAATGCAGTTTTCTGTACAGAAAAAAAAGAAATATATATATATATATATATATATATATATATATATATATATATATATATTCCTAGACATTATATACCTCTAGTGGTAGCATTGCGACATAACAACCCCTTCAAAATACCGAAGAAACTACAAACGTTTATTCAATAAAACCTAATATGAACTGCATCACACATCAAAATGAGATATCCAGCTCTGCATATGTGATGTATCATTTAGTCTAAAGACCAATTTGGAAGGAGTTTAATAACATGTTTCAGAAAAGCTCATAATATAATATTGGAATTAAATTAATTAAATGGTGTATTCTAACATATCACTCATTTGAATATGCTAATGAGAACAATCCTTGGAATAAAATACATGTTACTCCCTGATTTAAATGCATCGGCATAGTTAGATAGCAAACAATGGATCTTGCCAAAACCAGCCTGCCTCTCTCTGTTGCACCATTAATCAAAGATACAGTCACTTTTCCTGTTTAATTCCTGGTTTTAAGCCCCAAACTCTCCTAAAGTGCAATACGGCATTAGCTAATTTGGAGGGCTCGGGCTGACCTAGGCGGGAGGAGTCCCCGGGAACACGTCTCGGGACTAAATACAGGATTTCCTTGCCGTCCCCCATTGGTCTGAATTCTCCTAAGCATTATCCTGAGTCTATTTCCAAATGGGGAAAAAAAAAGCATCCAGATCAGAATCAGAAATAGCTATTGATCCCCAGCTTGCTTTTCAAGCGTGGCAGAGACTGTAAAAGTATTAACTTCCTGCGATCAGTCCGCCAGGGCCGCGGCCGCCGCGCCGGTCCCGGGGCTTCAGCACCTCGCTCTGGACAGCGACCCCGGCGCGGGAGGACGCCTGCGAAGGCTGCCGGGGCCAGAGCGGGACGTCGGAGCCTGAACTTTGCTGCCCAGGCGTGCCTACCAGACTGCCTGCGGTCTCGGGAGCCGAGGACCCGGGGAGGGAACGGCGCGGCCGGCCGGGACGCGTTACCTGCCCGCTGAGCACGCGGTGGTGGTGCGCGGTGGCGGCGTGGTCTGGCGCAGAGGGCGGCGGCGCCCACGGCAGCAGCGGCTCGCCGGGCGCGGGCCAGCCGGGCGGCCCAGCAGCGGCGCGGCGGGCGGCTGGGCCGCGGAGAGCACGGGCGGGGCGCGACCCCGGCACCCAGCCGGAGCAGCCCGGCCGGGCCGTGGACCATCCAGACCCAGGGCGGCGGCGGCGGCGGCGGCGGGTCTGCATTCATCGGCCAGAGCAGAGGCTGTCGCCGCCGGGGCTGCGGCTGCCGCCGCCGCCGCTGGAGCCCGGCGCCCACCAGCATCCTACATCCCCGCGCGGGCGGCGGGGCGGCGGGCGGCGGGCGGCGGCGGCGCGGGCTCCGGAGCCAACTCACTTGGCGGCGCGGCGCGGCCGCTCGCTCCGCCCCTGCCCCGCGCGGGAGCTCCGCCCCCGCCCGCGCCGCCGCCGCCGCCGCCCCCGGGCCCGGCCCGGCCCCCCGGAGCGCGCTCCCCGCCTCCCGCCCGCGCCCCTGGACCCCGGGCCCGCGGTAGCCCGCTGGGCCGGGGTGCGCCTGGAGGGGAGCTCGCCCCTGACCGCGTCCCCAGGTTCCCCGGCGGCCGCTGACGGTGCGCACGGCGGGGAGGGCGCTCGGGCAGCCCCGGAGTCGAGATCCGCGCGCGGCGGCGATCGGAGGCCGGGGTGGAGGCGCCCGAGCCATACGTGTACCGCCGCTTTGCGGGAACAGCGCAGGCCGTCCCCTTCCTGGCTGACCCGGGTCAAGGGCGCAGGGCCAGAGGCCAGGCGGGCGCCGACTGCCAACGGGGACTGGTAGATTTCTCTCTGCCAAACACTTCCGTAAACCTCCGAGGCCCCCCTAGCTCGGGTGCGAGGCACCAGGTAGGTCGCCTCCGGGCCTTTGCACAGGATGTCCTGTCGGCGAACTGTGAACTGGTCCTGAATTCCCCCAAGCATATAACTGGGCTCCTCCTCTACCCACCGCACGCGGCTTCTGCTGTGCGCCCTGCGCTTCCCGGGGCCGAGGACGGACCCTCCTCCCAGGACCCTCTCTCGTCCTGAGCGCAGCTGCCGCAGGCAGAGCGGGGCCGAGCTCTGCGCCGGTCACAATCAGCCACCGCCAGGCGGCGCGCGTCCCAGCCGCTCCAGCCAACCTTCCGCCTGCAGCGCACCCAGGTCCAGGGCGCCTATCTCCTCCTTGTGATCCGGGCCCACAGCAGCAGCTCTGAGACCCAGCCCAGCCCTGGCAAGTGCTGTGCCAATGAACTCCGTAGTGCGCGAAGGAGAGGCCCAACCACATTTGGCAGGGCAAGGCCAGGGCTTCTCAGGAGCATTTTTAAGCGGCTACAGCGGCCTAAAGCAGAGAGGGTTGATTATGATGCGTGTATTCAAGGGCGGTGATCAGGAAAAACCTACCCTGACCTGGCGGGAGAGCATGCCCTCGGCCACCTACACCCACAGACACTCCCCGGACTCTCCAAACAGCGCTCTCATCACCTCAGAGCTGGTCCACCGACCACCATCCTGAGATAACCTAAAGCACCAGAGTGGTTTCACCTTGCTTTCTAAGGTTGTTCCCTCATTCTCCAATTTGCTTATTTTTCTCTTGGCCTGGCGTCATTCCTTTTAGATCTGAGCATATGTTAATTTATATAGCTGGCTTCTCCAGACAGTCCTCCATGAAAACCAGTTTTCAATTAGCAAGTTTATTTCTCTCTTTGATGCAAAAGTACTGGCAAGGTTTTGTTTTTTCTCACCTAAAATCAGAAAGCTCTGAGAGTAGAAGCCTGATACTATTCCACTTAAGCCATTAATCATGCACATATATATGTATATGCATGCACACATATGGTCAAGTGTCTTGATTTTGACTATAATAGCTAGACAAAGGGGTGGGAGAGGCATCTTTAGGCAGGCTAGTGTGGAGCCCTTCAAGTGCCCTGTTTGAAAAAGAGCTATTCATCCTTCTCCATCATTTGGAGGCTCACAATGGGGTACCACTAGTGGCGGCCTGGCCTGCATGCTGTTTCCAGCAAAATGAAGTGCTACATATCCTGACTCTCGGGAAGACAGGGTTCAGCCACGATTTGTGGGTGCTTAGCCAGCGCTTAGGGTACAAGCCTCACCCCATTCCCGCAGCACTGCCCTGGGAGTGGGTCAGTAAAGTCAGCATCTGTCAGCTGGTGTGGTTACTCTCCATCTGGCTTTCCAGTGCTCTGACCACACGGTGCCTTGGGCACCTGCTTGACTCTGAACACGAGCTAGGAACTCACAAGGAGCAGTTCACACAAAGAACCTCAAAGTAGCCCAAACTCCTTTTCATTTCCTGCCACAGGCCTGTTTTCATTGATTGCAATGTTTGAACCCCTTTTCTGTACCATGCTGGGCACTAATTCCTAGGGATGTGGCTGAGGACAACACAAAAGCAGAGTGATTTCCACTAATTGAGTAATTGACCTGACGGTGGCCCCAGGAGATGGGTGTATTCCCTGTTCCTGGCGCTTGCTTCAGTGGGGTTCATCTGAAGGTTTTCCCACATGCCAGTGAACCCAGAACAATCCTATACCCCATAGATAGCAGAGGGCCCCTCACAGATCCTCTCATTCCAACGGATACTTAAGAGAACTCTCTAAAGCAGGGCACCCTGTTTTCCTTGGGGACTGGAAATTAGGGGACCACCCATCTGTGAGTAGAGGCTCTGTGCCAGGCAGACCTATCCTGCTGGTGGGCAGGTCCACTTACCCCTCAGCACCCCAGGGGTCAGCCCTGGGCAGGGCACATGGCTGGCACAGCTTACACTCAGGCTCTTTATCTGCCTATAAAAATCAGTGGGAAATTTTTTTCAGAAAATGTTTGATACACAGTCTAGTCTCAAGTTCTCCAAAACAATACAAATAACCTTACCTTTGTCCATATCATTCAGGCAAAAACAGCAGAAATTTCCAGCTAAGGTGAAACAGCCCTAAGCAGGAAAGAGATCCACACCATGAGAAGACATGTGAATAGCGACATATGCTAATGAGTTCTGAATTGTTTATTATGTTTCAGGAAAAAATAGTGTTGGGTGTTAGGGAGAGGTGAAATAAGATTTTGAAATGAAATAAGATTTTACAGACCTGTTTTTTTTCTTTTGAAGGTATTTTACCCTGTTTTTCTAAATAAAGTGCAGTAGGATCCATACAAACAAAGAAAGAGGAAAATTAAATAAATTAAATGCAGAGTTAAAATAAGCTGCAGGAGAATAGGACACAGGTGGAGGACCGAGCTGTCACCAAACAGCCCCCTGCCTGCTCACGCTGCCTGAGTGCCTCCCCACAGCAAACGCCCATCAGATTGGAACCAGTCCTTCCCTACTGAAAACTCACCAGCTGTGAGATGAGGAAGCCCTGGACAGGAGCCACAAAAGCAAGCCATCCCAGCGGGAGACCGCCAGGTCCAGAAGGAGCGGGCAGTTCAGCACCTGACTCGGTGTGGGTGGAGAAGGAGAGGGGGTGCAGCTGGGCATGCCTGCTGTCTTGCCAGTGGGTTTCAGCTCCAGGCAAGTTCGCCATGGATTCAATGTGACCAAAGAAATTGACAGCAAAACGTTCTTGGGATGAAAGGGTTATACCCAACTTTATTTCCAGGTGGCAGGTCAGTCACTAAAATCCCATTCACTCAGAGCGAGTCTGCATGCAGCAAGTCGGTCTCTGCCTCTGGGCCCCTGTGCCCCCACAGCCATCCGCACAGCCATCCACACAGCTGTCCTCTGGGCCTCTGTCCTCGGCACTGCCACCACTCCAGCCTCTGCTCTGCTCTCCTGCAGCCTTGCAGCTGTGTCACTGTGTCACGCCCAGAGCACTGGGTGGAGCTCTTTATATAGAGTCAACAGCCATGTATTGCCCACAGGTGTGCAGTGAGCTAGTCAACCAGGGCCAGGTGAGAATCCTGGCCACAGGAACTCTCATTGTATCCACACCTTCCCAGAGAGGAGGAGTGTGGGGAGAAGAGGCTGACCTCACACATACCAGCTTTGAAGCCTCCCAGGGACACCTGGGAACATCTGTGTCAGAGCTGGAAAGTTCGCTCAAGCTCAGAAGCCAAGTCTCAGTGGGAGATACACAACTGGAATGTGTATCTAAGGTAGAGAGACAGCTGTCCAATGTCACTGACATCAGAGCTGTGGGTGGGTCACCCCAGGAGAGCGCATAGCAGGAAAGGCAAGGTCATTCATGGGGTCACGTGATGGGGACTTAAGAGGGGTAAACTGAGGCAAGCAGTGACCAGGAAACCACCCTGGATGGGCAGGAGCATGCTTGTGTGAGAAGGGTATTATTATCATTTTTACATTAAATGTGTTACTGTAGAATATCTGGAAAACACAGAAAAGCATGAGTTAAACCCACTCAGAGAAAAGGAAGGTGAGCTCTCTGGTGACATCCCCTCCATAGTCTTTTCTACTCATCTCTGTTTCCACATCATACAATAATATATATTGTATGTATATTATATATAGTGCATAGTATAATTTTGCATTTTGTATTAAATAGCACTTTATAAGATTTTTAATTCACCTTGTGCCATATATAGCTTTAAATCTAATTTTTTTTCACTCAATTTCACAGCATGAGTGTTTCCCAAATCATTAAAAATTCTTATGGAAGCCCACAGTAGCCAAGCAAACTGGTCACTGAGGGCAGTAGGAGTCGAGGTTCATGTGCCCCACGTGGGAATTGTGTAGCCAACTGCAGGACAGTAGAGGCATCCCGCTCATCAGCCTGTTACATGGTGTGTAGTTATGAAAACTACCTACCTACCTACCTATCTACCTACCTGTCTATATGTTCATCTGAAACATATATAAAATGTTGCAGATGCTGGAGTATGTGAGGCAAGAGAGAGCATTGTAAAACCAGACATCCCAGGCCGTCTCCCCAGATACTCAGCATAAGGCAGAGGCTGTGGGTGGAGGCCAGGTCACTCCTGCAGGACCTCCGCCCTCTGCTTACCCCGGGGCACCTCCCAGGGCCCACACTGACCTCGGGGCATGGCACAGGTGTGCCTCTTGTTCCGCTCAGCTGAGAGGCCCTGGATGGCAGGAACCACCTGCTCCTCCTTCTCTCCCACAGCACCTGGTAGGAAAGCAGCAGAAGCCCAGATTCCTCGTGCAGGCTGAAGACCCAGCTCAGAGCCAATGGGAGCCCATTACCGAACCCCCACTGGTCACAAACACAGATCTCTAGTGGGACCGACAGCGATGCAGTGAAGGCTTTGCCAGTTATGTCCTGCATAAGGGGGCCAGCCTAGGAGAGGAGAGGGGTTGGGACCAGCCAGGATGTTTGCCAAGTCACACACCAGGCACCAGGATGTGTCCACCCGGAGGGGTGACCTCCTAAGGTCCACACCAAGGTGGCCTGGGTGCCAGGTTCTGGAAATGGCAGGGAGACAGAATCTGGGGGTGCAGGCCTCACTAAAGTCATAAAGAGCAGTGGGCCCTGTTCAAGGAGTGAAAGAGGTCCTTTGGGCTCCGGGTCCATAAGCAAAGGTGGGACCAGGACTGGTGTTTGTCCTCCCGGAGTCCACCAGCCCCATTCCATGTGTTCTACTCTTTAGACCAAGGATTACCTAGGCAGCAGAGAGGTCAGGGCTGAGAAACCAGGGGGCACTCCCAGGACAGGCTTCAGGCAGTGTGGGGTCCCTACTGCCCCTGCGCCTGTCTCCTGACCCCAGCCCTCCTGTGTCCTTTGCTGTCCCTCTGCCGTCCGACATCCCCAGCTGCTGGGCAAAGGGTGGGGGTCCTCAAGCTTATCAGAATAGGATTAATGGGGCATTTAGGATGAGGAGGAAGAGAAGGCACAAGGCAAGGTGCATTCTCGCCAGCTGTGGGATTTATCTGCCTTACCCAAGGCACACACATCAGGTGGTATGATTTGTGGGTTTTGAAGACGTGAAATTGTTTGCACTTTCCCTACAAAGACTGACCAAAAGAGCCAGAAAGCCATCTTGATGTGTGCTAAGGAGACTTTCCAGCCAGAAAACACCCAAACTCTGCATTCTGACACAAATATCTGTACTTAAGAACAGTTTTATTTTGTTCCATCAAGGCATGTTGCTCTCCTATTGGATGAAGCCACAGCGTTAATCCTGCTCCAATCTGCCAAGCGTAGAGGGCTCTTTACCCATATTTCTTAACTAGGGCAATAAAGGCGTGGGTCCCATTGTCCATGTCCCCATGGAGAGGTGCATGGGTCATCCCTCAGTCTAATGACACTGTGCAGAGCACACGCTCACACGTAAGAGGGGCTGCGACTGGGAAATGTGTAGCAACATACCAGCTAATTGGAAATAATTCAGGAGAAGCAGCTTGGTCAGAACTCGGGAAGATGCAGACTGTTAAGTGCATTTTTAACACAACTGTACTGTTTGGGGGCATAACCAAGACGCAAGGTAATACGAAGTCAAGGGGAAGCCCTGCTATGCAGCCTCCAAGCAGGGAGAAGCCTCAGCGATCAGCACGCTGAAAGCATCCGTCTCTCTTTGCAGGCTCATCAGCCTCTTCTGTGCACCAGTTACACAGTAGAATCCAACCAGGTTCAAATTAGCACAAACTCCAAAGTACAGGGTCTGAATTCATGAGAGAGCCCAGAGCACATTTCTCCAGAGGCATTGGAACAAGACCCCTGTGGGGCGGATGGTCTGGACCATTCCTTGTAGCTCAGCACCTGCCAGCTTGGGCCTGAGCTGACCAGAATTCTAAAGGTGACGGGCATGCCCTCCCTCCCCGTCAGCAGCCCCTAAGTGGCCCAGATGCGCTGCCCGCCACACAAGTGTGCTGCTCAGTGGCTCGAAGTGTCTCAGTGTCGGCATCCAGCCTGCAGGGTGAGCCAGTGGTGGAGCTCAGGCCAGGCTGGTGTGTCTATCCTTGGTCTTTGCACATGGTTCCCTCTTCCCACATGTTCCCCTCATGCCTTTATTTCAGGAAAGTCTGGACCAGGCAGCTCTCTGATTTTGCCTGGCAGCACAAATTCCTGAGGTGTGACAACTCTGTATTCAGCAATCATAACCCTTTAAATCCAAACTCCTTACTCTTTTATAGTAAATTATATTTCAACAGAAAAAAAGCAAGGAGATGAGTAAATGAGCCCTCTGCACCATTGATTGTCTTAATATTTTCACCTTGATAAACTCTTCTTAGGACAAGGAAAAAAGTAAAATGTCATGGAAGACAGTCTGTGTTTTTCCTTCCCTGAACCGTTAACTTAAATAATTCTGCGTGCTCAGCAAATTCTGCCACTTAACCTTTTCTCTGACTCTTCCAACTCATTAATAAATACATGGAAATATACTTGCTTTGGGGGTCAATCACTAGGGCATCTGACTTCTGACCTTTTTCCATGTTCAGATTTAGACAGGGCAAAAGCTTTGATTATTTAAGGAGCTGAATGGTAAAATAGACGGGCAGACAGGAATCTGTGGGGCCCAACAGTAAGGTTTTCACAGGGTCTCCGGGGGAGGGAGAGCTGGGCCATCTCGTTGCTGAAAATTCTGCCCTGTGAGCCTCTGGGGCTGACACAGTATCAGACAGGGTGGGGTTGATGAAGCAAAGCCAAGACTCTTCCCCTGTGACAGCCTTCCCATTAGATGTCATGAGCGGTTGGGAGCCAGATGCCCCGGGGTCTGACCTCCGAGTCCTCTCAGGTGGGTCATAAAGATTTTGTCCCTCCCAGGTGTCCTCCAGCTATGTCCCTGACATCACTGGACCTCAGGTGTCCATTTGTGAGAGGTGTGGACCAAGCAAATGGTTCTACACTGAGTGGGGCATCTCATGCGCTCAGTCTGGGCCCCAACCATCCTGGGTGGCTGTGTGATCTGGACAAGTCCTGCCACTCCCAAAGCCCCAGTGTCCCCAAACGGAATCAGAGGCATGGCCGTCAACTTAGTGAGGCTCCTGTGGAAGCAAAGTGAGGATGTGTGCCAGCAGCCCCACGCGGAGGCAGGGAGTGGCCGTGTCGGTGAGGTGGGGAAAGTCACATGTTCTTTGCTCAGCGGCACACTCACTGCTCCTGGGTCAGGGCTGTGTCCCCGACACCTGGGGCAGCGCCTGGAGCCTCGGAGCCCAGGACCTTGTACACGTGCCAACCCTTCCATCCGCTGCTGCGGAACCAGAAGGGGCTTCTTGGACAGCGGCCTTCCCGCTGGGAACACTGGGAGTCCAAGGCAGGCCCAGCAGGTCTGGTGTCTGGTGAGGTCCTGCCTCCTGGTTCACGGCTAGCCACCTGCGGGCCGCGCCCTCACCTGGCAGAGAGCAGACAGAAGACAAGCTCTCTGGGACTCTCAGACGGGTGCTGGTCCCATCGTGGGGCTCCACTCTCATGGCCTCATCCAAACCTGATCGACCCCCAAATGCCTCATCTCCAAATGCTGTCACATTGTGGGGAAGGACTTCAGTGTATGACTTCTGAGGGCACAGACATTCAGACTATTGAAGCATGCCTATGTGAGCTTCCTGAACCCCACCCAATGAGACAGAGTGTGTGGGGAGCCCAGGAGCAAGGGTCGTCAGTGCGGTCTCCTGCCACGGGCAGCCACCCTTCTGTGCCCCAGCAGGTGAGACTGCTCAGAGCTTCATCCCCTCCTGGGCACCTGGCATGGGGCCCCCCCACTGCTTGGGGCCCACAGACCACATGCGGGGCAGGCCCACCATGCCATCCCTCTGGGGCCTCAGGGCTGTGGGAGGGACACCCTCCTGAGCACAGAGGAAAAGGCAGAAAGCATACAACAAAATAACCTTGAAAGAGGGAAGACAGTAAAGCCCACTGGATCCAGGGTCCTTCGTTTTAAGAAGACAGCCCCTTTCATGCACCAGAAGTGGATCTGTGTGCTCTAGAGCACAGTCCACACTGGGCCCGGGGCCCTGCTGGATGCCACCGTGGCCTCAGCTCTGTGGGACAGGAGGCGCCACCCACGAGATGCCCAAGCCCACCCACCAGTGGTGGAGCTGCAGAGCCCAAGAGGCCATCTGCTCCTTACCAAGTCCCTGCTGCCCCCCCGGGCAGGCCCTGGACACTCGAGGTACCCCACTGGCCATGCTGGGGCCAGGATCCCGACTCCTTGGTGCCCAGTCTGGTGTGTCCTCCTCTGTCAGCAAGACAGAGACCAATTACAGACAGACAAATGGATGCCCTCTGGAGAAGGCAGGGTGCCACGGGCTCCCAGGTGCTGGGTGCCAGGCCCACCAGCGCCAGCCCAGCCCGCACACAGGTGCGCTCCCAGGAGCCATCTGAGTGGCCGTGGGGCACCCTCCCTCCCTCCTCCTCTCCCCTCCCTGGCCTGGGTGACTGTTTGAATTTGTGGTAGTTAAATGTTCACACGAAGTGACAGCCCACTGTGTCAGCAAGGCTGGCTGTGAGGAGGCTGAGCAAAGGCTCCCCTGCGGTCGTTGTGACCTCTGCCCAGTGCCTGAGCAGACACAGAACCAGGCCCGCGGGGCAAGGGCACCGTGCTGCGGAGTTCACGTGGGCTCTTGCCGAGAGCTGCTGTCCTCCTGCTCTGGGGGGAGGCAGCGTCCTTTGGTCACTGCTCCAGGCTAGCTCTCCTCATGGGCAGCCAGACAAGTACCTCAGGGCAACGGCACTGTCTGGGCGCTCACGTCATCTGCACACCACCTTCCTTCTGTGCTGAGAGTCTCCAGTGTGAATGGCGCATGTTCTTGGAACTAGACACGTAACGGACCAGTGCTCATAGACACCCTTGCCGAATGAGGAGCTTATAATCTGTGTCTTTAAGAGTTTCTCATATGAAACACTAAAAACAAGAATTATGATTACAACTTTAAAAAATATAGGGCTGAACTGGCAAATAAATAAGTAGTCAGTGGACATCCTGCAAGGCCAAAAATGACAAGGAAACCCCAGACAGAGACATGATTAGGCGGAAGCTGTGATCCCTGGGACATCTGCGGCCCACGGCGATGAAGCACCCCTGCTTCCCCGTGCTGCTGTGGTGGGAGCAGGCGGAGGGGCCCAGAGACTCCCACACGCAGCGGGGATCTCAGGGAGCTGACATCCTCCCTGTGAACCAGGGAGGGTGTCCTGCAAAAGGAGACAGTCAGAAAACTTGCCCGTTCTGCACCTGATTTTAGGTAACAGGAAGATGATGCCTCTCCTGAAAATGTATGACCACGGACTGTTCTCCCAGGTTTGGGATTCATACCACCGGGGTGACATAAAAAAAAAATGTTTGAAGTGGTCCCTGCAGGGAGGCAGCCCCAGGCACCTGGCAGTAAGGAACATAAACCTCGGGAGGAAGACATGGTGAATCCAGTCCCCAGAGATCTGCTGCAGAACATCAAAGGAACGTATCCCAGAGCAAGAAGTACAGGAGGAAAGAAGCCATCACGACTGAGGTTTGCAAAAAACATTAGAACAGAGAGAGCAGACCCCAAAAGACAGACAGTGCTAGAGTTACCAAGCATGGGATATAAAATACGTGGGCTTGATACATTTAAGTAAAATGTAAATATCTTAGTGCACTCTTTAAAACTATTTTTTAAATGTGCTAAAGTCATAGCTGAAGAATGAGATTATAAGAAACAACTAGGTGACTTTGTAGCCTGTTTTAATAAACCTTTTAGAAATGAAGAACAGTGTTTGAGATTAAAAGCAATGCATGGACTGAAAAGCAGATCAGACACAACTGAAGAGCTAGGGGCCTGCAAGAGATCAGGACGCGATGGCATGAGTGTGAAGGGAGGAAGTAGAGGGTTAGAGTGACAAGGGCTGGTGTGTGTCTAGCTAGAGCTCCAGGGAGTGATGGAAGGAAGAAGGGAAGACAGGAGAGAGGAGCCTTCAGACAATGGCCACGCATTGCCCAGAGTTTATGGCAGCCAGGTCCCCAGTTTCAGGAAGTGTGGCAGATCCCAAGCACACTCCTGCAGGCTCTGCAGGAGACTGGGATGTGTGGCGGCCCTCAAGGAAGGCAGGGGACAAGCTCTGAGAGGCTCGTGGGCCTGGCATCGCACACCAGAGGAGGCGAGGACGCACCCGGGTCCAGGCACACGGGCTCCAAAGTGAGTCACTGCAGCACCGCTGCTTTTCCTCGTGCTGGGAGATAGGACGTCGGCCAGGAATGGTGCCTTTGACAATGAACAAGGTTCCCAGACCAGGAAGAGATGGTGTCTCAAAACTACCCAGAATCTTCATGTATGCTGATTGGAAAATCAAACAACACGTATGCCCGTGTTCTCAATCTTTATGGATGAATCAGGATACCTCAAATGGACCCGTAACTCTTCTAATACTCCTTTAAGTAAAATTATTTCTATGGACAGAGCCCCACACACAATATTTGCCCAGGATCCCACAAACACCAGGGGCAGCCCTACATACAAACACCATCCAAAAGAAAACTGGATTCGGTACACAGATACAAAAAATAATTTAAGACAAGAAGCATGACAAGGGAGGTCAGCAAATAACAATACAACAGTTCCAAACGTGTATGTTCCTAACAACATAACCTCAAGATACGTAAAATAAATGTTAACATAATTTTTTTAAGTAGACAATTAATGATCATTGTGGAAGATTTTGACACATCTCTTAGTAACTGACAGAAGAGCCAGATGAATACAGAAACCAGCAAGTGTTTGGAAGAAATAAACAAGATGATAACAAAGTTCATTTTTTGATAAATATGGGACACAGCACCCAACATCTTCAGAACACAAAGACAAGGGCAAAAAGGAAAGATTTGTGAATGCTAATAAAAACTGAGAGCATTTACTCCATCAAACTCTCACCAAGGGGAGTTGCAATGAGGTTACAGAGAAGGAAGGTCAGAGATGCCAGCAGAGAAGGCAGGAAACACTCCTGCTTGGACCCGACAGTACGGCAATGACAAGGGGGTTCTGTGTGGAGTCAAAAATTAAGTTAGAACTGACATACTGGACAAAAGTCACCTGTAAATCTGGAAAGAACTACAGATACTTATTAAATTTAACTTTGTTCAATTAAAAATGCATGTTGGAATTTCTAGAGCAAATACTAAAAGAATAAAAATAGAGTTCTGCAAGTTTTTCAAAATCAATATATTAAAGTTATTTACATTTCCATAAGACATGCAAGTGGAACAAATAATTTAAAAACATTTAATATTTAAAACAGTAACAAAAATGATGAGATCCTTCAGAGTAATCAAACAAAAAGTATGTAAATTCTTTATAGATAAAATTGCATAATTTGTTGAAACATTAAAAAAAACTTTGAAAAGTGGATAAAATCATATATACAGAGAGGAAGATTCAGTATTTTGAAGCTGTCAGTCCTTTCCAATTTTATGTAATTTTAATGCAATCAAAATAAAAATATTTTATCTAGAACTTGATATGCTAATTATAAAATACACACACAAGTGCAAAGAATAGGGAAGATGTCACAAATCTTTCAAAAGTCTTTGCAATCAAAGTGTTGGAACTGCTAGTCAAAGTCTCACATAAAAGTCTGAGACATGACACAGCATAGCTTGGAATCCTACCTTATTCTACATATGAAATTTAACGCAAGATGTATCATAGAACTAAAATCAAAAGTCAAAATGATTAAGGCTTTAGAGGAAAACATGTTTGAAAATCTTCCCAACCTCAGGGTAGGCATACAAAAATTTCTCAGGACACAGAAATCATGAAATATAAAAGAGACAATGGATAAGTTAGTTTCCATTAAAACATAAAGCTTTTGCTCTTCAGAAGACACCACTAGGAAAATGAAAAAGCAATCCATAAACTGTGAGAAAAAAATCATAACAGATATCTGACAAAGTACTCAGAATATATAAGGAATGTCCAGCATATATAAAGAACTCTACACGTCAGTAGCAGAAAGAGTAGCAACCCAATAAGAAAAGACTTGACTGGACTTTTCACAAAATGTCTATACAAAAAGCTGGTCCCAACTGAATCTTAGGAGTTTGTTCCTAAGATGATGAAAATGGTCTAAAGTTGGCTCGAGGGAGAGTTGTACCTATCTGTAAATATATCAAAAAAGCACTGAAATATACACTTATAATGGTAATGTGTTGCATATCTCAATGAAGCTGTTAAAGGTGTTAAAAAATCCCTTGGGCTGGATCACTGTCCGTTGTGAGGCTGTCCAGGCCACTGGAGGAGGTCCAGTGACATCTCTAGCCTCTCCCCAGTGGACACTCATAGCAACCCTTTGAGTTATGATAATCAAAAAATATCTCCCAGCACTGTCAAATATCCTTTAAAAGGACCCTCCCCCCACCCAACAGGGAGACCCAACATCACAGAATAAGAAAAGAGCAGAAAAGGAGAACCTTGCAGCCACGCCAGTAAGCCCCACCATCAAGAGAGCCAAAGCAGAGCCATCTTGCGGAGAGTATGGGATAAGGTCCAGCAGGTACCAGGCTCTCCTGCACATCAGCCTGCCCTCATGTGGCCTGGAGCTGCTTGACCACTTTGGTAACCTCCTCTTAAAAAGATGGCTTCCTCGCTCCCGGACTGACGCGCCACCTCTCCATGTCTACCCAGTGAAGCACCCGTGGAGAGGTTAGCAGACAGGTCCCTAAATCTTCCTGTAGTTGATTTTAGCGAAAATTAAAGTGCATAATGTCATAAGGCCTGTGCTGCGGCGACAGCCACCCACTGTTCCAGTTCATTTCCCCCAGGACAGTGGGGGCAAGGTGCTTTCGTTGCCATGGTGGAACCCCGCCCGCAGGTGAAAGTGTCCCACCCTGCGGGAGGCCCAGCTGGGTCCTCTTGGAGTTCCATGGAGGTCTGCACTCTCGGGGGCCAGCAGGCTGCATCCTTGTTAGAGAAGAAGGGCCCTCTCCTGAACGACACCGCAGGGCAGAAACCTTCTCCACATTCCCTAAGGAAGAGCCAAAGCCAGGCAGCAGCAGCCCCCGAGAATGCCACTCGTGCTCTTTCATTCCAACTTGACCTTCCATAGGAAAACATATTAAAAAGCCATCTTTTGAGATTGATGGGATGCCCTACAAGAATAATTCCACTTTTACTATCAAGTGGCAAGATGCTTTTAAATAACATCCCTCATGCTGTTGGGGTCCCCTGGGAGCTGGCATCATGAAGAGCCTATGAATAAAAGATGTAAAAGCTGCTGGTCTTCCCAGGCCAGCAGAAGTCGGGAGGGGTGGGGTGAGGTAAGGCCCCTGCAGGAAGGCCAGGAGTGATGCGGCCACCTGCACGTCCAACCCCAGAGTCGTGTCTGCTGGCCTACAGATGGCCAGAACAGCCCCTTGCTGCAGAAGGAAGGTTGCTTTAGGGCCAAGTCATCCGGATGTGAATGGTGTGTTTTCCCAGATTCCTCCCAGCAGACTGAGCCAGGGGTGCACCAGGACAGAGTTCCTGAAGGGTGGTGAGATTCTCACCATGGAGAAGCAGGCGATGTGGTCACACATGTGCACAAGCCTGCCTTGAAAGTCACAGAGCAGAAAAGTGGGTTTGCAACCAGTGGTGTGTTCCACTTGGCTTCCCCAAGTTGGATTGTCCCCCTCTGTTTCTCTTCCAAAGTCTTCTTCCATGAGACAGACTTTCCCCCACAGCAGACATTGTCATTTTAGTGAAGATAGGCAAGCAGAGGACAGTCTCATTACAGGAGGGCTATGCGCCCCTCATGGTGAAACGTCAGAGGAGGAAGAGAGGGTGGTGCTGCTGCTCGGTGAGGGGGAGTGGGGTAGAGCTGGGCACGGTCCCAGGGGGCATCCTGCAGGGCACGGTCCCAGGGGACACCCTAAAGGAGATGTCTCCGTTTAGCCAACCTGGGCCTGGGCCACTCCCCAGCCACTTCCACCAGAATCTTTGGTCGGGTTTTGGTCTCCGCTGTCCTTTCCTGGAATGTGCTACTCCATGTGTGTGAAGCCTCCTCCCTCCCTCATGTCCATCTCAAAGTCACATTTTTGTGGACTTGGCACTTCCAGGCAGGGCACACATCTTTTCTGTGTGCACATAGCATTGGTACAGGTGTCCATGAAATATCAGAGCCTTGCTTGTCTCTCCCCAGACTGGAAGACCTTGGATTTCTCCAGGACCCAGTGCATTGCTTGGCATATAACAGGCATGGGCAAGAGGATGGATTAGAGGATGAATGGATGGATGGATGGATGGACAAATGAACAAAACTGTTTTATGCTGTCAACCAACGCATGTAGTATATAGCTAGTGATGCAATTCACTTGTTAAATATGCACCCTTGCCACGTCTAAATATGATATACAAATAAACAAGAGGATGCAAATCTCTTTAAAAAATAAATAAATACCCTCAACAAATAAAGAGTATCAAATGGCACTGTTCCTCTTTTAATCTGTTGGTCTGCACACAGAATTCTTTCTAGCAAACAAAAGTCGAGTCTGTTGCCACAACATGTAGTCCCTAGACGGGCACTTTCAAAGCCCAACAGTATCCCAGGGCTCTGCGTGGTAGGCGGGAAGGCGCGAAGGACCAGAGACCCACCCACCCAGCCACGCTGCCCGCACCTAGCAAGACCTGCTCTGCCTCCGCCTATGAGGGAATCATGCCAAGAACAGACTTTTCCCGAGGCATTGATTACCATCAGCCCACACACTGTCTCATCATCTCTCACAAACTGCCAAGAAGGTGGGGGGGTGCCTCCATCTCAGAGGACAGGTGGTACACGGATCACTGCAAGTTATTTAGGATATTTTATGGGGGCGGATGGTGGGAAGAAAGATACAGGGAAATGTTACGAGTACCTATTTTCTGTATGGTTTTTACAGTACTTCTGTGCACTCAGTGACCAGCCCCACCTTGGCAAGCGCATTCGAGTTTCTCTGTTTCTGAAGTGAGCTGCCGCTCCCCCTCATTTCTTCTTCAGTTGGTGGCTCTATTCGGTGCTTCCTGTCTCTTTCCATAGGGAAGAGCCCTGTCCCGGTGCTTCTGTTTATCTCTATTCATTCAAAAAACAATTTTAATTTTTTAAATAACAGGTAACACACACAAACATAACACTTCTCATCTCAGACACATTGGAGTGTACAGCCCAGGGACACTGAACTGACTCGCGTGTACAGCCGTCCCCACCCTCCATCCCCAGAACTCCTCATCCTGAAAAACGGAAACTCTGTCTCCACCGAACACGAACTCTCCGTGCCCTCCCCTTGCCCCTGGTAACCACCACCCATGTTCTGCCTCTGTGATTCTCCCTGCTGCTAGGGACCTCATGGAAGGGGACTCAGAGCATTTGTCTTTTTGCGACTGGCTTATTCCATTTGCCATAATGTCTTCCAGGTTGTAGCAGGTGTCAGAATTTCTGTCCTTTTTAAGGTGGAATGATATTCCCTTGTATGCATGTACTGAATTCTGTTTATCCAAGCATCCATAGTGGAACTGTCTCTTTGAGAACCTGCTTTCAGTTCTTTTGGGTGTACACACCCAGAAGTAGAATTGCTGGATCGAATGGTAATCTATTTTTAATTTTTGAGGAACTGCCCTATCGCTGCGCACACAAGCTGCCACATTGTACATCCCACCAGCAGTGCACAGGGTCACAGTTTCTCTGCATCCTCACAGACAGTTGTTTTTTTCCTACAGCAACCAGCCTGGTGCATGCAAGGTAGCATCTCACTGAGGTTTTGATTTGTATTTCCCTCATCATCAGTGATGTGGAACATCTTTTCATGTGCTTATTGGCCATTTGTATGTCTTCTTTGGAGAAATGTCTATTCTAGTCTTTCATCCATTTTTTAAACAAGGTATGGTTTTATTTGTCGTTGAATTGCAAGAGTTCTTTATATATAATTCTGGATATTAGCCTCTTATCAGATATGTGATTCCCAAATATTTTCTCTTGTTTCTCGGGTTGCTTTTCACTCTGTTGCTTCTGTTCTTGACACACTGACGGTTCTGTAGCCATTCTGGCTTTGTCATCCACCCCTGCATCCTCAGTGAGCAGATGAGCTCCAAAAGGCACTGGGCATGCTCGACAACATGGGCATCCACGTCTGATGGCCAGAGTTAAAATCCTGGTTCAGCCACTCTCTGACTGACGCCAAGCAAGGCATCGTGGCCCCTGCAGCCCCGTTCTCTGGGAAGCAGAACAGGTGCCCTGGTACTTACCCTTACGACGTTCTTAGGACACAGCAAAGCCAGGGCATAATGACCCTTTCAGGAGAGTCCTTTGCATCCTGTTGTTAGGAGCATGCGGGTCGGGTCCTGTGGTCTCTGAAGCCCCATGGACACAGCACACGTTCCTCTGGCACCAGGGGGAGAATCCTGCCCATGCCCTATTTCACATTCTGTGTTGACGTCTGAGGTTCCCTCTTCTTTTCTACTCTGTTCCCACTCCATTTACACATAGGACAGATGCTTTTCTTTGCAGGTGCACATGCTACAAATACTTCAAAGTCAGGATGATCCTAAGAAATAATGTTGCATGTACTGCTCTACCAGTGGTTGAGATTAGGTTCAGCTAAAAAACAAAAAATAGCAAAAATAAATATCTATTTTGCTTAAGCACTAAAATTTGGGGTTTTCTTTCTCACACATAGATGTGCTGAGGACAGCCATCGGGGCCAGGGCTGTGCTTCCAGAAAGTTTGGGCACAAGCCCTCCTGGTGTGTCTGCCCTGGTCCCACATGGAGCTCCAGCTATAGGACGATCGGGTGAGGAAGGGAGGGAAAGTCAGCAGGTGCATGCCAGCTGATCCGGGAAAGGCTCCTGCGTGCCCTGAGAACCGGCCCTGAGATCCACACGGCCTCACCTGTTTGCAAAGGGTTCTGAAAAATGCCATGCTTAGACTCATGGGGAACAAGGGTCCCAGTGAAATCTCTGTTACTCTGTAGGAAAGCAAAAGGCTTTTAGATGACAACTAGCAACTTCAACCGTGGGAATATCCATGAGAATTTATACTTAGCAAAAAATACAAATCTCCAATAAGCTGTGGCAATGGTTTCAGAGCAGACTTGTGGACAATCACACACATACGTCCGACTACCCAAGACACAAGAAGGCTCTCCTGGACGATACTACACTCTGCACGCGGTAGTTAATGCCAACGTTTGCATCCCGACTCCAGCTCTCATTAGCTCCATGACAGTGAGCAGTGTCCTGGAGCTCTCTGTGCCTGGCACACTGCAAGCATTCATACTCAGTCTGCCCAGGTACCTCAACTGGGGTGTTATCTTTATCTTGTACACGGAACAAAACCGAAGTTCAGGAGACCATCGCCCTGGCCATGCAGGGCCCGAGAGGGACGGTCAGCTTTGCGCTGGGAAAGCAGCAGACAGCAGCCACCTCTGAGGCTCCGGCCCTAGGGCTGTGGGTGGTCAGCTGTCTGAAGACCTCCCCATTCCTGCCACTCATCTGGGGACGTGATCTCTCATTCAGTGACTTCTCTGTTCCGTGTGGGCCACAGTCCTTCGCAAAGGTTCCAGATGCGGCCCCGCAGTTCATCCGCTCAGAGACCAGGGACCTCTTTGGTCACAGGGCCATGACTTGCCCTCCCAATGGTGGTAGGTTCTCTAAGAATTTGGGGAAACATGCTATTTCTCCTGTTAAAGTTCTTGTATAGGTGAATTGGTTATAGGGAAACACTAATTATCATTGTTTATTTTATTGGTTTTTTTAACAACTTAAATTTTATGAGATGGACATCATATACAATAAAATGCATCCATATTAAATGTTTTTACAAATGTGAACTCCAGTGGGACCACCACCACAATCAAGATACGGAACATGTCCATCACCCCAAACAGTGCTCCTTGAATTTCATCCCACAAGCCCGCCCCAAACTCCACGCAACCACTGACCTGCTCTGTGTCCTATTAATTAGTTTTGTCTGCCCCAGAATTTCATATAAAAGCACTTTTGCAATATTCATATATTTGTTTCTTGATTATTTTGCTCAGCATATTGTCTTTGGGATTCATGCATAGTTTTATGAGGACCAAACATTCGCTTTTACGAGTAAGTTGTATTCTGCCTTGCAAATATACCCAGACCTGGTATTGATTCATTCTTTGATGGGCATTTTAATTGTTTCCAGTTGAGGCATAATGAGTGAAACGTTTATGAGTATTTGTGTACAAGACATTATATGGACATATGCTTTCATTTCTTTTTTAGTAAATATATGAATGGAGTTTCTGTTGATGTGAAAGTGTATGCATCTTTAACTTTATAATAAATTGCCAAACTGTTTTCCAAAGTGATTGTACCATATTTAATCTCCCCAGAAATGTAGAAGGTTCTAGTTGCTTCTCATATTCACCTAGAATTGTGATTTTAACATTTTATACATGCCAGTGGGTATGTAGTCCAGTCTCACAAGGGCTTAATTGACTTTCAATGATTACTAATGACATTGAGCATCTCTTCCTATGCTTTGTGGTCATTCATATATATTGCTTTGTTGAGTGTCTCCTCAAATACTTTGCCAAGTTTTTATATTAAAATTTGAAATCAATTCCACTAAGATTTAATGTACCTAGGATGAAATGCACTGGCTTAAAGTGTATAATTCAGTGCACATAACATACTGCTTTCTTTGTTGAAGTGTCTGTCCAAATCCTTGTTGCATTTTTTATCGGAGTGTTTATCTTCTTATTGAATTGCATGAGTTATTTATGTTTTGGATACAGTCCCAAGATTCAGCCATTTTTTTTGAATAAATGCTCCTGAGATGGTTGCAAGACTATGGTTAATTTACAGAGTCCCCCCAAAAATTTATGTTGACAATTCATTACTTTTATGTAGTAGTTGATTTCCAGAGGTCGTCGCTATTCTGGAAGTGGCTTCTGAAGAGACTATTTTTTCTCCACTAAATAACCTTGACATTTTATTCTGTTCATTTGATCTATTGATATATCTTTATGCAAATTGTACATTTTCTTGATTAAGGTAACTTCATTGTAAATCTTGAAATCAGATAGTATGATCATATGAAAATTAAAAATAGCTAAAAGAGCCAAAATAATTTTTAAAAGAACAAAATTGGAGAACTTATGAATGGATTTAGCAAGGTCAGAGAATACAAGGTCAAAGTTTATTTTAGACACCCATAAGCAGAGTGAGGAAATTCCCTCCTAGTCATAGTTTGCTGATATTGTTCCCTAAGGGTGAATGTTGGGTTTTGTCAAACGCATTTTCCATATATATTGAGTTCACTTTTTACAAAACATTCTTTCAATATGGTAAATTAAATTGATTGCTTTTTAACATAAAATCATTCTTGCAATCTGAGAATCATCACTTGATAACACCCTATTATTCTTTTATATATTGCTTGATTTGAATTGCTAATATTTAGCTAAGGATTTTTACAACTATATTCATGAAGAATATTGATCTGTATCTTCCTTTTCTTGTAGTATTTTTTCAATAAATGAGTTGGGATGTGTTCCCCCTTCCTCTGATTTTGAGGGAGCCCGTGCAGTGTTGGTGTTATGTCTTTTCTAAACAGTTGATAGAATTCACCATTAAAGGCATCTGGGTCTGCAGTTTCCTTTGTGATTGGATTTTAAATATGAATTCAATTATGTTACTAAATTAGAGGTCATTATTTTGTATCATTTTTGATGTCTTGTAGTTTTTCAAGGACTTTGCCAAGTTTATATTTTTATGTTTACTGGAATAAGGTTGTTTCTATTGACGCCTTATCATCCTATTACTGCCTAGAGGGTCTATAGTGATAGCACCCTTTCACTTCCGACATCAGTAATTTGTATTTTTTCTGTTTTTAAAAATAAGTCTAGCTACAGAAAAATGCAAACACTGTATGAGTTCATTTGTATGTGGACTCTAAAAATATAAAACAAATGAACAAACAAAACAAAAAATAAAACAAATAAAACTCATAAATGCGCAGAACAAACTGGTGGTTGCTCTAGGGGAGGGGTTGGTGGGATGGGCAAAATAGGTGAAGGGGATAAGCAGGTATAAATTTCCAATTATAAAATAAATAAGTCAGGGGGATGAAAAGTACACCATGGGGAATACAGTCAATAATATTGCAATATCTTGGTATGGGGACAGATGATAACCACACTTATCCTGGTGACCATTTCTTAATGTACATAGTTGTCAAACCACCTGAAACTAATATAATATTGCATATTAACTATACGTCAATAAAAAATCTAGCTAGAGACTCATCAATTTTATTGATATTTTAAAATCTCCCTTTGCATTTATTTCCTGTTCTGGTGCATGTGTTCATTGTATTAATTTCTACTCTTACGTTTAGTATTCCTACTTCCAGTACTTTGGTTTAACATCGTTCCTCTTCTCCTGACTTCCTAAGGTGTGTATTCGATGACTGAGCAGCCCCTCCCCTCGGCTTGGCCGGTCAGAGTCCAAGCCCCTCCCAGCTGTGGAGCCGGGGAAGCTGCTGCCTTTGCCACACAGCTGCTGCTCTTCCACTGGTTCCAGAGAATTCCAGTGTGTGTGTGCAGCTTGACATCAGTCAAACATGCAACATAGGGGACCCTGTGAACGTGCCTAGAGCTCTCTGTGCCTAGCTTCCTCCTCAGCGAATTCCAGCCGCGTCAGCCTCACTGAACTCACAGCCGTGTCCTCCGCTCAGCTTGGCTGTCGTGCACCACTTGGGTTCCCTCCGTACGGAGCTTGAGAAGCACGGTCAGGGAGAAGGGGCGAGTGGCTACGGGGTTCACCTAATTGATTTACATCCCTCCGGGATGGCAGCTCTGGGTTGCCAGTAAATGAAAGACTCTAAAATCATGTTTTATATATTAATTACTAGAGTAAGGATGAGTCCATACAAACTAATCTGTCATGGATGGACATGGACTAGGAATCATATATTACTTTAGGCTTTTCTTTATCACATCTTAATTTTATTTTTAAATACCTTTTTATTTTAAATTTTCTATTAGTATTTCTAATTATTTTATATTTCAGTTTTTAAAACCATAGCCCTCTAATTTTTTTTACATACCATCTTTCACCAACTCATATTTATATATTCTTGCCTTTATTTTAATGTCTTCTCTAAAATCTGGCCTTCTGTGTTCTTTATTTTATTTTATTTTATTGTGCATTGGGGTTCTAATTTTTTTCTTTCCTTCATCATTTATCTCACTTTAGCAGCTGGTCCTGGGTGTTAAGCCCTTAGCACTTCCTGCCGTCCTTCCATTCTATGGAAGCCATTAAGGGAGAAGCTAAGCATTGTTCTAACTACTTAAGGTATGCGACAGGCATAAACCGTCTGCTCACAGCTGCTGGGACACCCACCTGCAGAGGGCACAGGTGTCCCAGTCCTGCTCATTGTGGGCAGTCCACACAGACATCACACACTACTCAACTTCTTCACACAAATGCTTCTTTTCAAATTATCCTTTACTTGTTCCCTGTCTTTAAAATAAACATATGCTGATGGAAAACATTTGTAAGCATTCAGACACACAAAGAAAAAAATAAAACTCAGCCCTAATTCCACAATAACCTAGAGATAATTATTGCTACATTTTCAGAGTATTCTTTTTCTTCAAGCATATTATGGAAAATTGCTGGCTGTCTACTCAGTAGCCATTATTCCTCAGTGCACAATCTTTGCTGGCAAAATTTTTGACTCTGTTCAAGAATAGGTGTCAGTGTACTCGAGGACATAGCTACTCCCCACCATCAGAAGATAATGTCAGATTTGTCTTGTCCGTTCCTGTAATGAGAAATAGAGAGAGAGAAAAGGAGGGAAACGGCTGTTTTTCTGTTTAACGTCTCGGCATAGCTGGGTGAGTCCATGGTATTGACAATCATCTTGTGAGCAGCAAGAGGGACCAGGCCTGAGGCTGTGACCAAGACAGAAAGAAAGGCAGAGAGGAGGGGAGGGAGAGCCGAGTCCTCACCAGGGTCCTGTACTGATCCCGTGGGCAGTCAACGTGCACGTCTTGTTATGGATGACAGTAAGCTCCTTACCACATGTGACACTCTAACTCACACATTATGATTTGCATCTGAAAACATGCAACCTAATACACCCTCCATATGGCCACGATAATGTTCATTATTCAATTTTGTAACATGAATTTCATTTATACCGTCATTATTTTTCCTAAGCTTCTCATACAAACATGACTTAACCAGCCACATAATGACCCATAGGTGAGCGTTCCATATGCCCATGTGGAATATCTCGGGCTTCCCAATCCGCCTGATATGCACAGTACGGCAGGGCTGTCTTTGAGTATAGATCTTTGTCTCCAGGTGCCCAAAGCGCGAAGACACATCAGATTCCTGAGCCTGATGTTGCTGGAGTGGGGTCAGCTCACCCCTACTGTCACGATGTTATCATTCGTGAAATACCTCCAATCTGTCTGGGAACAACCCCTTTCTGTGATTCTATTTTACATGGATTCTTACTGAGGTTGAGTCATTTTTTAGAGATACGTATTGGCTACTGTCCACGTGTCTGTCTTGTTTTGTGAACTATTGGCCAGTGTCCCTTGTTCGTGATTCCACAGTACAAATGTCTTTTCCTTACATGGCCTCTGCCTGAGAAGCTTACATCTCCATTTTTTCCCTCCTCATACTTCAAGGCCTAAATCAAGTATGTCCACCTGTGAAAATCATTTTAGTACCCCCGTGGCATTTCTATGCCACCCCACACCTTACTCTACTCCGAAGCTCATCAAGGGCCTTGACTGCAGAACATTTAGAAGATTTTCCTGAGGACAGGAATCCTGGCTTGTCTGTTTGTGCAGAGCAGGCCCTCAATAAATGCTGTCTGGATGAATGAATGAGTGAATCAGTCGATCAATCAACTTGGTTGCCGCTCTGATGACGCTGGGGTCCTGCCTCGGTGCCCGCAGGGACAGTAGTGGGTAAATTTGGTTCTCTATCCAAGGAGGAGCTGAGGAAACTGGCCAGAGCTCTTGTGTGGCAAACATGAGGCCAAACGGGGAGACTGGCCTTAGGTAAGGATGGGTGGAAGGGGCACAGAAGGCTCTCTGAGCAAAGAGCCTGGGTGGAAAGTCGAGAGGCATGGCTCGGCCAGGTCGACCAGCAGTGCCTGCGGGTGAGGGCTGCCGCTGCTCTGGGAGCTTTGAAGAAGGTGTTAGGACACAGGTTAGACATTCCCACTCATACCGGTGGACCTCCTGGCCGTGCAGACACCATGACTTTGGGCCGACCAGCGCTGCCCAGGATCAGCAGGATTGCGTTCATTCACAGGTGTGCTGAATATGGTGGATGAAAGGCACTGGGGTTCACGCTCTCCATGGGAACTCAGACACCCCAAAGCTCCATCCCTGTGTCAAGGGTGCCTCTCCCCCACCCCCATCTGCACTTGCTGAGGAGCCCACAATGCTGGCCGAACAGCGCTGTGGGAATTTCAGCTCTAAGTCCCCTTGTCAATGAGAAATGTTCGTTCACTCTTTCCTTCCCCTCCTTTCTTTTGAGTACAGAAAAGCAAGATGGATGTGATATTTTTTCTTCATCCTGAGAAGTACTTTTAAATGTCAGCTGTATGAAATGGGAAATGCACATCTGATGATGCAGTGTAGTTCACGTAATGGGAGGTTTCCAGCAAGGTCAATAGTATATGCAAATTTTACTCATTAAAATAGAGTCATTTTGATGTTTTCCTTTGGCATTGAATAGTTAAAAGAAAGCTGTTCTAAACTGCCAGGCTTTCTCCTTTCCAGGAGTAATTGAGATCCTGAAATAACTGGATGAAACCTTTTTTAAAAATGTTTACAGAAATGAGTTTTTCTTTAGCTCAAATAATGGGAAGTCAGTGCCTGTTTCTGTTTCAGACTTTTGTTAATTTAATCCCACCAATCCCGTTCTTTGGTTCATCACTCTCCAAAACCATCATTTTATCTTTTCAGTTATTGATTATCTCACCATGCTGCATTTATATGAGATTAGACACTCCACTCCAGGGGGAAAACCAGGCTTTGCATCTCCCAGATTCAGGACTAGGCTCGGGCTTTCCCTGGGAGCTTGTTCCCTGGAAGACATCACCATTACTTCTTGCAAGGGGGAGATCCGCTCTGGCGGCTACCATTTCCCTGTGACGTGCTTGGTGTGATCACCCAAACCACAAGACTGGTAAAGAGTCGCCCTCAGCCCCACAAGGGCATCTGTAACAGAGGGACCTGGCAGGCCGCCACCTGTCCCTCTGCAGCAATCCATGTCCCCCCAGCTCTTTCCCAGGCAGAGGCAACTCTCCCGGTGTCCAGTGGGCAGGCCTCCCTCTCCGGCTTTCTGGCCAGGATCCTCACCCTGGCCCTGGGCCTGCGGCCATGGCTGTCAGTCGCCATGGTGCTGTGGGCTAGTCATCTTCTGTCACAGTATCTGCTGCGTAACGAAGGACCCCACACTGAATGGCTTGGAACAATCAACACTTAGCAGCTCATGAGTCCATGGGTTGGTTGGGTGGCAGCTAGAGGAACCCTAGGGGGACTCTTCTCATTGGTCCCACAGCCGCCCCACAGTCCCTCTGGGGGGCAAAGGTCTGGTGAAGGCCCCTCTCTGGACAGCAGGAGGGCTTGGAAGGGATCTGTCTGCTCTCCAAATGCCCCACCACCCCAAAGCTCTGCCCAGCCTTCCCAGGGGACAGAGCCTGGCCTCTGTCATCATGGGGAACAAGTCCCCTTTGTGTTCAACAGCGGTTCACTTTTAGTCCGGGCTCACCTGGCACTAGTCATGTGACCAGGAGTCAGAGTCACTTGTGTAAGATCTGTGACGCCTGGCTGTGAGCGCTGTCTGAGCTATAAACCAAGTTTTTCTTCAGAAACAGAGTGGAGGGATGGTTTTTCAGCTGCCCCACTGACAGCCCCCTGCTCAGCTTGTGTTCCCAAGCTCTGTGAGTCGGGAACGGCAGGCAGGTTGGCCGTGGTCCGGGGCAGCCTTGGGAAGCAGGTGTCAGGAGGAGGGAGGGAGGAAGTGAATCCGTGTCCTGCCCACCATCTGTGAGCTCTTCAAAGCTCCCTTGTCGATCTCAGTGTGCTAAGAATCTAACTCACACTGCAGTAGCCCAACTGGCGTTCAATGAACAGCTGTTGTTAAATGAGCAAGTCGGACTCTCAGCCATTATTTTCGCGCTGACTTCCCTGCTTCGCTCTGCACCCGCCACTGGTGTGTGATGCTGAATAAAACCAACATTGCTCCTGCCCAGTGTTGACTGGCCAGGAGCCCTGCCATCCACCGCAGTCTTCCTTTAATACCAGAAAACCTAAATTTTCAGATGGAGCTTCTGTCTCCTCCGGAAGCCCCGTGGGGCATCTGGCAGTCCCTTCAGGAACTCTGGGCCGGCAGGCCGCCTGAGAAGGGCAGTGTTAGCACTGAGTTCAGGCCGAGGACGCGCATGTCATCCTGAGCAGGCAGGTCCCCTTGGAACCTCCTGGACCCTACCTTGTTGTTGACAATAGCAGAGCAAAATCACAGAGACTACCCAATCTAGGAAACACGTTCATCCTCTGTGTCTTGAGGACACTGTGAGTTTGAAAGTTAGAACATGTCTATGATGTATTATATGCTATATGCCAAATATATGTACATATATGTATGTACCTATGCACACACACACACACACACACACACATAACATAAATAAAAGTAGAAAGTCTCTCTATCTCGCAATGATCCTAAACTGTAGGACTTTCAACTGCCATTTTGGAAATGGGATAAAAGAAGGAGGAGGCCTCCCTCCCTCCTCCTGACACCTGCTTCCCAAGGCTGCCCCGGGCCACGGCCAACCTGCCTGCCGTTCCCGACTCACAGAGCTTGGGAACACAGACTGAGGAGGGGGCTGTCAGTGGGGCAGCTGAAAACCCATCCCTCCACTCTGTTTCTGAAGAAAAACTTGGTTTATAGCTCAGACAGTGCTCACAGCCAGGCGTCACACAACAGAAATAGCTCTGCCCCGATAGCTGGCTAGGATACTTGAGTCTCTAAACATTAGACTGCTTTAGCTGGAAAATCTGCAAAGTGCAGGTGAAACTGTAATTTGCAGGAATTAAGCGTGCACAGGGTGAGCCTGGCAGACCAGCTCGGTGTTCACTACAATCAGGTGCTTTGCATCAAGGTAGGAAAAGGCAGAAAAAGTTCATGGCAAAAACCTGTCTTCCTGCAACTCTTGACCCGTCTTTCAAAGGGCAGCTCCCGCCGAGCCTGGAGCCCTGGGCAGGGCCTGGGCAGAGCTCACTCCTCCAGCAGGGTCTCTCCCTCTCGGCCCCTGCAAACACTCTCTTTCCTCAAGATGACAGAAATCAGAACAGTGTTCTCCAAGTGTGCTGCTGGCGGGCAGAGTCAGCAAAACCTGGGAGCTTGTTAGAAATGTCGACTCTCAGGTTCCCCCAGACCACTGACTCAGACCCTCTGGGGTCTGCCCTTCTCAAGGACAGACAGCTTTGTATCCCTTGATCGGGTCCTGGCAGTCATGGGATCTGCTCACAGAAACTCTTCCTCCAAGGACTAGGGACATCTGTCCCTCAGTCACATCACAGGAACTCATCGGGACTGGTCTGTCCCATGCTGGAAAGTGACTGACAGATGCCACATGGGAAGTAGGGGGTAATGAAGGAGCAGCTTCCCTGCCCCTCGCTCCAGGTAGACAGGCTCACAGCTGTCCCTGTGCAGGTGACAGTGCCTCTGGCCCTGGGCCTCAGTGAACTTGCAGGAGAACAAAAATCTGATTACTGTTTATATGGGCCAGTGTTTCCCCCTGCACCTGGGTGGTCCTGCTCTTGGGGGCGTGACTGGGGGCCGTGTGCCTGTGCCAGGCCTGCGTCACCTGCAGAGACCCTCAGGGGCCCCATGGTGGTGATGTGATGGCCGAGAGGAGGCACCGTGGTCCAGACGGGTCTCCTTGGGTCGAATCCTTCCAATGTGGGCTCTGGCAAAACCTGCCAGGTCGCCGGTGAGGGATGCTCAGCTTTACTTCCATGTCACCTTGGGCCTGGTCCTAACAGGGCAACACAAGCTTCCCGGGCACACCTTGCACTGCCAGCCTCCCCTACCAAGGCCCTGGAAGCTGCCAGTGTTTCCAGGAAATCCAGCAGCTGGAAGCAGAAGCCGGGAGTGCCGCACCCTGCCTGTGTGAGCAGAGCCCTGGGAGGAGGGTGGAGGCAGGGCCCTGGGCTGCCCCTGAGCTGCTGCGTCCCCCCTCACCCCCAGGGCTGCACCAATGGCGGCTGCTCCAGGCCCCCTGCGCTGGCCCTGGGGTCCGTCCCCACACAGCACCAGAGCTCCCTCCCTTGCCCCGGGTGGCATTCACCCTTGGAAAAGTCTTACCAGCAATCCTTCCACACTTGCCTCTAGGTGGCCTTGAGGCGGGGAGGGGACCTCAAAGCCCATCTGTCATCCACCCATCCAGACCCCCAGCAGTCACCTGCCAGCTGCCCTCCTTAGGGCTCTCACTGCACAGTGGGGCCTTCGGGCCGACCCCTACGAGCTGCTCTCCTGCAGGCCAGCTTGAGCAGCCCTGGTGTGGAACCTTGGGCCTGTGGCCCTGGTTCTCCTGCTGGGAGGCTTCTGGGAGGGGCAGAGGAGCCTATCCCTCACGCTGCCTATGGCAGCATGTCTCAGTGTGTAAATGGTCTCTTGCATGAGATTCACCTACCTAGGCATTCATCAGAATGAACATTCCTGGGCCCCACCCAGGTTTTGGGGGAAGAATCTGTATTTGAATCCCCACGTGGTTGCCATTATGTCACAACCTCAGCCTAGGTGCTCTGAGCTCTTATCTCCCCTTAGAAATCTGCCTGGTTCCCAAGGTGGAGGGAGGTCTGTCCTGATGCATGTCAGGAGGTGGGGACCCTGCAGCGGCCAGGAGAGGCTGCTGACCCGCTCTCACTCCTGGCGCCCTGGGGCCTTGGGCCAAATATGAGCCTTCAGAAAGATATTGGTTTTGCAGAGGAAATCAGTCCAAATCTCTGTATAAGTTATACAGGTCACCTTTGAGGGGAACCTCTGTGCTCAGTCTTTATTACCCAAGGATCAACTGCACTCCAGAGGTTTTCTGTTTGGTGTAATATTTATCCACAGACTCTGGGCTGTTGTTCTGTCAAGCCCATTTCTCTCCGGAACCCTCTGATTGTCCTCTAGCTAGTGTGATTGGCTGAATTATGATGCATTTACATTCCTCACCATGGATGCAAACAATACACCCAGAGGTTAAAAGGTAGCTGGGATAACAGAACTACGTCTCAGAGATGTTTCTCCTGCTCTGCAATCCGCTGTGGCTGTTGTGAACATTCTTTATGTGCACAAGGTTTTTTACTGTCCATAAATCTTGAAGAGCCAAATGCAGCTGTCCTTGCTGGAAGGAAATAACCTCTTGATAAAATCTCTTAGTCTCTGAAGGCACTGTCTATTCCCAAAGTGGGGGTGTGAGCTGTGGACAGGCGGGGAGCCTCTGGGGCCTGTGGAGTATGGGAGGGCTGCCTTTCTCTTAGGAAAGGGGGCTGTCCTAAGCTTCTGTGCAACACAGAGGAGCCAGGGGGAGGCATGTCCACCTGCTGTCAGGGAGGTCCTAGGGGGCTCACAGACCTGGTAGTGAGAGTGGCTCAACCCTTCTGCCTGACGTGCCCGCAGAGGAGAGCACTGGACTGACAGAAACCCCGCCAAGGCAATAGCCCTTTGGCAAGGCCAGCAGAGCTCAGAATGCAGCATGGCACTGTGGACGCACAGAAAGCCCTTCTCTCTCCCATGCTGAACCCCAGCTGGCCAGGGATCTTGCACTGACACCTAAATTGGCCCTGCCTTTCCAGGCCCTTCCTGGTCCAACTTCTTTCTTCTCTCAGAACCTAAGAACAGCTGAAGGCTATTAAATCTATTGGCACTGAGTTGTCAACAGGCAGACACTGTGTTCTGTAAGCACCTATTAGAGAGGCAGATGTGATCAGTGAAGACATGGAGCACTTGTGATCGAATGGCCTCCCCTCCTCCCCCTCCACCATCCTGCCCCCATCTTCTACAAAGGAAGGCTTCTTAAATATCAGAATTTCTTTCTGTTGTTATGTTAACCTAGTTTGGTCCTGTTTCTATGACTGACATGTGGCTGAGAATGGACCACATGGAGCCCTGTGGCCTTTTCAGGTTACAGGGGGAGGCAGGAAGATGGATACCGATGTCAGAGCCTGAGATGCGGCTCCCAGCTCTCCCTGACATTAAAATTATTGCCTGAGACCGGAGTCACCTGTACATTTCCACCAGGATTTCCAGATGCTTAGAAAAGTGCTGTAAAGAACAAGGTTGATGAGACCCTGGGCCGTGATGGATCTCAAACATTGACAGCTCACCCCTCTCAGCACCCCACTGAGCCAGGCACCTCCCCCAGTACCAGCTCCTGGGGCCACTCCCACTGGCATCACCCCCGTCTCACAGTTGAGGAGCCACACATGGTCCCATGCATGGAGACGCCCCCGAGCATGAAGCTGCTGTTCAGACTTATAATCTCACTGGGAGCTGGAGTCTGTGGGGAGCATGGGGGGCTTGGGAGGGGACCTTGGAGGCGCTGTTGGAGGGCCCTCTGCAGTGGGGCTGGGGTGGGGGTGCAAGAGGCGCTGACACTTTGCAGGGCATGGAGCCTGGAAGTGAGTGTGCAGAGCCCCACAAACTGCCATCGTGGGTGTTGATCTGCTCCCGAATAGGGAAGAATGCACATAGCAAAACTGGATAAAAATTGTTTGTCTTTTTTCCCCTTGGCTCCTTGGTCAGAACTGGGATATCAGTGCATCAGCTCCTTGGTCTTAAATCCCTGACAATATGCAGCTCACACTCTGGGTGGGACCCCTGACCTTAGCATGGTTCCAGCAACTGCAAATAGGAAGAATGATTTTGTTTTTTGTTTTTTCATTCTTTCTGAAAAAAACAAATTACATAAGTAAATTAGTAGTGAGGCCATTCAATAAAAATTAAATAAATGTTTACCTTATTGTAGAATTTGAATTTTCAGTTGCCAAATAGCCTTGCAAAAAATTAAATGACTTGTGTTCTAGCTCAATAAAATCCCCCAGAGGCAGCTTCTGGGGGATAAATTAAGTAGTGAGTGAGTTGGAACTCAAAACCATTCAAATAATCTCTTTATTTATAACTTTGCATTCAGGACTAATAATTTCACCCCAAATCCCTTACTCAGAGCTGCATGGTCCTTTCTGAGGCCGGCGATGGAGGTCTCAGGCTCTGTTTGATCCCAGGCCCTGGTTAGATTTGTTCTGTTTGACATCTGGGCAGATGTTTGGTAGAAAAGGTTAAGGTTTCTCTGAACATTTGCTAAGAAAAAGTAATAAAAGGTTGATGTGCATTGATAGGTTTTGCTGTAACTAATTGTATCAGTTAGGGTGAGGGAAACAACCAGAAATTGTGTGTGTGTGTGTGTGCACGTGACTGTGGACATATATTGACATCTACATCTATCACCTGTCTATACCTACCTACCTACCATCTAAAGGATTTTAAGGAACTAAAGGGTTGTGGGACTCGCAAGCCCTAAACCCGCATGGCTGGAAGTTCAGAAAGGTGCAGACAGTGCGGCCTTGAGGAAATTCCTCCTCCTCTCGTTTTTTGCTCTTAACAGCCTTCACCTGATTGGACGAAGCCCACCCACTTGCGGTCAACTGCGTATAGCCCCTCGCCATGTCTACAAAATACAATGACACCTAGATGAGTGTCTGAGTCAGTCACTGGGCACTACAGCCTGGCCAGGCTACACATAAGAATGGCCATCTTTTCAGGTTCAATTTGAGAACAGATATACTCTGTTTTCTCATTTCCATTATTAGAAACAAGGTTGAAAAGTCTCCCCACCAGATGCCAGGTTCGTCCTGGAAACACCATGGAGCAGCCCCGGGGGTGCTGCCCGGGAGTGCCAGGTCCTACCTGTCCTGTTTCACACGGAGCCATGAGTGCAGAGCCGCAGCTGGGCCCTGGGAACCCGAGCTCTCTTCTTCCAGGGCTGGGTCAGACCTTCGTCAGGCAGCCAGTTGGGGCCGTTCCTTTGAATGGCCCTGAGATCAAGGAGGAGGCACTTGCTGGAGGAAAGGGAAGAGGCAGAGAGACCCTGGGCCGAGCCTGGGGCTGGGTCACCCGCGTGACTGACGTGGGGCTCTGAGCCAGCCTAGGGCAGTGGCCAGGGCTGATGTCACTGCCCCGAGTGTGTCTGCCCTCTCCCAAGCTGAACCACCCCATTCTAAACTCCATGGCCACTTCTCAAGAACAACTGCTCTGGAGGTTCTACAAGCCCAGTGGAAAGTGGAAAGGACCCCAGCATGGTAGAGAAGGCCTGTGTGTGAGTCCCAGATTCGCTGGATTGATGCCCTGGGTGTCATTTAAATTTCCTGCACTTCATTTATTTTTGTTTGAATATCAGAATCAACTATCCCAACCTGCCTGACAGGTGAGGACAAATAAGAAGTGTCAGTCAGCTGCAGTTCCACAGCACAGCAGAAGTGGGGTCATGGCATCTGGTGACTGGATGCTTCCCTGCCTCTTTGCCCTCCTACACACCATGTCAGAGCCCAGGGGACTAGCCGGCAGCCCCAGCCCCACTCCCACTTCTGTGGGGGGCACAGCAAGTGTGCTGATGGGGGAGGGTGGGCACAGCAGGCTTCGCAAACACAGCTGCTTCTGACGCAGCAGGATCTTCGTCCACACATCATCCTCCCGCCTTCAGCTGAGGCCTCTGGGCTGATCCGTGATGTGGGGGCACCAGCCCCACCCTCATGCACAGAGCCACCAAAGCAGAGTGGGCTCCAGGACTTGGTTTTCTGTGTTTTCACATTTCAAAGCAGGGATTGTCAAGGTCTTATCTAATAACCACACATGCCCTTCAATGCACATCTATTTCTTGGTGAATTTCACGCCTGACTCACTGCTGCTCTCTCTGGCATCACTGGTCCCGATCTGTGGTCATTTCAGTTTCCACCTAAGTGGTCTGCTCAGTGCACTAGTGCCCTGGGCCTCCCTGCCGCAGCAGCTCTCCGTCCTGTTGCAGCCGCTCCCTTCCACGTTCTGACCCGGGACCCTCTAGCCAACAAGAACTGCAACCCACTTATAACCACGGCTCCCTCAACACCGCCACCTGTCTTTGCAGACTGCTCCTTTGATGCCCCTACTCAGTGCCAGCCATGCCATGACCACGCTAACCCTCGAGGGTCCTTTACACCCCTTTACATCCTCTCCTCTCTCCTGTCATGCTCAGACCTCGTGGATCACCTTTACAGGCTCTCCTTTGTATGTATCTTCCCTCCTTTGCCCTCCTTTTGGCCAAGCACCAACCTGGTTCAACCCAGCTATGCCCACTGCTTGCTGCACCCCGTCAGCTAAATGCGAGACACTAAGCGGGGTGGAATGTCCAGGACCCAGCTCTCAGGTGGGCTTCCTGCAGCCCAGTGGCCATCCTGCATTTGCTGTCTCATTCTCCCCATCCTTAGAAGTTGCAGCACACACTCCCAGCATTCCCTACAGAGGGATGGGGCTGCACTGCTCACTGGCCCCCTGAAGCTCTCACCTTCCTCCTGGGAAATGTCAGCCTCCTTTGCCCTCCAGTCTGTGCTCACACAGGGGCCTGCCTACAGAGCAGGACACACAGTGGTGCCGCTTGGGCCAGAGCCCTCCAGCGTCACCTGCCTCACTCGGAATGAAGCCAAGGTCTTTACGAAGGCTGGCCAGACACTGCTCAGCCTGCCTGTGGCCCCCACCCCCACCCACCAAGTTCCCTCCCATGCATTCAGCTCCGCGTGGCCTCCCTGCCGGCCCTCTAAATTGCCAGGTATACATGCATCTGGGGCCATGCCTTTGCTGTGCATGTCCGTGGCTCACCTATCCTTCACATTCTTTAGTTTCCCCCATACTATGTACCATCTAAGGAGCCACAACTCTCCCTTATTGTCTGGCTTATGCACTGGGATGCAAGCGTGAGTTCTGGGAGGACAGGGGCTTTACTGCTGCGTGTTTTTGTCTTATGACCGTATGCATTTCGTGCTGCTCATGAGTGTACAGGTCATCATACTATCTGTGCCTGGGCCAGTCTATGCTGACCTTGGTTGGGTTCATTCATGTCCTCTTGGAAAGCAGGAGTTTTTAAGGCCTTTCCCTTCTGGAGACACTTTCAGCACCTTGGACAGGGCATGCCGGGCTCCCTTACTGCAAGGCCAGCCGCTTTCCTGGACACTCCGTTCTGCCGCATCTCTGAGGTCTGGGCCGGCAGCTTCCCTCTGCCATCCCTCCATTCGCTGAGATGGAAATCACAGGGACCCACGGCACACGAGACTCACGTCCCTGCTCTTCTCTCCTGTGCTTGCCAGAGGATAATGATCATATTCACATACCAGTTTGGAGCTTAAAGTCATAGGGTGACCTGAAAAGGATCTAGTTTTTAATTTACAACCCCTTCACTGAACATTTGCATTTATTTTTATGGCAGGGAGTGTCTGGAGAGATTTTCCATTTCTGAGTTTAAAAAGAAATTTGGGGTTCTTCCCAATGTCACCTTATTAAAATAGAAGTTGAAAATGCATGGAAGCAATGCCAGATGCAGAGTTTCCCATATATTTAGGCTTTTTTCCAACATGAGGCAATAGCTTCTCTTCTCCCCTCTGCCATATGGTGGGAAAATAATCCTTCCAGATCGGTTTATCTCAGTCCACAGTAGCTTCTAACTCAGTGCCAGAGAAAGAAGCCCTGGCCTTGGAAGAGTTGAGACTGACAGCCAGTGTGAGAAAGGGTCTCCGGGAGATGCTGTGAATGGCCTGACGTGCCTTCTCCCCCTCTGCAGGGCTGGAGGGAGACCTCGCGGCAGGGAGGCAGACCCAGCCCACAATGCACGAACTTTGTTTCCGCTCTGAACTCGGCCTCCACACAACGACACCACCAGAACTCCACTCTCCATTGCCATTCAGAGCCACTGAACTTTGCTCTGTGGCCATGGGCCGGCCAATCCTTCACTCTGTGTTTTAGTGTTCTTGCCCCCAAACGATCGGCTCAAAATGGAAAATGTGCTGTGCTGTTGAGCCCCAGGGTGTGACAATCCCTCTCTGAACACTTGTCTTACCTTTTCCTAATCCCAAGACTTTGATGAGTGGGAATTTGATAAAGATCTGAGAGAGGGGATGTCCCGGGGCAAAAGGGTTCCAGGAAGACTGATCAACCAGATCCTGGAAATGGACCCCACAACCCGTGCCAGGGTTGGAACTAATGAGCACCATTAAAAATGTAAGCCAGGGGTGGTTAACACAGCACAGAGCTTGTGTTCCTTCTAAAAACAGCAATGCAAGCCTAATGCCTCCCACTGGCATAAACACTCCTCCATGGGTTTTCATTCCTGTGTTCATAAAATTGGCTGATTGCTATTCCTACATTGTTTCTGATTCTCATCCACCTTGAAGCTCTGCATGAGGGATGCAAGCCCCCACCAAGCACCTCATGCGCCTCACTTATTCCAGGCACTGCCCTTGCTATCAGCTGGGTGCTAGACCCAGAACAAATTACAATTATTAAAGACGACAGCGTTTTCACATTGCTGTCACATGCATGCTGTTAGAGAAACTACGACTGGTCACATCTCAATAAGGGGACCCCCGGATTACCCTGAACCCCATGTGCAGCTCTTTGTCATTGCGGTTGGACGACGTGGAGTCCTGACACCTCTTGAAACCAACGAGATCATTCCAGCTTCAGGTTCCCAAATGACTATCACAGGCTCAGAAGACGCAACCTGTTTCATCTTGTAAGAGAAATTAGGTAAACAGAAGCTGTCCTCCTTACTAATTGCTTGTCAGGCATTTGAAAGTCAGTCATTCACATCAGTTCTCTGTCATTTTGCAAAGATAGTCTGACTTTTCCTTTCAGCTCTGCTCAGGCAGGCTTGCTGTTTGCAAATGAAGGCTTAGGTGAAGAAATACGAGGGCATATCCTGGCAGAAGAATCTGACAAAATTATTAGTTATTGCACAGAGATATAAGTGGACGGGATCAAAAATGTGCTGCCATGAAACTGTATTTTAACAACAAAGAAATGAATGGGAAAGATAGCATTTTCTACAGCAGCTTTAAAAATCAATTACTGCAGATTTTCAGTGGGGAAATATGTCTACTCAGCAGAACTGTTTCCAGATTCCACATTAACAAGAAATATTCTACTGATTTCCTGGCTCTGCAGTTCAAGATCCACATGCCCTAGCTCTGAGGGATATCGTGTTGCCCCTGGGGAGAGGGCAGTGGGCTGTTGCCCCTCTCATAGCTAGAGTCCAGTATTTACAGGATCACAGGCTTTCTATTCCACTCTATGCTGTGTTTCAACAGCGTAAGATGTTCAACTGCTGCAGATGTCAGTGAGAGATGCACAAGTCAAGCCCCTAGGAGAATGTGGTTAGCGATCTTGATGCCCCTCGTTAGCGGGGCTTCCTTTTCTTGTCATCAGGTATTCGTGGTTGCAAGAGAAGAACAAAGAATGTTACCCTTTGGAACAGAGCCTCTGCTTGGCCCAGCCATGTCATCCCCATGCCTGAGCGATGACCCGATGTCAGGCATGATGTATGTCCTGTCCAAAGTGAAGGTTTTGACCAATGAAAGCAATTTTCCAGGATGGAGAGAATAAAACATATGGTAAGTATTCATATGTGCCTCCAGGGGGCTCCATATTTGAGGGTTCTCCATCTCTTGTACTCTGTTACGGGATGCATGATTTAATGTTTGAGTTGTCTCCCACTGGAAAATTGCAAACAAATAATTGAGAGGCACTCCCCTTAATTTTAAAAGATTATCTAAGTCATCTGAACAGGCACCCACTGAATCTTTAACTGTCACCTAAATACGCTCGTGAGAGCTTGAGGGCCGCCCACGGAGGCAAACTGAGTGCCATGGTTTCTGGTCTGAGCACAAAGGTGTCCCGTCCTGCTCTCCCCTGGCTGTTTGTCACGTCTCAGCAGTTTTATTTCTTCGATGTGGTTGATTATCTCTTCACATGGGCTTCAGGCTGCCGAGGTTTTCTTTTGAAATTGAGAGGAAAAAGCACTTGGCAAATTCTCCAGAGCAGATAATGTCCCTCCCATTAAGTGATGATCGCAGTATCAATGCTCAGGAAGCGTGCCACCACATAACGTGACAGAAGTGCTCCTGTGTCCGCCCTACAACGGCTCGTGCTTACACGTGGCTGTGTGGAAGGTCGTTGTGGACAAGGCCCCACGCTTAGCGTCCACAAGCAGCATTCCCTGCATGGCCTCCCACAGCCATGGGTGTGGCAGCCCACGCTTCCCAAGCTTTGATTCCAAAGGTGTACTTTTGTGTGTGTGTATGTGTGTGCATGCATGTTTGTGTCTGTGGCTCTGTGCACACGGGTGTCCACATGCATGAATGAACATGTACATGTGTGTGCATGTGCACATACACACACGTCTATGTCTCTGCATGTGTGTGTACATGTGCACACAAGCATGTGTATGCATGTCGTCTACTGGGGAAAGGCTATAGGTAGATCGCTAAGCATACTGAAGGCCAGAGAAAGAAACTCTAAGCTCCTTGTGGACAAGGGCTGTGCGCTGTGGATCTCAAAGACTGGCCCATCATGAGCTGGCAAGTGAATGTATGGATGGGGAAGTGAATGCACAGATGGATGCACAGTGAGAGCAGTTAAAAGACTAGAGCAAGACTCTACACTGAAGGCTGACTGAGGCCACCCTCTCGTGTGTGACTCCTCAGGTGAGAGGGATGCCTCTCCCCACCTGCGCCTCCAGACCTCCCATCCCAGCCCATCTGATTCCCTGGGATGAGAACCACCATCCCTGCTACCCTCAGGAGCCCTATTCAAAAGGTGTCTGCTCGTGTTTGAGCTGCTTACATTGTGAGGCAGATGCAGAGATCCATTCATGAAGGTCAGGCTATCTTCCCATTCCCTGCTTTGCTGGAGAGAAAGGGGCGAGCAGAATCGCCCATGAACCATGTGAGTTGTTAAAAGATTAAACCAAAACAACTTGAACAAAAGTATTTGCTTAATTAGAATTAAATTCTTGCAGCAGTATAATATATGTGTCCCATTTTAAACAAATCCAACCTAAAATACCCTTAATTCACATAAACAATAAATTAGTGAGTAGTTGTTTGCATTATACAATTTTTCTTCTCTTTGCAGAGCTTTCATTCATTCATCAAACATTCCTGAACACAGACTGGGGCTATAACAATAAATAAGACAGACGCAATGCCTCTCCTTAAGGAGCTCGTGTTAGAGAGGGAGATGCAGACATGAGAATAAGCAGTTGCAATAGAGCATGACAAAGGGCCTCCCAGGACCTGTGTTCAGGTGTTGGCAGGAGCCCAGACTGCAGGCAGAAGCCCAGCGTGGTGGGTGTAGAGGGAAGGGACACTTCATGGAGGAACAGGTACTTGAGCTGGTGCTTAGAAGAGGGAGACATAAATGTTGAAGGAAGGTGTATTTGTCAGCACATGTGAGGTTATGCCACAGTAACAAACATCTCCCATACCTCAGAACTTCGCAAACCAAGTTGGATTTCTTGCTTATGTGAAGTCCACCATGGTTCTGGGAACTGTCCTCAGCAACTTTCCTTCCTGTGGCATGTCCATAATCAGACAGAAAGGCCAGACCTAGAAGCTGAATCACGTGGGCATTCAGCCTCCTCCATCTGCTGGAAGATCTCGCATCAAGGACTAAATGTTTGGCCTGGTGTTCATGGGTAACAGTTCTGCTCCCAAGCAGGCAGGTGGTCCATCTAACCCTGAGCTGCCACGGGAGGATGCGCCTCCTTTGTTAGGAAAGAGAAAAGGACTGGGCACCGGTGAAAACAGGAATGAGTACCACAGCACGGGTGGCATTCCTGTCAGGAGACACAGCGGCACAACCCACACACCACCACACAGAGCCTGGGAACTGTGAGTGGCTAAGGCTGCCTGGGAGCCTTCTGCTGGGAGCTGTGGCTGCTTATGAGGCTGAAGAGGACTTGGCATTTCCCAGAGGCGGCGGACCAGCTTGCAGTCACATCGTGCCCAGTGAGATCTGACCAGGGCTCAGCTCTGGGGCCTGGGGGGCAGAAGCTCTTGAAAAAAGTTAAAGCTCACCAGCACTTGAGGGGGAAAAACATGCTGACTGTACGTAGAAAAAAAGCTGGCTACTTCCATCTCAATTTTATCTTTGGACAACTGTGGTTCAGAGACACTTGGTTCAACTTCAAATTTCCAGTAGGTGAGAAAGGGGACACTTGAGGGAGGGTCCTGTTGCCAAGGGGCAATTACATGATAAGGGACTTAAGAGCTCATCAGTTTATTACGATGTTGCCTCAAATGCTCTGGCAGATAAAGTGAGAGTCACACTTGCTCCTCAGAACTGCCCGTGCTCTAAATCAAGATGTCCTGCAACCAGGGAGCCCCCCCAGGAGGTGGTGGTGTAACTGGAGGCAAGAGCTTTGGATCCAGGGTCCTGGCTGCTGAGTCCCTGCTTCTCAGGGGAGGAGGAACTGCCCTATCTGTGGGGCCCTAGAATCATGTGAGTGAAGATGGGGTGCCGTCCACTGGGAGGTATGGCTGCAGCCCTTGGGACCTGGAAGGAACTGATGGTGCCGGCACCACCAGGACGTGGATTCCAGACCCTCTGGCCCCTTGATGTTCGCTATTGGAGCACCATCATGTAGGGACCGCTCAGTACTGCTAATTCCCAAAACACAAATGCCCTGGGGAGGGATCCTGAGAGTTTTCATTGAAATATTTAGCCTCAATATTTTGCCAAATGAATGATGGAGCCTCATTAAAACTTAGGATTTAAGTGGTACAAATCTGTACAAGGCATCATTTTAAGCATTTTGATAGATTCTGTGGCTTATGTCTCTATCTTGCAGAGAAGAGGAGTTCATTCCTGCATTTATTCATTCAAAATGGACTTTGAGCACCAGAACGCTAAGTCCAGACAGAATGACATGGCAGGACAGTGCCGTCACCAGTGCCAGCTTATGTGAGCGGCCCTTGCCTGAGCTTCATCCTGGGAGCGATGGTGGCTGATGGCTTCTCTCTGTCCGTCCCTTTGCCTCTAGTCCTGCCTTGCTGAGGTCCCTCCTTTGTCGCCTCCTGTCTTGGGGCCCAGTTTCCTGATTCTTCTCTTCTCCAGCCATACCTCAGGACACCCTACATGGTCTCTCCCAGCCAGAGATTTACCCTTGTGTGTTTCTTAACTTCATCTGCCCTCTGTCATCTCTCCCCTCTCCATGCATCTTCCCCAACTGACCTCACCCACATGCCGCCAAACCCCCAAAATAGCACCGGTCCTGGCCTCCATGTCCCTGGACTCCAGCTGAATGGCTAACACCTCCAGATGTCTCCAGATAATGCCCAGACCTTTTTGTCTTTTCCCAGACCTTAAATCCCTTTGAGATCAGGATTCCCCAGCCTCCCAAATGCCCTCTAGACAATCAGATGCTATCTACACTACGTGTCACTTGCTGCCCACATGTACAGTCTAATGGGCTCTCAATCCTGCTCTGTCCTCTGAAATCCTTCTGTCTTCTCCATCTTTCTGCCTATAAGACCAAGTGAGAGACAACATCCAAATTCTTCCAGATCTCCCTGCTTTGCGGCTACACCTTCCCTTTGCATTGCATCGTCTGCATAACTTCCAGAGTCAGTTATATCAAACGAACACCTGACATGTCACGTCACAGCTTACCAGTGCCTAATGCCTTCCTGGTACCTCTGACATGGCACAAGAACCCTTTCACCATCCCGACCCTCCTCCAGGTCCTTCCTGGCCCTCCCCCACCACGTGCTCTGCCCCAAGCAGCTGTAAGCTTCTCCCTTCTGCAAGTTCCATGCCCTTTCTCCATTGTCCACCGGTCGGGCTCTCTCTTTAAGATTTAGGTCAGATGCACCCTTCTGGTGATATCCGTCTGAACACCCCAAACAGGTGGCCAATCCTGCTCAGTGCTTCTCAAAATAACAGGAACATTCTTCTAACATGCATGTGTCACACCGTGTTTCACCTTGCCTGCGGGCAGCTGCCCTCACTAAACTGGGACTGTTGGGCAGGACATGGTCCTGGAGGGACCCACACTTGGCGTGCAGCTGTACTTAATGTGTGGGGAATGAAGGCAGATGTGAAGCACAGGGCATCTTGAGCCCCCACAGGGGAGAAAGAAACACCCAAACATTCTGCTTTGTGCATACACTTTCCATGTGCTCCACTCATCTGCCGTTTGCAGCTTCCATCCCTTTTGTTTCTAAGCTGAGTGAGTTATTGAAATGGTGTTGTTCTCTCACATCCAGGCACTCCATTGTAAACTCAGGACGTTGGAACGGCAGAGGCATTGGTTCTGGAAAACACGCAGATTTGGCTTCCGGTCATGGTTCTGCCTCCACCTGGGAGGGTGGTCTTGACTGGGTCCCTTAACCACTAGGAACCCAGATGCCTCATCTGTGGTGAGGATTCCTAGCGCAGTGTCTAGGACACAGGGAATTCAAGGCTGTGACTTTTCTTTTTCTGTGATCAGCATTGGTTTTAGATTCATTTAGTGGAGATAATTATTGACAATAATTGAGCGACAATTAGGCTCCAGGGCCGTGCCACATGCAGGGACATGAAGATGAATCAGACATGGTCCCCATCCTTGAGAATTCCCTGCAGGAACATGTTCTAACAGTCTGCGTCATCAAAAGGAACTTTTAAAGACCTTCAGTATGTGAACAAAACCTGCTTTCTGAACTCTAATGTGGTCATTCGTTTGCTCCTCTGACTGACAAGGCAAAGTTCTCCTACAGTCTCAGGACCACAGGCAGCAAATGACACTTAGCCATAGGGCATGGTTTTAGACGTGTCCCAACCGTCCCTCCCCTCTGGAAATGGTTGCCTGGGCAGCTGAGTCAATACTACCTCCCCCTGCATCTCCCCAGGTGAGATCAGGTGCCTCGTGGTGACTGCCACCATTCCCACTCAGCCCATGGGGTTCCCGGGACTTTTCCATCTGGGCTCTGCAGAAGTGGGAGGAGAAATATTTTCTTCACAGAGTTGAAATGAATTTGTTAAGTTGTGCTACTTGGCAGCATCATATTCTCAAGCTGTTGTTTTCTTGGCTGCTTTTCTGACATATAAATTAAGTTGTTTCTGCCCCAGCTAATTTTTTTCTTGTGGTGCACAAAACCAGGGCTTTGTGTGAAAGTTCTGCACAAGAATTTGAAATACCTTTAAGACATTTCACTCCTTCATTATCAGAAATGTAATTTTCCAAAAGCCACTTCATGTACCATATCAGTTCTTCTCCACCTAGGCAGTTAGCTGGCCTGGCGTCACTATTACACAGTTTAAAATAGGGCACTCAGGGCAGTCTGTTACTTTGCCACGGTGTGTGTGTGTATGTGTGTGTGTGTGTGTGTGTGTGTGTGTGTGTGTAGGAAGACACACCATGTGAAAACGCCCTCGCTTCCATCTGGGATGACAGTGCTGGAGAGCCGTTCTTTGGTGTGAAATGGGAGAGCTGCGATGTAAGCTGTCACTGGTGAGCACTCAGAAAGCTGGACAAATGTCTGGTGGAGTAAATGAATGGGGTGTTCTGCTTTGCCAGATAATCGTAACATTTGAAAAATAAAAACCAAAAGTCTTAAAAAAAAAAGGCAGCCTGAAATAGAAGCAGCAACATGGAGCTGGGAGTTTTAGAATTAGGTCAAGTGGTCCCCAAACTAGCTGCTTGGCTTAGCTGAGTGACTAGAGCTCTCTGAGCCCCTTTCTTCTTTAAAAAATACTGTAGGATTAAGTTAGATTGCCGATATGAAAGTACTGGAGCTGGCCTAAGTCCTTGTCTTACCTTTTCTGGTTAGATGCTTGGGAGCCGTGGGTAGAAACACAAGCCCGAGGAACAGTGCAAAGCCCAGATGCCCAGCCCAGCCTCTCCTTGCCCTCGGCACCCCTCCTCGGCCTGCTGGAGTTGTGGATGTGAACACCTCTCCTGCCCTCCACATCGCCGTCTCTGCAAAAATCACGCTGTGAGAACAGTCTTCCCGCAGTACTAGAGAAGGGATGAGACCAATCAACATCTGTTTCCTTCATAGGTTGTCTATTTTTGAATATTTTTTCTGACAAGAAGATCACCCCTTCCTAAAGCATAAAATAGGTCTTGAGAGCACATCCCATAAATTGACGAGAGAGACTGCAAAGCTAAGCAACGGGAGGGCAAGCGCTATACAGACAGATCGACGGATGTGACCTAGGAATAGGACAACGGACTTGTATTTTGCACAAAAAAAGAACTTTTGTGACCCAGTGTGAAGAGAAACTCCCCACGGCTCAGGCCGCTGTAACAGAATACCATGGGCTAGGAGGCCGGATGATGGAGAGCCGGATGTGGGCAGCGTGTGCTTTGCGGCGAAAGCCCTTGCCCTGGTTTGCAGACGGCCGTCTGCTGCGCTCACACGTGCAGGGACTGATCTCTTGTCACTGCACCCTGAGAAGGGCACTACTCCCCCTCGTGAGGGCTCCCCCTCATGACCTAATCATCTCCAAATGCTATCATACTGGGGAGTAGGCTTCCTAATATGGGGGGACACATTCAGGCCAGAGCAACCTATTAAAAACGGGCAAGATACAGACACTGCTCAAAGTGAGATATCTGGATGATCAATCATCACATTAAAGACGTGCTACATCGTTAGTCTGAGGGAAATGAGAATCGAGGCCACAATGGGCATTTTCTACTCAGTTTTGTTATGAAGCTAAAACTGCTCTAAACAACAAAGTCTAATGAAAATCCACAATGAGCCACCATTGCCCATGTACTAGAAAAAAAAAATTGTTGATGATACCGAGTGAGAATGTGGAACGATGGGAAATCCATACTTCGGAGGTGGAAAGCACAGAGTTGTACACCTGCTTGGAAACTAGCTTGGCAGCTTCTTGTAAAGGGAAACACACCCTTGCCACTTGCCACTGTACCGGGAGACTCCGCTCCTAGGAATTTACACAACAGAAAGGAAATCTCAAGTTCTTATAAAGATGTGCTCGCTAGGGTCCACATCAGCTCCACTCATAATAGCATAAAACTGGAAATGATCTAAATGTCTTTCAACAGGAGAATTAATAAACTTTTTTGGAATATCCGTACAACAGAATAATATTTAGTAAAAGTGAATAGAATACCGATTTACATGACAACCTGGATGAATCTCAAAAACATGATTCTCAGCCAAAGGAAGCCAGACACAACACCGCTGATACTGCAGGGGCCAGTCTGCCCGAGAACGGATAGGAAGTTTGGACGGAAGTTGGAAGGGACATTTGAGCCTTTCGAAGGTGATGAAAATTGTATATTTGTCAAAACTCATCAGAACAGTCACTTAAGGCAAGCAGACATGGCTCTGGGGAACAGGTGAGGTGGGGTGCCTCCATCCATGTGCATGTCAGGGGCCTCCTCTCATGTGGACTCCTGCCCACCTCTGTCCTTGGTTCACCTGTATGCCGCCCTCAAAGGGTACATCTGTTTAGACTGACCCCATTACGTACAGGCTCTGTCATCCTATGACATTCCCTTATCAACCTGAAGCAGAGCTATTGATTTTGGACAACAGAGTTGTGTCCATTTCTTTTGCTGAACTTATTTTAATCTTGTACCTTCTTCTGGTACCATTTCTTATTTTACTTTTAGCATGTAAATATGTTTGCCTGCAGATATGTAAAGTCCATTGTGAACTGTTAACACGGAGTTCCAGTTCCCTCCATGGAAATCAGGTTGCTCTAAGACCATACTGAAGAACCCATCATCTCCTTCATGTTTTAAAATTCTACCTTTACCTGTAATGTATGTTTCTGATTCTCTATTGCATTATTTTACTGTTTTATTTGTTTATCCTGCACTAATTATATACTTTTATAATTACTATAGCCATTGCTATCTTTTTTGAGTTCTCTTTTCTTATCTTTCCATGCAGGTTTTAGAATCAGTTACTGTGTTTCTCAAAAACGTGCTGTAAGATTTTGGTAGAAATTAAATTTTAGAGTAATTATGGGAGAAATGATATCTTTACAATATTACATTTTTGATAGTCATTGATAAGAATAAAATTTGTATTCCAAGTTGCCAAGTAATAAACTAAGACTATACCACACTACATTTTTAATGTTATTATAGTAATTCAGCATTTTAGTCTTTGACATTAGGAGAAATGTAGCACTTATAATTTCAATATATGTACAAACTGTCTAACTGAATGTCACTCACTGGAAGCACGCAAGTGTTTTGCTGAGTCATGGGAACACACTTGGTGACCCAGCACCCAGATCCTCTCCTTTCAGGACAAAGACACCCTCTCCCAGGCTCCAGGACAGCGGCCGGGGCTCAGGGCCTGGTGCCTCCCCAGGAGCTGCCCCTGCCTAACGGAGGCTTCCTTGTCCAGGGCCACACTGTCCCCCCGGCGCGGCTGGCCTCCACCGCCAGGCACAGGGCTCAGCTTCCTCGACACCGTTTGGGGCGATTCTGAGGGACCATAGCTCACCTTCCGGCTCAGCCAGTCCCACTTCTGCCTTTGTCCTGAGACGCGCTGCTGAGAGTAGCCCCCAGTCAGCTTCCTGCAGGCCTGTCCTGGCTCCTGGCTCTGGGAGGCACTTCCAGGAAGAAGGAAGCCTCCGAAAGGGGCCTGGATTGCCCTGGGGGCCGGAGGGGTCAGGAGCCGGCAGGGACAGCCAGGACTCCCTGAGACGCAGTCGCTGGAGCCCAGACAGGCCGGGCCTGCTGCCACTGGGGCTGCCAGCTCTCCCACCCGAGGCAAACAGAGCAGGGATCCTGGGAGGAGGGAGGCACTGGTGGGCGTGGGAGCCTCTGAGGGCTTATCCAGCCCCGCCTAGAGACCCTGCCAGGCTTTCCTGGCAACTCGCCCCTCCTTCAACCCACGCTGCCCCCGCCCTCATTCACAGGTGTGGATCCCAAGGCCCCCGGAAACTTCCTCCCCGAAAACCCCTCAAGGGCCCACTTCCCAGGGAGTCAGGCACAAAACCGACCCTTGGCTGCCTTATTATTATTTGTGTATAATAATAACTCATCCTAATTATTTTCACATTTGTGATAAAATTAGTGCAAAACTGTATTTTCCAAACTGTGTTCTCTGCAACACAAGTCCCAGGAGATGCCTTGAAGGAAAAATGCCCCGTGGTCACCTCAGTTTGGGAGGAACTTTTTAGGGTCCCCCCCTTAGAAATCCAGGGGCCTATCAGATATTGAAGGTTTGGAAGAGGTTTGCTACACAGAAAATACATTTTTTTTTTTTTAGCAGTGTTTCCAAAGCTTACGATTGCAATGTTTAGTGGTTGTTGGCTTACCACTCCTGGACTGCCCTTTGTTGGAGACCCTCCAGGAGACCCCACTGAGGGTCTGTGGGGGAAGGGCGAAACACATGGTGTGCAAATCATACCTCTGGGATGGGTGTCAGCGGTATTTCACATCTGCAGGAATTCTTTTTGGCCCTGAGTGTCGAGAAGGATAGTAGGTAACAAAACAGGTGCTCCCTTGTTTCTGGTCATGAATTTTGGGGTGTCTTTTAGTCCTCACTCTCTCTGCTAGCCCTCCTCCCAAGTTGTGATTTCCTAAAGCCCCTGGACAGCTGGGGGGCTCATGGGTGGGGCTGACCAACGGCGGAATGAAGGCAGCGTGGGTCTCGGGCAGCAGGCACCCTCCCCCACCAGTGGCCTTGCCTTTGGACGGTGCAGGATCTGGATTCTTGCCGTTTCCATCCACACTAACATTCTGCTCCAGTAGTGCTGGCAGAAGAGACAGGAAATTCCTCCAAAAGGTTCCCAACTGGCACAACTCAGGCCAGTGATCGACTTGCATTCTCACCAAGCTCCATTAGGATCCGCATTTCACCTTCCCGTTTTTCTCCCCGACAAACATGCACTAAGAATCCTAGGAAACCTGAGTCATTTGAAGAAACAAGAGGCTGTTTGCTGCAAGCCCTCCACGGCTGTCTGGGAGCCGCCCTGGGGAGGACCCCAGGGTTCAGGAGTGGCCATGACTTACACGTCAACATTTGGGGTCTCCAGGGACGGGAGCCCCTCCCTAGGGTAGGTCACTGCTTGACGCTGAGATGGGTGGATGCAGGGGCTCTTCTGGGCCCGGGAAGGCCCCTGGCCTGCCACCTGCCATCCCTCCATCTTCCTGCAGAGGGTGTGAGCAGCTGGGGACCAGGATGGCTTCCCCATCCAGACCACCTGCTGTCACTCCTGCAGCGGCTCCCTCTGCCCCTCTGACCCAGTCTCCCCCCAACCCCACCTCCTCCTGCTGAGTTCCCCCAGCTCCTCCACGTCTCAGCTCTGGTGTGGGCCTCTGTCTAGACTGCACAGGAATTCCTCAGGGCCCTGAAAATGCTGACACCTGGGCCCAGCCCCTGGTCCTGACCCAGATTGGTCTGGGTGTGACAGGGCATTGGGATTTTCAAACTTCCCAGGAGGCTCTGCTGTGACCAAGGTAGAGGGCCCTGTCCTGCAGGAACTTTTCCCTCTGTCCACAGCAGGGACAGGGCCCCTGGGATGTGTGCATGCTGATGTGCTGAGTTGCCCGCATCGCTCAATCAATCTGAGAGACAGAATCTCATCTGCGAGGGGCAGCCCCTTGCCAGCCCTGGACCTGCCCCACGGCTGTAAGCAGTGTCTGAGGGGGTGTTTGGGGGGGTGGGCTTTCTGGGGCCTAGAATGGGGTCATTGCCTTTATTGTAGGTTTAGAATCCAAATCCCTAAAGCTTTTAAAGTTGAAATAAATGTTAATTTAAAGCTTAATTTTTTCCTTTGCCAGTTTAAATATGACTCACGTATTACAGAAGATTCCGAGATGTTTTCTTTCTTCTGTGGAGTGTTCTGTGGAGTGAACTTTGCTCCTCTTCTGTCCTGGAAAGTGTCCACTGTGCACTCAGGTCACAAGCAGCCCCCGTCTCTGGAAGGGTGACCTTCTCCTTCAGAGGCTGTTCTCTTCAAGTGAGCCCTGGTCTGCAAGAGCGGGGCAGCTTACAGAGCTGAGGTGAAAAGAGATGTCTTTCCCATAGCCTCTGACTAGCATTTCCCAAAGCATATAAATGGAGAAGTGGCTTCATCACAATAAAATTTAAAATATACTAAAGCAGTTGCTAAAAATGATTCTTATAACTATTAGAATAGTCTTATTTTATATTATTAAAGTTGGATATTTTAAATGAGATTTTATATTCCCCTGAACGGTCCCAAATGCAGGTTTTTTTAAATAATTGAATAATTTCTACATTTTGATTAAACCCTTAAGCCAGATCACCATGTCTGAATGGCAAAATGAAGTTACTTTTAAAACTATAGTTGGCTTCAAAATTTCCATTGATGACCTAACTAAATAAAATTTATTTATGTAAAAACTTAGATTGAGGGATATTAGCACCATGACTGTCTGGGCACACCCACCCCAGCATCATCTTCCACCAGCTGTGGCTTATTCTCTGGGGTCCAACTTGTTAGCCTTCCTGCAGAGCCTCTGCTCTCCTGCCACAGGCCCTTTACATAGGCTGCTTTGTCTGCACTTCTGCTGCCCCGTGAGCCATCATGCCCGCCATCTGCTGCTCCTTACAGGAGCCTCATCCCAGGTCCCGCTCACAGAGAGCACTTGCTGGCCCCAGCCCCCACAGCACAGTGAGACTTTCCATCCTCCCACTTACAGCGCTGAAACCCACAGTCACTCATGTAAGACTGGGCCATGACCCTCTGAGGCTGGGGCTGCATCCTTTCACCTTATCCCCATGCTGTGCACAACCCAGGGCCCTGCAGGCCACATGGCCACCAGGGATGAATGGCTGTGCCCTGGGAGGACAGCCCCAGGGCTGGAGGGTTTGGTGGCTCAGCTCTGCCAGGATCTCAGGGGCCATGTTTGCCTCCTGTGAGTGGCACCCAGAAAGGGTGAACGGGAACTTATTTTCATGGAAACAGTCTCTGGAATGATGACACTTTATCTAAAGGTCTTTAGACCTTGACAATCTAAGCTATATTTATTACTGCCACTGTGGCCACCCACAGGTTATATCCTTGTTACTTGAGGCTCTGAAAATAGTTGTGTGATATTTTAATTAAATTTTTTTTCTACTGATTGGACTTTCCATACTTCCACCCACTGGGAAGCTTTTCAGAGACTTTAGAATGATTTTATCTAAATGTGTCTTGAACCTTCCCTCTGCCTGTAATGGGTCCCTTCCCACTACATGCCGTGAACATGTAGGAAGAGATTCTCACCCCCACTGTCCTCAGTGCCCTGAGCCACTCTGCACACACTGACCCGTCCCTCTGCCTGCCCACCCACTGCTCTGCAGCTTCCTCCTTTCTTCCTCTAAATCACAACCGTGTGATCCACGCTGCCAATGGTAATGAATGAAGAGGAGGTGCAGCCAGTTGCATAAACCCACATAACATTCAGCCCATTCCGCCAAGATCAGGGTCGATGGCGCGCTGAACAGACTGGTCTCTGTGGGTGATTAGCCAAGTGAGGCTTAACGGGCCGGGGAGCTTTTGCAAAGTTTGATTGACAAGACATTGATTTCTCTCTGTGTGGTTCTACTTGTCTCTCTGAGGCAGTAAATAGAAACTTACATTGTGAAATCTCCCATCAGCTGCCTTACGCGGTCTGTTCTCAGGAGGCTGCCACACCATCCCCGCCCGGGATGGGCTGATGTGAGGTACGCCCCAGCAGTCTGCCTTACTCGAAGCCCCAGTACTCATTCTCGCCGCCTTGGTGGATAATGGGATTCAGAGCCTCATGGCCTCCGGCATCAAGGGCCCCTCTGAGGCCGTCATTACAGAGGTCTCACGCTGACCTGTGCTTTAGAGCCTCTGTGGCCCCGGTTCTTGAGGAAGGCCCCCCACAGGCCTGGTCACCGGGGTGCGCCGATCTCCCTCCTGGCGTGTTCCGGCAGAGGCTGCTGCATGAAGGCAGCCAGAGAGCCGCCCGGGTGCTGACTTTCAGTGGCATGAATAAGAATGTGGACTTTTTCTACACACACAGTCACTGCTGACAGTCACCCATAGGGGCTGTGGCAGCAGTTTTATACATTGCGTTTCAATAACATGACAGTGAAGTATGACCTGAAGTCTAAAATTGGTGCAAATAAATGTAAGATGGTGCACATGTCTATGTGCACATGTGGTGTGGTGTTTACATGCGTGCATATTCTGCACTGGGTCTGCCCGTTACGATTTTCAGACTAAAAATGTATAATCTGAACTTAAGGTATCTCAAGGAGAGTTTTTATCATCAAGCGTCTGTTGCCAAGGGCTAAAATGATCATTGTCAAAGACTTAAAACAGAGACATGTAAGAAAAATCCCCAAGCAAGAGATGTGGCCTTTGTCTTGAGGGTGGGACATCTAGTCCCGCAGTGACTGACCTGGGAAGCCCCTGGGAGGTGTGGCAGGGCCACGTGTCTTCTGGAAGCTGACTTAGTATTGGTACAGCTCTTAACCAAGAAAGACCACCAGCCAAGGACTTCAACTGAAGGGAAATACATCTGCCCCATGTTTTGGAATCTGGGAAAAGCAGATCAGCTTCCAAGACAGACTCACCTTGACATAGTTTCCCGTATATGAAAAAATAATGAACATTTCATACAGGATTTTTCCCAAACCTCCAACGGTTGTGCAGAGCAACTCCTGTCTCCCCCAAAAGCCCAGTTACTCAATGTGCTTCTCCTTGATTTCTTCTGCCCCTGAAGGGGCCTGGCCCTTGCAGGGGTGGGTGGGGTTGACACGCAACAGTGTAGGGTGCCTGAGGTGAAATGGAAGCTATTTTTAATGAACTGAGACACAAATTCCATTTGCAAGTGTCCTACTATTGTTCAGGGTTTAGTGCAGAATCCCTGCTTCTTGTCCCATAGCTTAATTATAAGGAGACAGGGGACAGAGGCAAGCTCAGAGGCTCTGGGTGGCTCCATGTGGTGGGGCCTCTCTGTCTCTGCCTGTCACACAGCCACCCCTGAGAGTCAGACATTCTCACTGCTGCTTCTGTTCTCAAGATGGAATACAATATTTTAGAGTTGATGTGTGGATACGTGCCATCCTCAAATACTTCAGCAGCTTCAGAGGTGCCATAGACAAGAGCTGCCAGGCTTTCTGGTCCTGCTTGCACAGCCAAGCAGAGGAGAGCAGTGCGGATGGGTGCATGGGAGTGTGACCTGTACCCTCGGAGCTTGCACATGGGACTCATCAGGGCTTCCCTGCCATCCTCCCTGCTGCATGGGACTGGGACCTCAGAGGCAGCCCAGCCTCCTCTGAGTCATTATGACTCCTAGGACTGCAGAGACTGAACAAGCAGAGGCAGGAGCTGGCCACCCTGCCCTTCTCTGACCGCCACAGGGACACCATCTGGGCTGAGAGCTGCATGAGAGCCACTGCTGGGGGAGATTCTAGATGCTTGCTTCCCACAAGCAGGCCCTGGATGGTGGTAGCAGCCCTCAGGAGCCTCAGTGGACAGGCTTGCATCTTCATGTGGTTGATGAGCCTGGAGTGACGGGCTCTCCAGGGACACCACGAGCCTTGTCAGGCAGCCCTTCCATGCCCCCAGAATTGCAGGCTGAAGGCCAGGGATAAGTCTGTAGTAAGGCAGCCCTGTAAAGCTTATTCTGCCAGAAATTTAGTTCCAGACATGGTTTTAACCACAGGATCCTGCAGGAAACGCCAAGAAGAGAGCGGTGGTCCAGGGTGAGGACATCTGGGACACAGCGACAGCCACGGAGGACCCCAGAGCTCTGTCTAGTCCACCCTGGGAGCCTGGGGCCTCAGGCTGTGGTTAGGGCTTGGTAACTCCCTGTGCCACACAGATGGGGCCATCACTGAGGAGAGATGGTCCTGGGACCAGCCTGGAGCTGGGTGGGGAGGGGTTCCCAGCCCCCAAGGCAGCGGAGTCAGCCAGACCTCATCTAGACGCTCCCTGGCTGAGCTCAGCTCAGGCATATTTCCTGCAAGAGATGGATGCATGGATGGACAGAATGATGGATGATGGATGGATGGATGGATGGGTGGGTGGGCAGGTGTATGATGGATGAATGAATATAAGGAAAGGGACTTTTGGAAGCACATAGAAAAGTAAAATGTTGTACAAACAGGAAAGACAAATAAAAACAGGTAATGCTATCAAATAATTTATGTTTTAAGCTCCCAGGAAGATTTTGCTATACAACCAGTACTAAGGAGCTGGGGCTGGGCTCAGTGGGATGGAGGAGGGCCCCTCCTGGCAGAGATATAAATGTAGGAAGGTCCCCGAGCTGGGGACAGTAGCTCCAGGCAGGCACCATGCAGTGTCTCCCCATCATCTCTTTATATACCTTTCTTTCAGGGGGTTAGAGAGCGCTGCTATCCAAAGCTCATGCCCCAGGCTCACAGGGACTCCCGCAGACCACCCACTGTGGAACCGGTCAGGCCTGAGCCTGCGTCTCACTCTCTCAGCCCAAAGCTTATCCAGCACTCCCCCTGCCATCCTTCTAACATGTCCAGACAGTGCCTGCAAAGGATACTGGAGAGAGAGCATGCACAGCATCAAATGGAGCAACTACTACAGGGACACAAATGCAAACTGAGTGCAGCTTCTGTCTTCGGTGATAGTGCCCTACAGGTGCGAGGTGGCACCCCACTGTGGCTCTGACAGTCCCCGATGATCAGCGACTCAAGCATACCCGTTGGCCTGGCTATCATCCAAAAGACAAGCGGTGACAAATGCTGACGAGGATGTGGAGAGTAGGGAGCCCTGTGCACTGCTGGTGGGGAGGTAAAGTGGTGCAGACACAGTGGAAAACAGTATGGAGGCTCCTTAAAAAATTAAAAACAAAACTACCACATGATGCAGCAATCCACCATCTGGGCATGTGTCCAAAGGAGTTTAAAGCAGGATCTCCAAGGGACACCTGCGCCCCCGTGTGCACTGCGGCCTGATTCACAGCGACCAAGGTATAGAAGCAACGTACGTGTCTGTGGACAGATGCATGGATTAAAAAATGTAAGACAGATAGATGCATATGTGTATACACACACACACTTAATAGAGTGCTATTCAGACAGGAGAAGGAAGAAAATCCTGCCATTTCTGCAGCCATGTGAGTAGGCCTTGAGGACATCGTGCAAAGTGAGATAAGTCAGACAGAGAAAGACAAGTACTGCATCATATCTTATACATGGGATCTAAAATAGACAAACTCACAGATGCAGAGCGTGGAAGGTGATCGCCAGGGCCTGGGGGTGGGAGTAATGGGGCACAATGTTGTATGTCGATCATACCTCAAGAAAGCTGGGGAAAAATGAGGTTTTCTAAAAATCAGCCTAAATGTGCAGGTGCTTCAAGGAGAATGTTCTGGGGTCGGTCGCTCCAACCACAGGGCAACACAGGTCCAGGCAGCTCGGCCAGAGTTCCTGTGCGTGACGCCACTGTGGGCACCCTAACCGCCCTGCCCTCTGGAGGGTGATGCCATTTCACTGAAAACAATCTCCTTAACTGCTCTGCCTAGGAAGCCTCAGACTTCAACCCCGGACATCAGATGGGGGGCTGCTGGGGGACCTGGAGGCCAGGGATGGTGGCTTTGCACCTCAACCCCATGAGGGCCAACGTGTGATGGTGTCTGCTGGCAGCTGCAGCAAAGGGGCCCCCACGGCCCCCTGGTCCCACTTGGGACATTGGCATCATGACTGGCCGACTGAGCCTCAGCCAAGAGGCAAAGTGCTGGCGCAGACAGGGTGGACATGCAGCACCCAGCGAGCCATTCTTGGGAGGGAGGGTGGAGGGGCTCAGGAGGCGGGCACCATGTGGGGGGCACGGCAGGGCGATTGCTTTGTGCCTTAAAGGTGCTTATCACTGTAAAAACAGTGATGCCTCTTACAAAATTAGAGAGCCATCTCCTCTCAAAAACTCCAAGTGCACGCCTCCAGAGCCACCGTCCTGGGTGTTAACGTGGCTTTGCTCCAGGACTGGGAAGGCATTAATGTCACCTTCTGGACCCAAGCTTCCCAAAGCAGGGGTCGTGGTGACCCTGCAGCCAAGATCCAGGATGCCCCGCCCAGGAGTCAGGTTGGCTCAGGTGCCCAGGACGCCTTCAAGCAGGAACGAAACCCACTGGGGATCTGCTCTGTCGGTTGTATCGTGAGGACAGAAATGAGGAAAGACGTTGTGGGCACAGAAGCGGCCTTTCCTCGACCCCCTGCCCTTAATGCCTTTGCAGCCATGGGGCCCAGGCTGCCACCCCTCAAGGCAGCCCCTGCTTCAGCGCTGGCCCCAAGCCTGGTGCCCACCCCCTCCTCCAGGGAGGCCACCTGTGAGGGGCTCAGAATTTCAGGTGCCAAGCCGCCTTCCCAGACCACGCATTCCTCCAGCCAGCCGACCCCTCTTAGAACAAGGAAGCACCAAACACAGTTTGCAGTAATGATGTGGGTTTACCTGCCTCCTTGCATGCCTGCAGAGAGCTGGGGTGCCTGCTCCAGCATCGGGGGGTCCTCAGGCCCCTCCTGGTCCTGTGATGTGGGTCTGCCAGACCTCAAGGCTCTTGAGGAGCCACAGCTGTGTGGTCTGCAAAACGGTCACCCAGTGATGTCCAGTTTTTCAGACTCAGTCCACACTGGGGGCATTAGTTGAGTGGGTAACTGTTTTTCTTTTGTTGCATAGAGTTGATATATACTATTATATGGATTTCAGGTGTACAACATAGTGAGCAATTGTGTTCTTTCTTCCAGGTTGTCTGGGGTCCTGAGATGGGACTGAACCTGTTGGCTGACCTGCCCCGGTCTCTCCTTTGAAGACTCGGCATGTTGGGGTGCACGGATGCCAACAACAGGCTGTTGGTGCCTGTGTCAGTGAGACTGTTCAAGGATCCCCACTCCTCCCCTTTAGCTGTTGTCGGCCCCCTCCCCAGGCAGAGCTGCTTGTAGCAAGACTGCTTCTTTTTCGGTCACACAAACTTGGAGGAGCAGAAAAGGATTTTATTAAGAGCATCCTGGATGCCCCATGGAACCTCTGAGGGCCTGGGGGCACAGCTCACAGCCTGACAGGGTGGCACCCGTGATCGCCCCAGCCCTGTGACCTGGCGGGGGATGGGCTGCCCCACTGGCTCTGGAGTCTCCTCCTCATCCTGCAGCCAGAGGGTGGACTGTGCTTCCCTTGGATTACCCCTCACTTGCCCTGGTCTTTAGGACAAGATCCCAGGGTCCTGAGAGCTTCTGCCTGCAGGAATCTCTGCCGCAAGACAGTTCTGACCCCAGGAAAGGGTCTCTTTTTTCTTGAAGCTCATCTAGGTGCCTCTGTGTGGGACAGTCCTGGGAGTTATGCAGTCCTAAATTTTATTCTGGATTTTACTGCAAAGACCACTGAGGACTGTCCGTTCCAGATGTGGGCTCACTTGAAACATGAGTGGGAGGTGTTCAGAGTCGCTTCTGTGGCTCTACCCACTGCGCACCCTCTTCTGGCGGGTACCCCTCCCAGAGCTGTGGCCCAGCTGCGGGAATATTCTCGCCCTGAGCAGAAATACTGTGGAGTGTGCACCAGCCCTCCTTCACACACTGCAAAGTCAGGCAGGAGAGTTTGTAATTTTCCAGAAGAACAAATTAATTTTGTCCAGTGAGTTCAGAATAGCTACTTGGTAGAGACTGACCATTATTTACGACTTTGACGGTCAAGTTGGGCAAATGACACCCACAGGCATCTCAAATGAACTTAAAACGTTCTGTGAACATCTCAGATGTTTCTACGTGTGTGTTTGAAATCAAAATTGATGTCCACAGCTTGCCACTCCGCATCTCTCGTCTGCTCTGTGTTATTTAGTCCTGTTGGGAAGGGAATGAGGGAGGAGCAAGCGGAATGGGGAGAAGATGAATCTTTTCATAAAATCAAGCTCACCGGACGTCACAGAGACAGCTGGCAGATGAAGCAGGAGCCCCTCAGGCCAAAGCATACTAGAGGGTGGCCTGTTGACCTCTCGACCTCACACACAAACTCTGTACTTGATGAGTGGCCAGCGATGAGCCCAGGAGAGGGAAACTCCCATGAGAGAGCAGCAGGAGATGGTGCGGAAACCGAGGTCGGCAGGGACCTGCTCAGTTGCTGGCTTACACCGCCCTACGTTACTGTCTCCCAGTGCTGTGGGTCAAATGTCCACCACGGGTCTCACTGGGCTGAAAGTGAGGCTCCAGGGAACACCCATGTCCTGGCCTTTCCCAGCTCCCGGAGGCACCTGCGCTCCTCGGCTCTTGGCTCTCTGACCCTGCTTTGCTGTCACGTCTACTTCCCCAAACCCCCTCTTCTGTCTCCATCTCCTACTCTTAAGAACTGCTGTGACTATATGGAGCCCCTCTGGACGACCCAGGGTGGCCTCCCTACTTCACGGTCAGCTAATCAGTGACCTTAATTCCATCTCCAACCTTAATTCTCCTTTGCCACGTAACCTAACTCACAGGTTCTGGGGACCTGGACTCAGCCATCTTTAGGTAAATGTGGAGAGACAGCATCTCGCCGACCACAGCTGCTAACTATAAAAAGGCATAACAGAATAATATACACGTGATGGTAGAAGGCTTAGTATTTCTTTTGTGACCTTTTTGAACAAAAAAGTAAGTGGAAATACTTACACAATCATTTTTGCTGCATGTACAAAAAAAAGGATAGACAATAATCTCCATCTAAGGCAGTGTGAAGTCATCTGTTGAGATCTTTTGGTGTCAATAAATCAGTTCTTCGTTTACTTAGATTCCACAGTCATAAACATTTAACCAGGACTGACCCATTACACTTCCCGGCGCAAAGCCGACCAATGATGTGGGTCCCACAGTGTCTCCAGGGCCTTCCTTCCCTCCATTGGTAAGACTGCTTTTCCAGTCTTAACAATATACCGCATCCCAAACTCCCAGGAGTGAAGACAAGGGTGGGTGTGGCTGGGGTGGTTTCAGGGAGACCCTGAGGGCCTCCTGGGATGCCAGCCTCTGAGCTGGCTGACCAGGGAGGTCCCAGGCCCACAGGCACAGTGGCTCACCTGGCTCAGGTGTGACACACCTACTCCCAGCAGAACTCTGCAAGCAGAGGGGTGCTCCAACAGTCCCACCACATGCGTACACGAGTTCCCCAAATGCTTACTGCACATGCCATCCCATCTCCCAGAGCCTCACAATGACCTTGAAGTTGTTCAGTCTCATGTCATGACTGGAAAGACAGAGGTTCAGAATCACACACCTGGTAAGTGGCAGAGCTTAGGGCCAGTCCCTGACCCCAAGGCCCACACTCTCAACCCCCACACTCAATGGCTCATTTCAAAAGCTCTCAGCTGCTGACTGACTGTCTCGCATACCAACCTCCACTGCCGTGGCCACTCGTGAAATGGCTCAACATGGCATGTGAGTGCATGTGTGTGTGCGTGTGTGTGTAGGTGGAGGGGGTGGGGTTTAATCCATGAGAGTTCCCATCTCTCTTTGGCTTTATCTAGAAACTTTATATATATCTTGCATAATGAACATTCTCTGGCCTTAAGCTTTAACCACCAAAAATATATTCAACCTGCTTCTTTCCAGGAATCGTTTGTACCCTATACTCCTTATTTCCAGACACAGAGCTGCAGTCTGTGCGCAGTTACACAGCTCTGCAGATGTAGACTAGAGCCTGCTGGACCCTGGCACTTGGACACATGTCATCGAGGTCTTCCTCGAATGTCCAAGACCTCTGCTGCAGCTACTGTCCATGTAAGGCTCCAGCAGAATCCTGCCGAAAGTAAGTCGTTTGAGTAAAACTGGCTTTGAGGGAAATAGTCAGACATAAATAAACACAAAGGGAACAGAAAGGTGCATAAATTGAAAGCTTAGAATAACGTACAACTATTAAAAGATTTTGAAAAATTCATTTTATCTATTTAATAATCTCTGTGTAAAGGGGAGAAGGATAGTATTGTCTGGCTGGAATTATTGGCTAATGTTATTCATGACAAAGCATTATTGGCCTCCATCTAGCCTGCATATTTTTATATTCTGTTAAATTCTTCTTCTGTGCAAACTCACCCCACAGGAGGAGTCAAGTCCCACTTCTTAGACCACGTGGAAGAGGCGAGCCGAGATTGCTAACTGATGATCCTTCAGCTGGGGAGCTGTACAGAGGTCTTCATCAGCGCCCTAATTATACAACCATCAGCAAAAAGTTGAAACTCACACTAGAGGTACAAACGTGGCACATTTTTCAGTGAGAATCCCTCCCTAACAACCTCATTTCCGGGCCGGTGCCCTGTGGGGAGGCAGCGCCCCTGAGGGGCCTGGCGCCCAGCTCCCCTTCTCTGCAGCCTTGAGGCACCTCGCTGTCTCAGTCAGCCTCCTCCAGGGGGCGCCCTGGGGCGGCTCGCTCACCGTGCCGTAATTGAACAAGTCAAAACAGACGCACACACATACACACCCACACAGTGTGGTCTCGAGGATTTAAGTTCCCACAAAACAGACTATTTCATGTCAAATATGATTTTTGAACCATACATAAAAGTAAATCCCTATTCTTGTCTTTTTCTTTCAAATGATAAAGGAGCATGTGGTGGCTCACTTACATTAAAACTTTTTTTGGAACGATGTTTACAAGACTCAAGGAAATCTTAAAAGATTGTTTGCTGAAGCATCTTAGATTTAAAGATCAATTTAATCAACCGTGTGTGCCTCTGGCCTGATACTGCAGATTCACAGGGACAAATAAAAGCTAGGAACCTCTCCTTTGTGGCCACCGTGAGTGCTGGCTTCATGGGTGATCATCCTGTGTTCTGACACCCCGTGTCTGTGGAGCACACAGAACCTGTAGCCTGCGAACAGGTGTCAAAATCTGTTTTGAAACTGGCCGGGCCCAGAGCAGGATGCTGGGAGAGCACCCCACCAGTGGGGCCAGGCCTGGAGTGCACCCTAGTGCCAGCCTGCCGTCCTCTGGTGTCTTCCGGGGGCTTCCCAGCTTCCTCAGTGGCCTGCCAATCTGCCTTGCTATGCCGCATCTCTAACTCATGCCACTAGTACAAACAGGAGAGGGGGCACTGTACGGCTTTAAGGCAGCCTCTGCACCCAGCCCTGGGCGGGCCGCCACCTGGCTGTCCACCCTAGTTTGGTGCCAAGCTCCCTGGGGAGGACAGCCTACTTCTGGAGTTTGTTCTCACCATCCTACCCCAAGCTCCCTTCCCCTCCACTAGCTGTTCTCCCTCCAGAAGCAAGACCAGAGAGATGTGGAATAGCCTGAGGGACTTGGGAGTCAGGACACCCCAGCCATCCACCTCGGCTGTGCCCCACGGGTCTTGCCCTTCCTGGCCTCCTTCTGGCCATCCCTCTCCATCTGTCCTCACCCCAGGGGATGCCAATATCTGTGCCCATCATCACTGGTACCATCTAATGTCCTGAGCTCTGATGTTTTTAGCAGCCAAAAATCAGGACCACCCCCGGTGGATGTGGTGTGTGTGTGTGGATGAAGGCAAGGGCCCTCTTCTCACCACACACGAGCTGATGCGCCCCGTGACACCACAAGGCACCCCAGGGTGCCACCTGGATCTTACCTGGGGCTATGTGCCTCATGAAAATGCTGCTATATAGGCTTACTTGTAAAAGCTGGGCATCCGAACAGTCTGCAGACACATAGAGCCAGCCGCATCGTGGAAAGGAGGCTTGGAGCAGCCTTCTGCACCCCCTTGCCCATTTTCATGTGGTTCATACTCCAGTTCTCTCACTTGCTAAAGTGACTTGACAAGTCAGGGGGGGACTGGGGATTGTTCTGGGAGCTGTAAGGCCATATACAGTCACAGTTTTCTGTGGCTTCAGCAAGCCCTGGACTCCTCCGCTAGTGTTTCTCCCTTTACTCTTAATCATTAGATGCGGGTCTCCTTTGGAGGAGTTGACTAGTGGGCGGAGACATCCAGGGTATGGCGGGGCTTGAGGCCGGGGCGCCAGCCCGCTCCGCCGCCTTTGACGTGCTCTTCTCAGACCCCTCGGGGCGAGAGCCGGGGTCCCAGCTCACCGTCTGCGCCTGTGTCTTCGAGGCGGAGGCGCAGGGCAGGTGGCTTCACCATGGCCTGCCAAACAGACCCTGTCCTGACTGACTGTTGGAGGTGGGCTCGGAGGCCGTGGGGCCGGTCACCTGCCCACTGTGGCTGGCGCCGCCACGATCCCCGGGTGCAGAGCGGGCCGACTGGGAGCGATTAGAGATCAGGATTGAAGCTAAACGTAAGTAATTATGTGATTTGAGTGATTCGGGTTTTAATTATACTAAAATTGCCTCATACACCAGGGCATTTGGAAAGATCCCCAGCAAGAGACATCCGGCCGGAAAGGAGCCCCTGCCTGCCCCTGCCTCTTGCTGGCGTGGCGCCTCCCACTGCCTGACGGACTGGACCGCTCCACTCCCCCAGCCGAGCCCCTGCGCCTCTGAGGGAGCGGGCGCGCCGCCCACTGTCCCTCAGGGATCGGTCAGGAGCACATTCTGGGGCACAGTCAGCCTGGCAGCGCCGCCATTAATACTGGCGACAGAACCGTAGAGCCATTTCCCTTTTGCTCTATGGGTCCGAGGTTTCAGCCGCCACAGGAAAACAAGCCATTGCCTCTCCTTTCCGCGAAAGCCCAAACCCAGCTCCAAGCAGTCGCCCTTGTATCCTATGCCTATACCGGCGCTTTGAGGAGCAGTCACTGATAGCATGGTGTTAATCCTCATGGATTAATTTCTGGCACACACTTGGAAATCTCTGGAAAGGGACATGAGTCCTGGCGGTGGCCTCTTACTCCCCAGAGTGGCCCAGCACGGTCACATGAACCGGACCGTTGCACAGCCTGGATTGGCTCCAGTCTCACTGGAGAGCAAGTGTCGCCCAGAAGGGGGCTCCCTGGGCTCTCTGGGGGCCTCCCTTCCTGGGGGGCCCCAGTGACTGATCCCCTCCATACCAGCACTCCTGCCAGCTGGCGACCCTGCCGGCCCGTGGCTCATCACAGTGGTCACCTCTCTGGCTGCAGGCCTGCCCGGACCACACTCCCAACAAACTGAGTCACATTAGCGGAGGGGAGAGCAGGAGGCTCCGGACAAGGAGAGTCTCCCTGGTGTTGGTCTGCATGCCCGGCCCTCGGGGTGTCCCATCCAGGAGATGAGCTCAGATGGGCTGTGTTTACCCCTTTCAGCACCCAGAGCAGCACACTAGGGTCCCCCTCCCGGCTGGCGACCTCAGTCCCTTGTCCTCCTCATCCTCCTGCTCCAGGGCCCCAGTGCCCCAGAGCCTGTGGCAGCCCTCTGGGGGCCAGCCTGGACTCGGAGCCACGTTGTAGTCCATTTCCCTCCTGGCTTTCCTCTCCACCTCGACTTCTCACCACCTGCTTGTTCTCAGCTCCTCTGGCCTCGACCCCCAGAATCTGTGCTCCAGGGGTGACTTTGTAGAGAGCGTTGTCTGGGTTCTCAGGAGTGTGGCCTCCCACCTGGGCTCCTGCACCGTGTGAGGGGCTAAACCTGTTTCCTCAAGAGCGATGAGATCCACGGCCAGCTTCCATGGTTTCAGAACTGGGGGATGACGTGCAGCTCCCTACAAATTCTAATACTTGGAATGAACTTAGGGTGTTTGTGTTTTGCATTCTATATTAAATTCCCTCCCACCCTTAAAGTGCCTTCAGGAATGTCAAACCAGCAGTTGGCAATGTGAATCACTCATATTGCTAAAATTACAGAATGCTCAGCTACATAAACTCTCAGTTTATTTTAAAGCCCCAGTGCCCTCACTCAGGGATGCAGGCATTCGATTCCCCTTAAAGCTACAAAGACAGCTATTAGCCAGTTGAAGCATCAGCTAGGTCTCCAAATTAGAGGAACTTGAAGACCATCTTCCAACTTGTATTTCCAAATTCTTGACATCAAGGAGAGCTCACTCAGGGAAGGAAGAATGTGCTCAAAAGCCACGTCGCGGTGACGTGCCAGTGTCCGGCTCCGTTCTTGTAGCAGGATGCTTTGCCGTGCGCGGGGGCCTCGGGGCCAGCATCGTGAGTCGTGTCTGCTGATTCAGCTTTATGTGAGAAAGAGCTTCATGAATAATAATTACCAACTCTGTTGATCCTCTCGCATCTAATAAATTACATGAAACAAGTGACAGGATCCATCGATCTGTACTCCAAGCTGTATTTTTTTAAAACGCCGGACCACGGCCAGTGCCGCGCCGTGCTCCCTGGTTCCCTGTCGTCCCTGGAACAGGGCCGTTGCTTCGAGCTGTTTTCATGAAATGAAACGAGGCCCCGACGCCCTGGAAGGATCACCACGGCTCCTGTCTGGCAGATCACTTTTAACAACGAGCAGAAACACCAATATTGCTGTCCAAAGGCTTGAAACAATGGCATTTATAGGCTGCATGCCCTTTAAAATAATCTGAAGATTTGTAAGAATCTGTAAATCTCCAGATACTCACCAAGAAATGAGCTTTACAACCTCGCCAGTAACAGCCCTCACTGAGAACTGCCCGCTGCTCCTCAGACTTCATTTTTAGGAAGATGAGTTCCAGAGCGGAGGCATCGCGTCCATAAAGTGATACACTGTGGATGTAGATGTAGGTCTGACTGAATCAGTGTTATTCGCAAACACACTGAGTGGCAGAAGATGAAGTGTACAGAGTGGATGATGCTAACTGCAGACTCAGCCGGGCGGTGGACAGCGTGCTGAGAGTCGGCAGCTATGCCCCTGGAGGGGATGTTATCATCCCGTGCAGGATGAATCTCAGTCCTCAGGAGGGCCTGCTGCCTCACTGCCTGCCCGCCAGGTATTCAGAGCTCAGACCGGCCAGCCGAGCGAACCAAGCCTGGGGACAGCTCTCTCAATTCGATTTTCAACACTTTCAAATGCAGCAACACATCTGTGAAACTATGAGTGCGACACCCGGATTTGCTCTGTCGCAGGGTCTTCTCCAAGTCGGTGTTCTATCGCGGGTGCCCCGGGGGACGCACCGAGCCTCCTACGTGAGCACCTGGCATCCTCTCACAGGGCTGTGTGCACACGCTCAGTCACTTGGCTGTCATTTGCCTGGGGGTTGCCAAATCCTCAATCCAAGCTAGTCTGGTTCAATTATTACTATCTATTTTTAACACAAAAAGAAGTAACATTAAAGGAAGTAAGGGAATGAGTTCAGATCTGGGTTTCCACATCACGCAATTCGCTACTTGCTGAAACTCTGAACACAGAAACTAGTCACTTCTCACCATGTCCCCGGGAACACCACTAAATCAGGGTTCCACGTACAAGGAGGTTCTCAAGGAGACCCCATGATGCAGGTTCATCAACAGTCCACATCCCCAACACCAGAATCCTGCCTGTGAAGTTGCCCCCCACCCGGCTGTCTTTGCACGCTGATGACCGCTGTGCTGGCCCGGGGCCTCCTCGGCCTGCAGCTGAGGTCCCGGGAGCCTCAGGCTCTGTTCCCATCGGGGAAGAAGCCAGCAACCTCAAAACTATTCAAATGACACTTGTTCCAAGTCATACATAAACTAACTTTCAAGTTTCCGGCTGGGGTTTTTTACATCAAGAGTTTGCACCTCTATATTTTTATCACTCAATAATTATTTGTGACCTAGAAGATAACTGACAAATTTCCTCCCCCTCACAAAAATTAAAGTTAAACTGCGCATCAATTAACTTGAATTCTGAGTCTGCTGGGCTTTTTCTCTTCAAGTTCTTGTCCCATTTAGATGGGTTCTGTCTCCTTGCTGTATCATTCCAGGGGAGCTCTGCTCTCACGAATGCACATTACCCTGCAGGCAGTATTTGGGTGTGAATCCTCCATTCCTGTGGATTCACACCATCTGTCTCCTACTGTCACGATGCCAGGACAGACTTGGTGAAGATGTAAAGAACACTTTACTAGTACTAAAGAGGCGACAGAGAGTCCACGCAAGGAGAAACTCTTCAAAATGAGCTTGATCTTAGTCAGAAGAGGCTGCTTGTCTTGGTCTTTCCAAATACTACAAGCTCACAGCACGGAAGAGATTGCCTGCCCAGCCCATAGAGGAGACAGAAGGGTGGTCTCTCGCAGCCCAAGTCACCAGCGGCGAGCTCGCCTTGATGCTCACATTTGAGAAGTCTTGTGTTGATGCAAGTAATTCTTCCTGGATAGTAGCTGGGAAGGCTGGCCTGAGCTGGACTTAGGATGGAACCCCAGGAGACCCACAGGTTGTGGAGAGGAGGGAACTGTCTGCTGGGGACGTGGAGCCACGGGAAGGTGGGCATGATGGCAGTCTGTGGCAGCCACAGTCACAGGACATCAGCTTGAGTCCAAGCTCTGTGCCACCTGGCAGGTGACATCTCAGCCTGTAGGCTGGGGAAGGAAGTCAACTACAAAAGGAGAAATGCCCTTTCCAGAGAACACCCTGGCTAATGAGGCCCTGTGCCTGATTTTGGCGGCTTGACTGCTTTTATAGGGCTGGGCAAGGACATGTGCCTAAGATGCTCAGCCTCCAGTCAAGCTCTCGTGGGACGCGTGCTCATCAGACCCTGCTGTTTGTTTCTGCACGAATGGATGCCCCACGTGTACAAGTTGTTTATTTCCCTGGACTATACTTTTCCCTAGAATTATCGTAAGTTTGATGAATCTGTCAAGTGTGGTGCATAATTAGGGGAGACTTAGCTACATTTTTTTTTTTTTTTTAGCAATTCTGTTCTGTGCCCTGGGGTCAGTGTTCTACCACACAATGTGCTAAGATCAGAGTTAGTAAGGTGTACAGAACCGCTGGTGCTGGAATGGTGAAGATGGACTAGCCATGTTGATTCCCATTTTGTATTTTTATTTTGAATAAACCTATTTTAAATGTTTGAGAGCTAATCAAGAGATGCAGCTGAAATTAAGGACATACAGATGTGTTACAGTTTCCACATATAAAACATTCAATAATATTGTGCAGCATGTCCTGTGCAGTAGATTAAACTGAAGATGCTTCTGCTGAGCTCACAGCAGGGGTCTCAATAAACGCTAGCATGTCTTTCCCAGGACCTACTCCCCTGCTCTTTGCCTACTTCTTGATTCTTATTTACTCTGATTCTTAAAGGAGAATTTTAACCCTAAGGTTCCAGGTGGCCCCTAAGTCCACCAGAGTTGCAGGACAGAGCTAAGCAGCCACTACAGTCCACACCCCTCTAGGCGCAGCTGTGGAATAGCTGCCCCTTTGGTCCTGGTGAGGCTGCACCTGGCAGGCCGCGAATAGGCAGAAGAGCCCGCGCTGGGCGTTTCTCATGCCTTAGTCCTGGAATCCTGACCGGAACCTATGAGCTACATAGTCACTCCCCCACTTTGCAGGTGACAAACATAGAGGCACAGGGAGCAGAGGTCACCTGCCTGGGGACACTGCTGGCACATGGCTCCATTGTCCCCACTCTCACCTCCGCACTGTGGTGCTGCTTGAACAAAGAAGTGGTGCGCAGTCCCCTTCCTGCTGTGTTACTCCCGGTCCCCAGACAGGAGCCTGGTGCGGCTGGCACGCTGCTGTCCTGGGTAGGTGGGGCTCCCCCTGGAGAGCAGGTCTCCTCTGGGCAGATGTGGGCAGTTTGCTCAGTGGGAAGCTAAGGTCTAGCAGGCTCCTGAAGCCTCCTACCCCCAGAAAGAGCAGCATGTGCTCGTCAGGGGTCCAGACATAAGAGCAGGGCCCGGGGCCCACAGGCTCCACGTCGGTGCCACGGCCTCCTCGCCACCCATGACATCTTCACCCTGGAGACACTACAAACATGTGACCACCTGTATATACGATTTTGATTGCTTATCTCTCTATACCCCAAACCAGGAGAAGGAAGTAACTACCTCCCTCACTCTAAAAGGCAAACTAAGCCTCCATCATTCTTCACTTCTTTTCCAAGGCATTAGCATCAGGACGCTGGTTTTGACACTCTCCTCTTCAGAGTGAGCTGACTTTTCCTGTGCCTCAGGGGATGCTGGTGCACACACCATTGTGCCATGTGTTGCATTTGCAAGATGAGTGCCAACAAATGATTCAGTGTCATTATAGAGGATGTGCTTGCTTAATTATTAGTCTTGCAATGCAATAGGCTTGCAGGTGAAATGTGGCTGGAGATGCAAGAAGCACACCACCCATCTGAGGCTCATGCCCCCAGCGGGGCCCCTGAGGTCCGTCCCCACCTGGAGTCCAAACCCTGCCTAACTGGTTCAGGAGCCTAAACTGGCAGAAAATCAGTGAAGTGCAGCTGAAAGAAAAACTCTGACTCCAAATGAAAACATGAGCTCTGAAGCGCAGCGATGTTTTCCTGCATTTCTGGTGTTGTTTTGGCAGGCTGCCTGCCTGGCCACAGTGCAGTGTGAGGAATGAAAATCCAGCCAGTGTAGACTGGGGTCTGAAGACTCTCGAGAAAGACCAGGTTTCCGGAGGAAAGGTCTGCAAGACCAGTCGGTAGCCTTGGGCACACTGGTCACAGGTGTTTCCTAGGAAGTGGACAACATGCCAGGGGAAGGCCAGGTGGGCTCTCCCGGCATTGGTGGCCATTCAAAGCCAAAGATGCCCTGTTCCCTGGAACCAAGAGGAAATTCCTGGGGACTAGCTGTGTAGCATGACTGGGAGGCAGCCTGTTGGGGAGGACAGGATCCATGAGCGTTGTTCAGACTTTGTCTCCATTTCAGACCTTGTTGTGAGCACAGAGGTGCCTCAGACATGAGCTCTGCCCTAGAGAGAGAGCAGGTCTGCCTGGGTCACCTCCAAGGATGGAGTGCAGAACACGTGTGGGGCATGCGAGAAGTCCCATGAGCACCCAAGAGGGCGGTGGGGCAGTGAGCGAACCACCACGGAGCCTCACGAAGGACAGCACAGACAGGAAACCCAGCCACAGCGGGGCAGTTGAGGGCTGGGGTCCCCCAGTGGGAAGCCCTAGCAGGGCCTCCTGGTGTTCATGGGGCGTGTGGAGGTCGGTTTTGTGTGTCCACTTGGCTAGGCCAGGGGGTGCCTGGATATTTGGTCAGAGGTCATTCTAGGTGTTTCTGGATGAGATTAGCATCAGGATCTGTAGCCCTAGTAAAGCAGATCGCCTTCCCCAAGGTGGTGGGTGTCGTCCAACCCAGTGAAGATCTGACTACAACGAAAAGCCTGGCCTCCTGTGGGTAGGAGGGAATTCCTCCCATATGACAGTCTTCAAGCTGGGATGGTGGCTTTTTTCTGCTTTCAAACTCAAACTGAAACATCAGCTCTTCCTGATCCCAGCACCTGCTGGCCTTTGGCTCTGGGTGTCCAGCCTGCTGACTCACCCTGCAGATCTCGGGACTTGCCAACCTCCATAATTGCAGGAACCGATTCCTAATAATCAGTCCCTGTTTATGTGTACTTCCCTTTGGCCGTCTCTCTGGAGAGCCCTGACACCCACACTGGGGACCACCTCAAGGGCATTTCCACTCTGTCTGCATCACCCCAGTATCCATGTGGTCCTGACTTGAAAGATGGTTTAGTGAGGATGTAAATGCTTTCCCCTGTGTGATTAAGAACCAGTCACATGCTTGATTCTTCCTCAACAAAGGACTTACAAACTAAAGCTGTCTTCTTGTAGCAGAACTGGTCATATCCACCCAGATGTTAGACAACAATGGGAAAAAACAGACAGCAAACAACACCAGGGAGGCTGGAGGTAAATGTGGGTCTGAAGCCCTTGGATTCTGCAGGAGAAGCCAGTGAGCTCTCACTTCAGATCAGCAGGATGTCCTCGGCAGTCTCCCTGGGAGTCCCTTGTACTTCAGCCACTCCCAGCCTTTAGCCCTGAATCTATTAGATAATCTCTGTTCTCACAGTCCATCATGCATTCGCTCATTATTTGCTCTGTAAAGTAATGTGGAGTCAGACACAATTTCCTGACTATTTCTCCACCTGCCCCTTCTCCCTGTGTAAACGCTTCAAAGCTCCCAGGACCGTACATAGTGCATGCTGATCTCCTGTAAGTCTGGGGACCGTTCAGCTCACAGGCAATTCCTGTATCCCAAGTCCCTCTAATATTGATCCCAGCCTGTTAATGATTTCCTAAATCCATATCAAACACTTTTACTGAAAATGGGCAGCTTCACAAAATTGAAAGGCTCATTGCTGACTCAAAACTGTGCTAACAGCGTGGAGTGGTCGTTCTTAATTTAATCAACATGGTATACGGATGTCACAAGAGCTCTGTCGTCATAAACAGGGGCGCTGGTGACCTAATGCTGATGAAACAAGGATGTTTTTAGGACGTCGTCTTAGGAAGCATGTCACTGATTATCAGAAGCAGCAGCTCCACATTAATTATGTGCAAACTGAAGTTATTTGCAATTGGATAATGTTATTTACACTTAGACTCAGTCTTCAGGCAGCTCTTTTTTGGGGGGCTCTTGTGCAGCTAAGTTCTCCCAGCAGGTTCCAAAGATGCAGAGGCAGAGACGGTGGACTTTTGTGGATGGAGCAGGCATTGACCAGACAGCTCCCAAGCACCTTTTAGGATTCTCCCTTCCAGACGCATGGCAGGCTATGTTTTGATGGGGCTGGGCAATGGCTAGGATGCTGCACACGTGGGGATGTGGCTTAGAGGAGCCCACGTGTAAGACTCAGAGAGGGAGGGATGTCCCAGCGTGTTCCAATGTGGGCGTGGAGTGCTCACTGGCTCTCCACTCCCCAGTACTTCGCAACAGCTGGCCTTGCATATGGGTGGGAGCCCCATGCAGGAAGCCTCCTGAGCAGCTGCTCGGCTGTGCCCTTCACCTCAAGAGTCAGGGTGCGCTGGCTTTAGTGGTGAAAATGGCTCTTGGTCTCCTGCCAGACAGAGAGACTTCTGTCCCAGCCTAAAAGCGAGGGTCTGCTAATTCCTGAAGACCCTGCAAAATCCCAAGAGCTGTGGCGCCATCCCCCAGCCACTGGCCGCTCTGGACAATGGGCTTCTTTCTCACCAGACCAGACTGATGGGGAGAGCCCCACGCACCACCCGGAGCAGGCTGTCGCCAGAATCAGGCTGCGCAGTGATTCGACCCCAGAAAGGGTCCTCTCGTTTCTCCCCTAGCGAACCAAGTGGACTGCCCTCCTCCCAGACTGAGATCCATGGCCTTCAATTACTCAACCATAATCAGCCAGGAGACTGACCCTGAAAACCTTCCAGCATTTTCTGTTTTTATACCAAAAAGACTACATTACTTGATCCACAGAGGAAAGCAGACACAGCCCATGTTGGGTCAGGGACACACTGACTGTCTAGAGAACAGCTTTTAAGAGTCCAAGCACGGAAATGCTCTTGTTTAAGAGGAAACGTTCCTCCTGATTAGAATATTTGTGGCTCTCCAGCCCTTATGGCACCACGGCCCTTCAGGGGGTGGGACACGGCCCGTTCCAGAGCCTTTTGGGTCCCATAGAGCAGGATCTGACTTAGTGACTCAAAACTTTGGACTTGGAGTGAACAATTTCTGCCTGCTCCCACTGCCCGTTAAAGGCAGCTGAATGGTCTGTGGAAGTGGAAGTAAGAGCCCTCAGGGGGGAAGCAGTCACATCTCTGTGCAGACAGGTTGGGACGGGAGGCAGCCACACCGTGTACTTCACCCCCAAAATTCATTGCTAGGAACAAAAAGAAAAAACAGGGAAAAATGACTACCTGGGAGAGCCTAAAGGGGGAGAAATTGCAGGAGAAATAGTCTGTAGGGGATAGTGGGGGGACACCCAACCATCCACGAAGGGGGTGGTCCCAAAGGCTCTGAGGGTGCTGACCGAGACTCCTGCACCAGCCGTCCCTCCTCCACGACAGGCTCCAGGGCCGCCCGGCACAGAAGGGCCCGGAGCCGCCCCAGCAGCCACGCCAGTCTCCGCTGGCACCGCACTGGGCCCCAGAGCCCACCGAGCCCCTCCTGAGCCTCCAGGAGGGCCTCGCTGCTGACCACAGGGAAACGGCGTTGGTGCCCAACAGCTCTGGGGGGGGGACCTCTGTACTGGGCCCTGGGAGCTGACCCCGGGAACTAGTCAGAGGCAATAACAGACCTGAAACCCACTCCCCACTGCCTCGGCTGGCAATTCACCCAGAAATACAGGCTCCATTTACTGGGATGCAGAAATGGGGCAGATAAACGGACATGGTTGCTTCGGAATTTCACATTAATGTGCAGGGTTGTAAATACTGAACAATATTGATGGCTTAGATCTAAATTCAGATTTTCTTCCTGGAAATGGTGATAAATAACATGAAAACATTTTATACATCAGAAGCTTTATTTGTAAGGACCATCTAAACAGATATAAATGTAATTTCTTCAAGGAGCAGAGAGCAGTTAAATGTCCCCAATTCGAGCTCTGGTGAGATGCTGAGGGAGACGGAGCAGGGGGCTCGGGAGACCCATGGATTAGGGGTGCAGAGATGTGGGTGTGTGACAGGCCCCCTCCTCCCAATGGAGTGGCTCAGTCCTGATAGGACAGGCAGTAGTTCCCCCAAACAGGGCCATGTGGAGGTAGAGAACATGGTGCCCTGGAGATGCACACGGGTCCAACACAAGGTGCACCGTTCCTGGCCAGAGAAACAGGCATCTCAGCATGATGAGCCGGGTCTGTTCTGTACGTTCGCCTGCGTCATCTCCCTCAGCGTCCCTTCTTCCTGGAATATGGAGCACTGCTCGCCGTGTGCAGGTGAGGACACAAGGGCCAGCCAGGCAAGGAGCAGGGACGGGGTGGCCCAGGCCCACGCGCCTGAGGGGAAAGTGGAGGCGCACGCCCGCCTGTCTGGACCACCGTCCCCCTTCCTGTGTCGCCTCCATCACAGCAAGGCCTCCAGGAGGCAGGTCCTGTTGGCACTTGGGGGGACTGGTGAGCCAGCAAGCATGTGCCTGAGGGACTTAGGGTTTTGGTGAAAAGGTTTGTGCAGCACTTTGACTGGCAGCCCAGACACTTCAGGAGAGGCTTGTGTGGTCAGGGAGCACAGAGCGGGCAGTGAGGATCCTTGTCACCTGTGGGTTCCGCACCTGGGTCTCCACCTGCCGTGACCCCCACGTCTACACTGGGGGCACTTTCACAGCTGTGTGGATGGCACACGTGGGGAGTGGGCAGAATGCCATGTGCACGAGAAGGCTGAGTGTGCCCTGTGGGGAAAACACGTTAGAGGAGCTCCCCTCTGGCCTGAGCTCCAGGGTTGCAGGGCTGTGAGTTTGGGGTGAATGAATCAGGCGTGTGTCTATTGAATGAGGTGTCCTTGAGCGGGCCCCACGCAACAGGGTGTGTGCTGACCAACAGGCCGTGACCAGAAGCTGGCACAAGCCTGTTCCTCTCTCTCCACAGCAGCAATGGCTCAGCTTCACTAATTCACTGTTCCAGGTGATTTGACTGACCACAATTACCGTAAGTATTAATAATCAGTTGTAGTTGGAAAAGGGGCTCTGATCCCAAGTGATGCCCACAGACATCAGAAACACAGCCGAAGGGAGGCCCTGGAGCAGGCTGGAGGAGACCCTAGCTGGGGGGCGCCGGGCCGGGGTTGTACTGGAATCATCTCATTTATGGCCACAACCCCCCACAAAGTGTGGGTCGCTTCCCTCATTCAGGTGCAAGGGGACTGAAGTTCAGAAATGCTGGTATTGGCCAAGACCATGTGACTGGCAAGTGATGGGCAAAGGCTCAAACCCAGGCCAGACCCAGGACCTGTTGCCCAGGTGTGGGGCCCACAGGTGGGCAGGTGTGTGCACACCTCTCGATGTGTCAGGAGTGTCAGGAGTTGCCAGGGAAGCATAGAGATCTTCGTGAGCAAGGCCATGGCTGTGGGCAGGCCACAGCGATGGAGCCAAATGGGGCTTTGGGAGAAAGGGTCTGGTGAGGGCACCCCCTGGGACCGAGAGCTTGAAGGCAGGTCACCAGACAGGCATCCCCGCAGGCCAGCCTCCCATGTGCAGCAGTGTCTGGACTGGCCTCCTAAGGTCACACCAAGCAGGGGCATTTTGAATGGCACAGAGCAAAGATGGAGCCTTCTGAGGATGCTGTGCTCGGCCTGTTCGGGGCAACTTCCCAGCAAGTGAACACCGGTGGGGAGACCCAGGCTAGCAGCCGGGCATTATCTCCAAGCCCAGGGAGGGGGTACCCAAGCAGCCAAGGGGCCCTGTGCGGGCAGAGAAAACAGCACAGATCCTGGAGGGTGGAGGTGGTGCAGACATGCGCCCATGCGAGGAGGGCCAGTGCCTTCCACAAGCAAAGTGGGAAGCATGGGATGGGCAGGGCTGGGGGTCCCAAGCATGGGGAAGCCATGAAGATCCACCATCCCAGGTGTCATGCCAGGTCCTGGGGCAGTCCCGCTACCTGCAGAGCCACATCACAGACCTCTGTGGGTCTGTCCCTTCTTTGGAGTAAGGACAGACAGCAGTGAGTGCTCTTGTAGAGGGGTAGTGGATTCACAGCCAGCACAGAGGCAGTGTGTGACTCCCTGTAAGTGCATCCCCACTTCATCGCATGTTTTCTCTAATCAGGGTGTTGTTACTGAATTCATCCCAAGCTCTGTAAACATTCAGATTGATCTAACATCACAGCGCCAGGAAATAGGCATCCACGGAGCAGCCTTGGGAGGGTGATCTGATTAACTCCCGCTCCACGTGGGGACTCCGGCCGGTGAACTCCCTCTGCAAGCCTGTCCCCTGAGGAGGATGCAGCCACCCTGCCGCTCTCCACGCCTGCACTGCACTCTAGCACCTGATATTAAATCAAAGAGAATAATTGAGAAGGCGTGGTGACAAGTACATCAATAGGAGATACAGTTGTGATAAGAGCTACCAGCCTTATTTAAAATTAATCCATGTTAATGGGACACCTTGAACACATTTAGCTCCATAACACCCGAATGGCTGAACTAATTTCAAAACCTTCCAGGAAGCCTTAGCTGCTGCCCGGGGGCCGAAGGCCAGGCTGCCCAGGCAGGCAAACCCCTCCACTTGACGGGGGAGCCTTCTAGGGTCTCCGTGAGAACTGTGCACAGCCAGGCACAGCCTGCAAAGGGCAGCCTCTCAGGGCGCCCGGAGCCCAAGGACGCCCCGGGAGCCGCCCTGAACTCCACGGCTCCCCGTCCCGGAGGAGACCACCATCCCTGGCCTTTTGGGCCCAAGTTCACTGATTCATTCTTGACAAAGTTGGTTCACGTTCAATGTAGTAGCTTTAAGAGAGGCTGTTTTTCTGTTACTTCCTACATGCGGCCCGTCATGTGAGACATTTTTTTTCAGGTCCAGAACTTCAGGGCAGGTGGAAAATAAAGATGCAGCCAGTTTCCCCAAGAGGGAGTCAAGCTTATTACATTCTGTTTCCTATCATGTCAGGAGGAAAGACTCAGGACCAGTCGTCAGCAGGAGGAAACATGGCTATTGAGAAGCATGCACTGAGGAACCCCCTTTGGGGATCACACTGGGAGGGAAGGGGCCTTAAAATGCCCGGGTCCAACCCCAAACTTGCCCACATGGACGCGGAGCCTTTGCCCATCACTTTGGTGGCGAGCCAGCTTCTGAGGCCCAGAGTGCCGTGCCCCTTCTCCATGGACTCCTGACCCCTATCATGCCTACCCCGCTCAGCTGCTAGGAGGGTCAAATGAGTGATCAAAAGACTGTCAGTGAAATTGAACACCATTGTTGGGAAAATCCAACCTCTCACCAAACCCGCAGAGAGGAAAGATGTGCAAGGAATAGCAGCTTTATTCACACTATCTCAGCCTGCTGTATGCCAGCGAAAAGGAAAGACCCTCTTACCTCTCCGTAGATGGGATGCATAGAATCGTCACTGGTTGTGGGTCGAATGATGTCCTCCAAGAGGAGACAGGTTGAAGCCCTGATTCCCAGTACCTGCGATGTGACCCTTTTTAGAAATGGAGTCTTGCAGATAAAATCAAGCTCAAATGAGGCCATATTTGATTAGCATGTGTCCTAAATCCATTGACTAGTGTCCTTATAAGAAGAAGGGAATTCAGACACAGACACCCACACACAGAGGATGTCCCGTGAAGACAGAGAACAGCGGTGCATCTATGAGCCAGGGGACACCCAGGATTGCCGGCAACCAGCGATTCTGGGGGACGAGGCATGGGCCAGTTCCTCCTGCTGAGACCCCAGTGGGAACCAGTCTGGCCCACACCTAGATTCTGAACTTCCGGCCTCCAGAACTGTGAGACAATAAATTTCCATTTTAAGCCACCATGTTGTGGCACCTTGTCAGGCAGCCCCAGAATGCAACACCGCTGCAGCCAGAACTTCCCAGTGAGAGGCAGCACGTGTCCCACCGAGCCTTCTCCCTCAGGGGTGGCTGCCTCCGCAGGACAGAGCCACCGTGCACTCTAACCTGGGGGAAGAAACGATGGTTGAAATTGTCACCATACCACAGGGAGCTGCCAAGAACAATGGCTGTTTTTCAGATTTTAACATGTGCACCCCAGTCAACACCGAACCCAGCCTGAGCCTGACTGATGCAGAAGGAGATCAGGACGGCGCTCAAGGCAGAGCTCCCGTGCGGCTCGGCACGCTGCCACCCAGGAAGGCGGTGCTCTGCAGACACTCGTGTGTAAGTGAGGAAATCCCCCCTCATTCTTCCCCCCCAGATAAGATGCTTCAAAGAGCATTGCCCCCGGCACCCAATTCCAGCCTTCTGAAGCATAGGCAGGAAAAAAACAAGTTTTCACTTTATTATTCACATGACAGTCTTCAAGTGCTAACTTCCCAGAGAAATACAATTTCTGAAAAATGCCCTGAAGTAAGCACAGCTACGTTTGGTAAGAAGTTCTGAGGTGGGCATGGACGTGGAACGCCCACGGAGAGCAAGAAAGCGGACTCCATAATTGACTTTGATAGAAATTAATTTCTTTACAAGGAAATTCAACCACATATCCAGCAAGAGAGAAATGTGTTTCCAACATCAAGGAGGAAGATGAGAGAGAATGAAAACAGATGTGGCACCAACCCCAGCGTGAACTGACACGCCAGCAAACGCGGGCCCTCCGGCCCAGGCTGGGCGGCCCACAGCCGACACACACGAGGAGGAAACAATGTTGGCTGCTGTCCTGCTTTAGATTCCTTTTGGAATCCTCCAGGGTCCTCAGGCTCCCTGGCCCCACTGCCCAATTCCATGTAATGTCAGCAGTGCTGGGCATCTGCTCTCCCCATGGGGAAGCTGCCTGCCCAGACTCATCACCTGCAGGTCTGTAGATTAGACTGAGAACTGGGTCAGCCCAGGGAACTCAGAGGCCAAAGCTTTGGCTGTCTGGGAAGCGCTGCTGATACCCACTTCCCCAAGCCAACAGCTGTAACCCCGGCGCGGGGCAGCCAGCGCTCGTAAACCCAGCGTGCAGAGCATCTCTTCAGACGCATGTCCAGCTCCCACCCTTGGTGGGCCTGAGGTTTCCATCTCCTGAGGCAAACCTTCTGGTCTCTACGTATAAAGGATTAGCTATCAAATCTTCCAGGCTTTGTGGGGCAGTCTCTGGGGCAGAGCCAAAGCAGGCTGAGATAACGGGCAGGCGCGGGAGTGTTCTGTGTCCTGGCGTGACTTCACCTGCAGACGCTGTCATTCGGGTGCCGCACAGGTTCCACACGTCATCAGATGTCTTGTTCTTTTGAAATTGTCAATGGCGTAAGAACACACCTTTATTTCTGTATCACTGTGATACTTTAGTTTATCGCTATTAGGTTTTCTGAGGTTGTGTTTTGCACATATTCTGAAATCTCAGTAAATGAACATGAATTTGTACACATATTTCACTTTAAAAGTATTTTATTGGTACCTTATGAGTTTATTAAATTATATGTTTAGTGATTAAAATGCCATAAAGTACCACTTAGGCAATATTTAAAATATCGTAGCCCATACAGAGCCAATTGCAGTGACATGGACTCTCAGACACTGCCATTGAGAATATGGATTTGCTACAGATATTTTTAAAAAGCCGTGAAGACTGTTCTTCCCTGTGAGCCATAAAACGGGCACTGACCAGATCCGGGGCCTGGGCCATCATTTACAGTGCCCGTGCCCATGACTCTGCCGTGGAACCTGATTTCTCTGCTTGCTGCCTCTCACCTACTAACTCACCCCCAGGTGTGCGTGGTGCCAGACACACCCACTGGAGCAAGCAGCTGACAGGCACACAGGGGTTTGCGCATGCCAGCTCGGCTCCAGTCTTCTCCACGTCTCCAGTTGTGCGAGGACAGAGGTCTGGACAGCCCAGGGCATTCAGAATCCCTTTGGAAAAGCTGACCAAGCTGGAGCCCTCCCGGGAATACTGCCCAGCTCGAAGCCCCTTGTCCAGTGAGGACTGATTTGCCTCTAAGTTCCGCCAAGCCCCTGACACATCTACAGCCACTAGGAAAGCAGGTGTCCTCCCTGGACCTGCCCCAGCCGCCCAGCCCTGACCCCCACACCTCCACCAAACGAGGCCCCCTGAACTTTCCCTTTCAGCCCCTGTGGCCAGACCATCCCCCGCTGAGCCCTGAAGCACATGCAGCTCAGTAGACCCACCTCTGGATCCATGCGGGTTCGGGGAGAACTTCCCCTCTTGATGCCTTACTCCTGAGCCCTCTGCCCCTGCCCCCTGCGTGCCTCCCCCAGCTGGGCAGCGGCTACCCACTGAGGAGCATCTCTGGTTCAGGACTGTGTTAAGTGCTTCCTCAAAGCAGCCCTGGGAAGCTTATACAAATTGTAAGTGTCTTGCCAATGGGTTTCAGCCCCGGGCAAGTTCACGATATGGATTCAACGAGACCGAAAATGACAATGGAACGTTCTTGGGGTGAAAGGGTTTACACCCAACCTTATTCCCACGGTGGCAGGTCAGTCACTAGAACCCCGTCCACTCAGAGCGAGTCTGCATGCAGCAAGCCGGTCTCTGCCTCTGGGCCCCTCTGCCTGCAGCCGTCTCAGTCTCTGTCCTCGGGGCTGCCACCACTCCAGCCTCTGCTCTGCTCTCCTGCAGCCATGCAGCTGTGCCACCGTGTCACCCAGAGCACTGGGAGGAGCTCTTTTTATAGAGTCACTAACAACATATCGCCCACATGTGTGCGGTGAGCAAGGCAGCCAGGGCCAGCGGAGAGTCCCGGCCACAGGGACTTTTGCTTTCTGCACAGTAAGAAAACCTTGAGCGCATATGGATGGGAACCCAAGAGCAGAGGGGTGGGGAAGAGCTGGGGTGAGCTCCCTGCAGCGGAGCATGTGGGGTGAGAGGGTGTGGGCAGGTGGGGCCAGGCCACCGAGGGCCATGGGAACTGCGGGGTCCCAGACGTTATCTGAGGACAAAGGGGGGCCATTAAGGGCTTTAAGCAGGGTGACAAGGTCCACCTGGCAGCTCTGAAAGATCCCTGAATCCCCTCAGAGGAGAACGGACTGGAAGAGGACAAGGTGGGTGAGGAGAAAATACTTAAAACGTTGGTGCAGGATTCTTGCCCTTATTTGCTGTAATTGTCAGGAAGAAAACACCAGAGTGAGTAATTGCCTGCAGGTGTGGGCAAGGGGGAGGCAGGGCCAGGGCGGACGTAGGGAGAGCACCTTGCCTGGTGTTCACAGAGCCCCCAAGTCCCTCCAGGAAGAGGGAAACAGTACAGTCCCTGTTGATAGGAACCCATGGAACTGAAATCCGTTAACAGTCCAGACACAGGGTCCCCCGTGGGTGCACCCTGTCCTGCTCCATGTGGCTCGTCATGGCTATTAGTAAAGAGCAAATGGCATGGATTGGGGGTTTTCTCACACTGAAGTGGGGTGTGTCACCCAAGGCAGAAGTGTAGACAGGGAAGACAGATGGCAAGGGGGAGAGAACAGAAAGGAGCTAAGTGATTCCTGGCCGGTAGGACGCAGCAGAGCCTCATCACAGAGACCTAGAGGGGCCTGCAGAGCCCCGGAGAACCCCTGAGATACGCAACTGCACAGGTTAACCTGAGACCGTCCATTGTGCGTTTCCCCTTCTACTACATCATATAACATTACTATCAGCCTTTGATTAGAAAACTGTTTCCTTTGTTCACCTTTCCATAAAAATGTAATACTCTACGGGCACCCAATTATAAAAAGCTATTCTGCAAGCCTGCATGTCAGCCACTCAAAAAAGATTACCTATTGGAGGATAACCAGTAATGATGAGATTATTTTAGAAATGCTCTTATTAAAACAGGTGGGCAATATGCATGCACATGGCCTCGGCCTTTCTCTTTTAAACGTACGGCTGGGCTTGCACAGTTCTCGTGGTAAGTTGGAGAGGAAAGAGGAATGAACGTGCCAGGGACTGAGTGATACGAGTGTGTGTCTCTGGAGGGGAGACAGAAGTCCATTTTCTCACTTATTACCCCCTATAACGTGTCACCAATGGTCTGTGAAAGGAAAGATGGAGAAGCCTAGCATAAATGTTCTCACTCAGCTAAAAAGATTACGGAGGAAGCGATGTGAGCTCTCAACTTTTATTTCTCTTGGAACTTAAAAAATCAGTTTACTAAGCAGATCTTTTAATGCTCCCATTGGCTAAGAAAATGAAGACAAGAAAGAGGAGCCAATGAATGGATCTGACAGTTAGAAAAGTTGTCTTAATAACCTAGTTCGGGTAAATGTCCTTAGAATGCATTTTTGAACTATAACCATGAGCTATGTTTCTACTCAGATCCATTTTCTGAGTGTCGCATCGCCACCTCTGTGGAATGACCTCCTGCAGTGCATGCTGGGAGGGGCGAGCCGGGCCTGGCCGAGCCAGAGCCACGCTGCTCCGCCTGCGCCGCGCACGTGTCCTTCCGCATCCATGACACCAGGGTGGGTCTGCCCACCGTCTCAGAACCAGGAAGGGTCTCAGTAAGTGAACATCGGTGAGTCTTTGAGGATGGGCAGAGCCAGAGTGCGGAGCAGGACCCCCATCCCTGCTGTTTGCCGCCCTGGGTCCGGGTTCGGGTCAGAGCGGAGTGGGGCAGAATTCTGATTGTCACGGAGTGTCAGCCTCACACCTGTGCGTGGAGCGACCACCTGCATGACCTCATTTAATCTGCAGAATCCCTCTTTAATGCTGATGCCAGAAACCACCCCTTTTAAATGATAAGGGCCCCTGGCTGCCAGTGTGAGACTGGCCTGAGGTCATGCAGCTTGTGGGATTCAAACTTGGGTCTCAGGCTGGCTAAAAGGCCACCCCCTGTGGCTTTCACAAAATTCCTGCACACGTACAGTGCTTGGGGCGGTGTCCAGCGCATGGCAGATGCTGTTTGGTCCTCCTGTTGATACTGAGGCATTCAGGTGGATATACATTTTTATTTTGTTAACTTGTCTGGCACCCACTTGAACCATGAAGCCATTTGTGCATGCAGTAATCAACAGAAGGATGTTCCCTGCTGGTGTCCACTTTTCAGGCATCCAGTAGCATCTTCTGTCCTTAAGAATGAGCTTGTCAGATCCTGTTTGTTGAAACATCTGAAAAGTCTGAGTTGGGTTGAGCACCGTTTTACTGCTGAAAGCTGGACATTCCTTGAAAATTGTTGATGCAAATATCTGTGCTCACCAGGTCATTTTTTATTTTCATTTTAAATTAAGACTTCATTCTTCAAGATCAGTTTTAGGTTCACAGCAAAATTGAGGCTTGCCTGAACTCCCCATGTCATTTGAGCGCAGTTTGAGCCCGTATGGGTTCTAATCCCCACTGTGCCTCACAGGCATCCAGGTGAAGCCAATCCTTTATCCTCTCTGAATCTCACTTTCCTTCTAATAAAATGGAAGCATAAAGTCCATACATGTGTCTACATAACGCGTTTTGTGTGTCAACTTTCCAAACTCCCAATGAATCATGACCAAAGTCCCACGGCCACTTAACGAGGTCACCAAGATGCTTATGAGAAAGGATGTGTGGCAGGCACGGATACCTTCCGGTGCTGAATGAATAAACTCATGGTGCCTGAGACAACAAAAGACCCCCCACCCCAGCCCCCAGAGGAGAGAGGAGGGTGGTCTGCTTCCTCCGCTAGCGGCACTGTGTCATAAGCCTTGTGTATGCTGCTGTGGTGTGTGTGTCTCCTTTCCCCCCTTTCCTGCCACTTCTAATTTCTTCTTTATTTATGACCTCTTGTATTTACACCCCACCCGCACCCCCTGCCAGCCTCAGGGAACAATTTTGACATGCTCAGTATGTGTTCTTGAATGAGTTACTGATTCTTAGCCATATAAAACATGAAAGTGTTGTTTGCCTCTATTTATTTAACTATTCTATTGAAAATAATGCACACATCATAAATGTATTTAGTAAATTATCACAAAATAAAAATACAGGTGAACATCTCCCAGGTCAAGAAATAGAATCACTAGCACCCAGAAGCTCCTCATGCCACCCACCTTCAGGTAACTCCACCCTCCCTTCTAAAGGTAATATCTGCCCCAGGTATAGAATTCTGGGCACACGGTTGTGCCCTCACTTCCTTTGCTGTTCCCCCACTTCGATGCTGTTCCCATCCCTATGCCTTTCTCCACCGCTTCTGCTGAGAAATCCGCTGCCATTGCTGAGTTCTTGCAGTAATGTTCCTTACACATCCCTTTAAGATGTCCTTTGTTTCCAGCATTTCTATCATAAAAAGCCGAGATTATTTTTGTTTTGGTTGTTTTATTACTATTTTACTTACTCCTTCTTGGAATGCACAAGTCACTTTTAGTCTATGTTATCTTGTTTCATAGCAATTTTGTAATAGTTGTAAACTCAAATTTTGTAAATTTAAATACTTCTTCAAAAATGCTTCTTAAAAACAGAGTCTACTCCCTTCTGGAACTCCAATTACAACCATTTTAGACCTTTTCATTTCTTTTCCATTGTTTCCTCCAACATTTCCATATTTCCCAGCCTTTTTATCTATGCTTTCCAGTTTGGGTGTCTTTCATTGACATATCTTCCAGATTACTTATCCTGCCTTCTGCTGTGTCTAGTTCTACTGTGAAACCCACTCTTTTTTTTTATTTAATATAATTTATTTTATTATCATTAATTTACAATTACATGTGCAATATTAGGATTATTAAACTACCCCTTCATCAGGTCCCCCACACCAACCCCATTACAGTCACTGTCCATCAGCGTAGTGAGTTGCTATAGAATCACTACTTGTCTTCTCTGAGTTGTACTGCCCTCCCCGTGCCCCCCCAACATTACATCTGCTAATCGTAATGCCCCTTTTTCCCTCTTATCCCTCCCTTCCCGCCCATTTTCCCCAGTCCCTTTCCCTTTGGTAACTATTAGTCCGTTCTTGGGTTCTGTGAGTCTGCTGCTGTTTTGTTCCTTCAGTTTTTTTCTTTGTTCTTATACTCCACATATGAGTGAAATCATTTGATACTTGTCTTTTCGGCTTGGCTTATTTCACTGAGCATAATACCCTCTAGCTCCATCCATGTTGTTGCAAATGGTAGGATTTGTTTTTCTTCTTATGGCTGAATAATATTCCATTGTGTATATGTACCACCTCTTCTTTATCCATTCATCTACTGATGGACACTTAGGTTGCTTCCATTTCTTGGCTATTGTAAATAGTGCTGCAATAAACATAGGGGTGCATCTGTCCTTTCCAAATTGGGCTGCTGCATTCTTAGGGTAAATTCCTAGGAGTGGAATTCCTGGGTCAAATGGTATTTCTATTTTGAGTTTTTTGAGGAACCTCCATACTGCTTTCCACAATGGTTGAACTAATTTGCATTCCCACCAGCAGTGTAGGAGGGTTCCCTTTTCTCCACATCCTCGCCAACATTTGTTGTTGTTTGTTTTTTGGATGTTGGCCATCCTCACTGGTGTGAGGTGATATCTCATTGTGGTTTTAATCTGCATTTCTCTGATGATTAGCGATGTGGAGCATCTTTTCATGTGCTTGTTGGCCATCTGAATTTCTTCTTTGGACAAGTGTCTATTCATGTCCTCTGCCCATTTCTTAATTGGATTATTTGCTTTCTGTTTGTTAAGGTGCATGAGTTCTTTATATATTTTGAATGTCAACCCTTTATCAGATCGTTTTTTATGAATATATTCTCCCATACTGTAGGATGTCTTTTTGTTCTACTGATGGTGTCCTTTGCTGTACAGAAGCTTTTCAGCTTGATATAGTCCCACTTGTTCATTTTTGCTTTTTGTTTCCCTTGCCCGGGGAGATATGTTCATGAAGAAGTTGCTCATGTTTATGTCCAAGAGATTTTTGCCTATGTTTTTTTCTAACAGTTTTATGGTTTCATGACTTACATTCAGGTCTTTGATCCACCTTGAGTTTACCTTTGTGTATGGGGCTGGACAGTAGTCCAGTTTCATTCTCTTACATGTAGCTGTCCAGTTTTTCCAACACCAGCTGCTGAAGAGGCTGTCATCTCCCCATTGTATATCCAAGTCTCCTTTATCAAATATTAATTGACTGTATATGTTTGGGTTAATGTTTGGATTTTCTATTCTGTTCCACTGGTGTGTGGGTCTGTTTTGTGCCAGTACCAAATTGTCTTGATTACTGTGGCTTTGTAGTAGAGCTTGAAGTCAGGGAGTGTAATTCC